>JAFBJR010000344.1:1226229-1573775 GCA_016785285.1 Brachirus orientalis
CTCCCTTCCCCCCCCCCCCCCCCCCCCCCCCCCCCCCAAATCTCACATCCTTCTCAGACTCTCAGCACAGGAAGTGTTTCCCTGTGAGTGACAGGTCCACTGCGTTGAGACACCGTAATCCCGGTCCAGTTTTCTCTCTCCGTCCCCCCCTGAGGATTTGTTGAATCTGAGCCAGGACACACATCAGATACACACACACACACACACACAAAAAAAACTCTATCCCTCCTCATCTACGCTCTTATCACCTGCTTCGACCTTTCACCTCAGCTCCAGAGCGGGCCTCTTTATTAGTCTGCCACATCCAATAAAAGCGATATAAGAGAATGAAAGCCAGGCGGCGTCTGTTCTGCTCAGGGATCAGAGCAGAGGTTGAGACAGCTGTATCAGCCTTTCCGCAGCCTCATCATAGACCATCACGACAAACTGATGACGCCGCAAAACGAGCTAATCAAAGAGCAGGTAAACGCGCAGATGTTTTAAAGTTGGAATACACAACAGTCTTTATATACATCTACAGTATAGACCGTATTTTTGAATGTGGACGTATTCTTGTCTTTGTGTTTACTTTCTTAACAATGTCATGGGAGCATTCCAAATGATCAATATTATCAATATTAATATTGATCAATATTAAATGGAAGTGGCAGGTCAGTCCCACATATTACAGAAGGTAAGACGTTTAAGGATATAATTATTTGTGCTGTCGCTTGGTGTGGACGGTTCAATGATTGAATTAATTGACATAATGAATTGATAAAAGTACCTCATATAACCCGGGTGTAATCAAACAAGTATATCACCTGTTAGTTGGGACACCAATTCAGAAAAACAATTAATCATAGTTAGCTGCTGTTTTACCTGCAGCTGTTGACTTCACTGGTACTAAATTCTTCTTCTTCTTCTTCTGTAGGTTTATTTTCAACAAAGTTTGCAGCTGTTGATAAAAAACATTCCTGGTACATTAAAGCCGTTCTTTTATTCAATGTGTAATATTCAATATGTAGTAAACGCATGACATGGTGACTGTCTGCTGCCTAATTAAGTGTCATAAATATTAATGGCAAATTAACAGACATAGAGGAAATATGACTAATTCTGAAATAAAGCATGAATACTGTGAAAACAAGGCTAATAAGAAGCGACTTGCAGTGTTGTCTTCTGCCGTGCTTGTTTGAGTTTGTTCATTTATTTGAATGTGATAAAACAAAATAAAACACGAAGGCAGCAAAAACACAACAAAATAAATCTGACAGCTAAAATCCTTTTTTGATAAACAACTTAATATTTGACAGGGTGTATGTTGAAGTGAAGTGAAGTCTTTCCTTCTTTCTTTCTTTTGAAACATTCAGCTCTTTGGATTTGACTGTCATCTCATGCAAATCAAAGCTACAGAGAAACATCCAAAACAACACAAAAGAAAAGAAATGATTACAAAACAAAAGAACAAAAAAGAAAAACCTCAGTGTACCAAATCACATTATTCTTTGTTGCTTTAACCGTCTAAAATGTTGTTTTTAATGCTCTGTTTAAATCTATTTATTTCTCAACATGTTTTTATTCCTTCAGTGCAGTTGTTCCAATGATTAACCAATTTTTGTGACACAATGTTTGGCTTTTGTTTTAAATTAACTAATGGCTTTTTGAACATTGTTATTCCTCTTAGGTCGTGTTTTCCCTCCGACACTGGGAACAATCTTTGGAAACTGTTTGGAAACGTTTGGTTTTTAACTTGTGATTTGAATAGTTTTTCAGTAAACCAGATCATTAGACACTGGTGCTTTTATTATGATGACGAGCTGGGTCCTACGTAAGACGTTTTACTAAACTTTTCTGATAGCTCTTTTCTTGCAAGATGAAGATGAAGATTCAACAAGGCCGATGGAAATGTAAGCGGTCTTGTTGGTAAAAAACAGAGAAAAAAGAACATTTCCACCTCACAATGGAGAAATCAGTTAGAGCAAGTTATCCAGTGCTGAAGATACAAACATATGCACAAAATTTCACTTGACGAGGCGTTAAATCCACAAATCTAATCTTCGTGATGGGACTGTATTTCCAAGGCCATTGAGATTCGTCCTCTGGGGCTCAAACTTTAATTCAGCATTAAAACAGACTAATAAACTGACAGACTCTCTGACTCGCAGTGCCATCCCTAGAGCCACGCCAGCACTATAAATCACAAGTAGAACATGATCAGTCGCCAAAATTCATGTTCATACAGGGAGAAACTGTTCCGACCTCCAAAAAAAGTACAAATGCACAAGCATTGTTCTCCATTTGAAACTCTGTCTGTTTATTTGTCTTCATTTTGTTCCAATATTCCCTGACACACACACACGCACACTCACAGATGGATTACATTTCACCCATCATAATAGAAGCGTCTCTGTGAAATGGCACCAAATGGTCCGGGGTATTGACCATTACAGTGCAGCAGAGATAAAGATGAGCAACGGCAGAGCAATCAAACAATGAGTTATGATTTATCAAGGGAACAGATCAACAATGATCAGAATGGGAGCAACGCGGCCAGAGCCGTTATCCCCATTATTGTCTGTCCTGGCATCAAACCATGCCCATCTTAGCCGCAGTAAAGCCGTTGGATTCAATTATAGCCGCATCCATCATTGTTCTCTCGAAGAGATTTCACAGAGACAGTCACAGGAATGAGTTTGCCTGACAAGCAAGTCAGCTGTACTTCATTAGACGTGCCAGAGACAGCGTGAATCCTAGGAGAGGGGAAACATTAAAAACAAGTCTGTCACTCTTCTGTGGGCGATGATTATCGTTGTTTCTGATAAAAATACGGATGCCAATGCCGATAATACCTTGACTATCCAATGATGCCAATATAATATAGTCTTTTAACTTGAACGGACACAGGGAATAGTTAGCAATCACAACTATCAGTCGAAAAGCTTTACATTTTCTTTTCGTAGCTGCTTTAATAGTTTGTCCTGAAGGATCCAACATGGCCTAAATTGAAAAAAGACATTTAAATTTCAGTGCTGCATCCCTCTCACTCTGCACACTCACACTAAAATCTAATATTCTTCACTAAATACTCTCAATAACTTCCGCAGACACCGACTGTAGCATGCTGCCGAAATATGATTTTAACAGCACACTACGATGAGACTGCAGCCTTGGCGATTTCCTAATTGTGTTAATACAAATTGGGATTTTGATTTGCAAACTGCATTAGTAGGCAAGAGCTCAAAGCGATGGACTTTCTTTGCCAAATTTATTGAAGAAGTAAATAATACCAGCTTGTATCAACAGCTACAGGCGTTCTTTATTTACATCATCAATTTGTGCCTTCTTATTCGTCTTCTGTGGTGTTCTGGACTTTAAATCTGCTGCTTATCTTGTTTATTATCGGGTTTGTTGTCACATGCGGCTTACGCAATACGAGGAATTTGTTCTAATTGTTGCTGCAAAACTAGAGCATATTAAGAAATATGTATATAAACCTGTGCAGAATGTAAATTGTGTAATATGTCGGTGCAGAAGATTACACACTGTATAATTTGTGCAATCTGAAATGTGAAAAATAACTCCCATAATTTTTTTTTAGAAACACTAAAATGTGCATTTTCTTTAACCGAATTTTGAAAATTCGGTTAAAGTAAATTGATACATTTTAATGGAAACCATGTTAAGTTGCACAACTTAACAAGGAAACTGACTGACTTCCATTAACTTGAAAAGCATTCTCCCTAACCTAAACCAGCCACAATTCAAACCTTAGTCCTGAACTTAACCAGTTGTTCAGAAATGAGGTTCTGCCTCATTAGGATCAGGTTTTGGTTTTCATTGGGACTACTGGTCCCGACAAGGTCAGTGTTTATGACAGAAAAGGTAAGAAATACAAGAACAAACACACAAACATAGATCCCACTCCCAGCTACACAAGTGTACAGGGTAATAATTAAGTAAAACGTACAATGGCACATTAGGTTTTAGACAGAAAATGAGCAGTTTATAGAGCTGTACAATTCATCACATTGTGAGACATGATATGGTATCTATACCATACACATGTCGTCCTATTTTCCCTGAAATGAAAACCCTATCTTTCCCCAAACAGACCAAAGTAATGTAAGAGTGAGTAACCACAGACTCTGTACTGGTGAAATCTCATGTGGTATGAATGAATGTGTTGTGCTGTAAGTGCTGCTCGGGGGGGAAACGAGAGCTGCGGTGGTGCTGTGGATGCAAATATGCAATTACATGAAGTATGTAGATGAAATAGAAAGGAGACTACATCATAAATAAACATGTCAGTGCTTAGGGTTAAATGCGTAATTTATTCTATTTATGAGTCAATGAAAACTGGGGAAGTAATTAGAAACATTCTGACGCCCTATACATTTATATTTTATATTTATATGTTGGTGTATCTGTAAACAAACTTTGGAAAGGCTGGGACATAAACTATGATAATAGTTTTACATCCTGCCTGCTTATTAAATAGCAACTGTGCAATTAAACCATATCAGCTTATGAAAAACAGATCAGCGCACAATGTTTTACAGCCACATTAGTCCTGAAACCTCCCACAACCCTGCGCTTTATATTCAGTAAGGGCACAATCTACAATGGGACTTCAAAAAAGTTCTGGGCCTCAAGGAAATAAGAGGTTTAAATGAATAAAGTTCACAAAAATGCAACAGTTTGACGTCATTTCTCTGCAAGCGATGTCCTTTGAAAATCAGTAGGTGAGAGGCAAACCACAGAGAAATGGACCAGGAGGTTTCAGTGACAGAAGCAGCCAAATGTGGCTTTGAACTGTTGCCCAATGCAACTTACCGACACGACCTGGCACCATCCGAAATTCTTAAACTTTGTTAGACTGAAAACTCATTTCACTTTTAATCCATGCAGGCTCAGGATGATTCTACAAAAGGTTTAGCGAAGCTTGAACATCCGTGGACAATCCTGAAAGAACAATCTGTCTCTTGTGACGTTAGCAGAGAACTTTGTGAAGTTCCCTTGAACGTGAGTCAGAGTTGCACATGCAAAACACGTAGAAGAAGCCAGATTTACTTATTAATAAAAACAAAAAACATAGATTTACAGTGTCTCTTTGCTGTTCAATACTTTTGTGGAGTGAAAACAGTTTCAGGAACTTCGTCTGGATGATTTCAGAGTCGATAAAGTCCAGTTTGACCTTCTATTCTTTGGCCCAGGTATCAAGAGACATAATGAAAGTGCTCGTTGGAGTCCAAAAAAGACAGTATTTTCACCTCAGTACAACAAGAACATGCCCAGAAAAACAGAAACATCACAAAGGACTAAAGAAATGATGTGCAAGAGTTGTAGAATGGACTGTCCTGGACAAAGACTCGATTGGGAAGTGATTATTTTCCTGTTTTTAGTCAGTTTGGAAGATCCCCCATGAATAAACCGGGGAATACTTTAAGTAGATTTCACTTTTCTCAAGCTGATTGGGATGGAGTGCTGAAGAACCACCAAGAGGGAACTGTGGATTAAATCCAGAAGGACTAAGGAACAAGGAAATGATGGATTTGTGTTAAAGAACTTTAAACTGTAGAGGGCAGCATTGCACCTTTTAGTGTACAGCCTAACGGAGAAGAAAAGTGTCGCGATCAGGTCATTCTCGCCATTAAAGTTATTGTATTAAAACACGTCACGTGACTATTTGGGTACACTAGGCATATGCATGAGGGTGATTCTCACCTTTGCAATTTTTAGTTTAATTTCTGAAAATACTACTCACCCACAACAGCAGTAAAAACTAAGAATTTGGATTTCTGTTGAAACTTACTACTAGGTATGTTTTAAGGGAGTTTTTCCTTCACAGCTAATCGTTTTGTCCGAGTTTTGTCCGATACGCACCAAACAGAAAGGGAATATGAGCAACTATGTTATTATTTTTCAAAGGTCACTCTTTTTGCCCATCCAGACGAAAATGCAGCAATGGAGTTTTCAAACAAACAGCAGTTTTTTTTAGACTTGTCCCCTTTCGATAGCGACATACAATTGATCTAAAATCAGTCGAAACTGCAGTAGGACCAAGTGAGATATCCCACGAAACAAGCTACGATTATGATAGTCAGAATATTAAATTTTGACCAAATCATGCAATTCTAGTATTTTGGAGCTTGAAAAAACAGCGTTGGCGTCGACAGCAGACGTGTCGGGATTATTAGAAATGCATTTTTAAACAAAAATAAAGTGGTGTGAATGTAGCTTTAAACTCTAATTTGCTCGTTGGTGGTGTTTTATCAATGTTGGCGTCCACAATGTTATATAACTGCTTTCTTCTGGATTTTTCCAACCATAACTTCTCTTTCTTCCAGCTTTGCTTCTTGTGAGATGTTGATGCTGATATTTGAAAATGAGGTCTGTGTTTACTTCACTCTGGGTTCACAAATTAAAAGTTTAAATAAATAAATAAATAAATAAATACAGTAAATACAAATCCTCAAAATGTTCCAACTTTGCAAAACTACAACTGGTAAATGAAAGAGGGTCGTTTCCGAGCTTTGTTGACAAACTTCCCAAACTGTTTCCTGTTCTCAGCACATTGTTAGATATGGATTTTCTCAAGGCCTGTGTGTGTGTCTGTGTGCACCGTGAAGGCTCCGACCTCATTTCCATGTGGGTCATTTCACACGTGTGCTATTTGATGTGACACTGGAGGCCACTTCATGTGGCACGCTCACCGGAAAACAGCCACCGAGCTGCTTTTCATCAAAACTAACAGTTAAAGTGTCAAAATGGCGAGAGATGAGTCAACGCTGTGTGTGCAGGAAATCCTAAAAGTGGTGGAAACGTGATTCGCGGCAAGTAAAAATAGCTGATCTGCATTAGTCTGGGCCAACTTTTAAGTGGTTGTGACTGGTTGATGTAGGAGAGGAAGACAAACAGTTTTAAACTGCAGATGCTCCGGCAGCTTTTAAATCTGACGCTTTTTTTGGTTTCTCCGTGTTAAAAAGTGACAAAGAAGTAAAAACGGAATGGACAAACAAAAAATACATACAACGTTAGACTGTGGTGACCAGCATTTCATGAAAAACAAGCAAAATGAGAAGCCACTCAGCGAAATATCACCCAGAAAATATTTAAGAAAAGGTGGAAAGACTCTTAAGGTTGTAAAGGTTGATGGTGGAAGGTGGTTTAAAAGCCAATAGAACAATTTTTTAATTTATATCCTGGGCTGGATTTTAATGCTGGCGGGCCAGTTTTGGCACACGGGCCACCAGTTGCTTACCACTTTCCCGTGGCTTTTGTGGCTCATTAAGCCAATCATCCCTGGTCCCATTTATTGTGTTAATTGTATTATATTTATTGTATTTTTTCTTTTACTTTCTTTTTCAAGTTTTGTACAGTGAAGCACTTTGGTACAACTTTGGTTGGTTTTTAACGGTGCTGTATAACTAAAGGTGACCTTGACCTTTAACCTGAAAGAGCTACCGCCATTTTATGTTGCACAAACAATAAAGGACTTGGAAGGTTCGTAAACAAACTGGAGCCACGGTATAAAATTCAGTTAAAGACAAACTTTTGTCAAATTCTATTCTCTACAAACCGAAATCAAAAACAAAAGCTAGAGCAAAATCTCACTCATGACACAGCAGCTACATTAAAATATCACAATTAATATTGTACCATGGACATGTTAGAGCAGAATTATCAGTGTATGAGATTTTTATCATTGCTACGTCCCTATTCCAAATTCGAAAACCAGTTGTAGTGTTGCTTTAATGACGCCCCAACCCTCTGCCTGTTTTGAAACTGCTTTAATTTCACACTAATGACATGACGTGGTTTTCCAAGTAAAATAGCATCAGCGTAAGGAGACAAATGCTGACTGTCATTAGACTGTTAACTCATCACCTGCTCCAAACACTGGGACATTTATAATGTGTGTGTGCAGACGATTCCCCTGGTAGTGATGCTTAACCTTTTGTTCTCTCTTTCATCTCTCTGACGTGACTAATGTATCAAGTCAGACATGAACACAATCACCGTCAATGAGGACAACAGCATCGCCATCTCAGCCTTTGTTAATTAAGCAAATTATTATAAAGTGAAACTCACTGCTGACTGGTTTAAAATGACCGATTTGCAATTCTTCAAATTTGTAATTCTCCTGTCAAGCCGTTCCTGATCTTAACTTTCAGTAATTACAGATAACACCGGTTTTTGTTTTGAAAAAAATTGTTTACCTCCAGCATAATTTCCTTATCTTCATATTTAAAATTATTCACACATTGCATGTCGCACTCTTGAGATGAAATGAACACAGCCTTGGGTCGACCACATTGGCCCTGTCAACTTTATTTGAAATTTGAGTATGAAATTAAAAAAAGGTTTTAAAAAAACTTTAGCTCATCTGAATTGACGTGGAATTGATCGCTGGCTCCCTGTTCGTTTTAGAATTTAATTGAATTGATTTTAACATATTTAGTGTTGTTTTTAAAGCTCCTACATTCCAATTGCAAACTTTCCATGGGAATTTATGAGAATTAATGAGAATTAACTGGAAATTTTGGATAATTTAAATAACCCCCCCCCCCCACCCAAAAAAATAACAAATCGAAACAATACAGTAAATAATAAATATTTTGCGTGGTGACATTATATCACTTTTGAGACACCAAAAGCATTGAATTTTTTTTAGCATATCATATTTTAACTGATGTTACGAATAATTTTTTTGTGGATTAGCATCTATTGAAGTTTCAGTCCACTAGATGGTGCCAAGTGCTGTTGTGCAACTATATCGCAGTACATTCGCAAATACTCAGCATTTTCCAATATTATGATACAATTGTAATCGTCTCACCCCTGTAATATGTAACTACAACTATATTTCAGTTGACAATATTTAATTTTAAAAATCTGCATTTTATACCCTTTAATTCCCAAAAATTCCCATGGAAATTCCCTGGAATTTTGCAACCCTATTTGCACCTTGTTATTGTTGTACCTCTTACTTTGTAAAGCACTTTGGTCAAACCCTGTTTGTTTTAATTGTACTCTATAAATAAAGCTAACTTATTTTATGCTGCGTTCCACTAACATCAGAAAGTCAGAGTGTATATTGGGCTAACTATTGTTAGCAATACCAGTCGATAACAATGCTCTACATTTGGCAGCAATCTCTAACTCGGGTTACATGAGGTTGCTCTGAGTTGGAGAGGCAAGCTCTTGTCACATTTCCCTCTGTTTCACTTTGTAAATTTAGCTTTCATTTGCCTAAGTGGAAATTGGCACTAACAAAACGCAAACAAGCGTTTGTTGGAGCAATTAAATCTAATGTTGTGTTTCACTCACAGTGACAGTATACACACAGTTGCGAGGGTTAAATAAATTCTATAAATCCAGTTTACTACTGCGACTCCAACAACCTGAAAAACAAAAAGCACCTGCATTTGGTTCATTTGTTTTCTTACAAACCACAGAGAGAAACTAAGCCTCTTCAGAACCTGAAGAGCTGTTGTGATTCAGTTCATTTTACTGTTACTACTACTATCATTACTGCACCGTGACAACAAAGCACCTGTGTTTGCTTAATCTGCTTTGTTAGATACCACATGCCAGTGAGGGAAAACATGCCTTTCCTGCAAAAGAGAGGGTTTTTTGAAAATGAAAAACCCTGCCTCTGCATATAAGAAGCGGTTCTTTCCGTTTACAAATGCATGACGACCTAAGCAGGTGCAAGGAGGAGCAACTCTGATTCCACACTTGTGGATTAACTCACAGAAAAATGACTTTGTGCACTGCCAAGGACCAGGTTAGAGGCAAGGGTTTGGTAAAGATTGTTTAAATGAATGGAAGTCAATGCACAATCATTTAAAAGGGTAGCTGCACAAACCCGTGTGTCTGAATACACGTGAATACACTGCCTCAAACAGGCCATGACCTTGATATTCTCCTCTGAATGTAGTTGGAGGAAATAAAGGCAACGCATGTGTGAAACTGCTTCAAGTACTTCTTGTGGAAAATCATGGTAACAACCTTGAAACTGGTCATTCAACATAAAGAAAACCACCGATTGTGTTTTCATAACAAATGAACGGTGCCTGCAGTACTCGTCTTCATGACTCATCCCTGTTGAAATTGTCTCACTGGGGTAAAATCAGGCTGAAAATTACATCATTCGCTGGGGTCGTCACATTTAAAAAGTACAAGGCTGTCTTCTCGTAAAAGAAAGACCTCATCAGATGATGCCACTTGACCTGCGGTGGTCAGAGATCACTTTTCATTTCCTGTTTGAAACATTTCCATGACCATATAACACAATCTTAAAACCCCCATAATCAATAATATAACCATGATGAAGGTACAGCACATGATAAGCCAGTATTTCCCAAATTTTCCATATGGGGATGCACTTTTTATGGAGGGCAAACAATTGTGATACAAATATCATTATCAAACATGATGAACACGATGATGCGTGATGTAGCAACTAACTTACAGACATATCTGTAACACAGAATATCATCTCGAATTGATCATTTCCAAAAGATGTTTGGCGAAAACTTCATTTCATGCATGTTGTTTAGAACATAAACAAATAAAAATTTAACTAAAAGGTTGGGAAATTCTGCAAATTTGTTTCGGGATCCAAGAAAAAATCTTTCGCAACCCACTGGTGGGTCCCAACTGCTTTAACCCGACAGAACATGAAAGTAGCTTCTCAGGAACATTGTTACTGTGACACAAATTGTCCAGTATGCTTATATATGACATATGAAAGTGTGGGAACAACCAACCTTTATGTCGCAAAGGCATGGGCAAAAATCTTGAGAGTCTCAATTATGTATTATCAATTACTGCAGGCAGCAGCATTTATTAGTCTAAAAATATTAAGTGTATTTCCAAAAGACTGATGACTACCTAATTGATAATACACGTATTTTCATGGGTTGGCAGCAGCAGCAACAGCAGGAAGGCTTTTGGTCAGTGGAGTGAGAGTTACAATGTTCCTTGAATGCATCTCAGAGCCGCTCTTCTATGTTCTGTTACCACAGAAGTATGACACTTTCTTGTGGACTGTTTGTCATTTTGCAAAACAAAACCTTGCTCTTCAGCCCCCATCAGTTCTGCTACATTATGTTTCACCAATTAATCTCCCCATTAGGCAGCCTTTTTTGAACAAGAAATTTAAGTTTGTATCACTTTGTAAACCACTTACTCCACACCAAATTCCATTCAGAAAACTTGCAATTTAAGCTTGCGGAGACAAATGGGTTGCTGCTTCCATCAGTTTTCTGTAATTTTGTGCCTTAACATTACACTTGTAAATTAATTCAGGATATTTGTTTATGTATTTAATTTGTGTTGTACATATGTTCTGGGTAAGTAGCTTGTATATTTATGTTTTGGCTGTAAATATAGCATTTGGTTCGTTTCACAGAGAAGCGAGAAAGAAGGAATATACAAGTTTTACAATAGTACTTAGACTGCACTACTTGATGCTTTAATTTTCATGTACCAAGTAAATAAATTCATTCATTTGTGTAACCAAGATAAAGGAACTTTCAGCAAAATAAAATCAGCCAGTATTTGTTAAGAAACAGATGCTCAGTGGAAAAACCTGGAAATTACATCATTTAATGAAGAGCTTAGTGTTCAACATCGTCTGCCTAATCAGGAGAAGCTACCACAGTTTAATAATCAAGGCTAATGTGTGTCAGTTAAATGTGCAACTAAGATTTTTCAGTTTTTCTGGTCACTGAGTTTACATTTCATTGTCCAGGTCATTAAAACAGCAACACACTCGACTTCTGTTTAAGACCATGAGCGTCTGGTTTTTAACGCTCGACTGGAGCAGCTCAGCCTCTGGTCAAACACTGAGATTACATCCAAGTCGTTTATCAGCTTTACACACATAAACACGCCACCTGCACGATGTGGTTTTCAAGCTAATACATCTCCTCGGGCATTTCCATCCTGATGCCGTTGCTGTTGCTGGTGCACTGCCTTGTAAAACTCATTATGGAGAGAGAAGAAAAACAAAAACAGAGGTAAGTATCGAGGTAAGACAGGAAAGTGCAGACACTCAAACAGCTAATTGTAATAACCTGACACAAGTGAGTAATTTAGCCACCTAGACATGAGCCCGAGATCCAAGAAGGAGCACTTTAGAGGCAGGAATTAAGCTGCAGGCCATTACACACCAAGACATTTAGGCTGGAAATGAAGATCCATCATTTACTGGGTTGGGTTTGAATATTAAATGGTCCTGCTTACCATCTGAGGGCAAACTCTTCCATTGTTATTACAGACGTTAATATAATACCGTGTATACTGCCTCCTTTGTTCCAGGCTGCCCTTTAAACATCCATTATTTACGAGGAAAGATCCATCATTAATCATGTACGACATGCCAGTTAATTCGGGGAATTATAGAAACATTGTGTCCATAATGCACAAATTTAATGGACAACATAAGTTCATATGTAAAGGTCCAGTGTGTTAGAATTAGTGAAATGTAATGGCGAGACTGCAGACTGCAACAATGGGTGTCAGGGAACTACGGTGTCCATCAATTTAGGCTGTCGCTGTTTTTCCGAAATTCTAATATCTGTTCAAAATCCAACCTTAAAACCCATTTGAGCTCAAAATAATGAGCTTAGAGGTGTGAAACAATTTTTTTCTGCCATTAAAAAAATGGAAAATCTCACATTGTATTGGTACAGTGCAAATACAGCCCCGATATACAAAGGCTAAATATTCCTAAGGAGATTTGAATTTATTTGTTTTAGGAGAAAAACATCTGCCGTTGGGGTAAGAAATTTTGCTACGAGAATACAAAAAAATAGCTTGTAAATCTACAGTCTCTAATGTTCCCTAACATGAGGAAAAACAGGCCAAATTTTTTTTTAAAAAAAGTTGTACTTATCACTAGCAAATTCTTTCATGTAAGAAATGAGTCTTTCCTTTCTTGATTAAATTTACTTTAAGAATTTATACCTTGGAATTTCTTACATTTTCACACAATAATCAATATCTGACAGTAAATTTTTTACTTCTGTATTCAATACATATTTAATAAACACTAGTATAGTGAACATTTTGGATTTCATGCAAATAATTACTTAAGCCTGTTACTGGTATTAAATGCTAAAACGTGTGAGTGTAAAACTATGTAAAATCTTCTTCAACACTTATGGGTGAAGTTTGAATCTACAACTGAATATGTGTTTACCAAATTTTTCCACACTGGACCTTTAAATTAAATTGTAATGTGTTATTAAAACAAATTTCAATATTTTCTCTTAAAATTTGACAATCTTTCAAGTGCAAAACTTGCTTGTCAAGATTATTTTTTGCTATTGGACAAAAAAAAAAAAAAGAAAACGTTGCCAAAAATTAGGCTTATTTTACAAATTTGGCACCTCCCTATCCTTGTTTTCTTACAGATGACTTTTGGACAGCATTAAACAGCATCATCAAAAATAAGGAAATGTACACACTGCAGCTTTAAACAACACATGCAAATCTGCATGGAGGAAACAGAATGAGAGTGTAATTGTCAAAAAAATGATCGTAGTAGAAAAAGTGCTGATGCCACATAAACTCTCAGGCCTTGACCAACTTTTCTTTTTTTTCAGGGTAAGGACGACTTTACTGTGATGTTTCTTTCCAAAACAAATGCTAGTCAGCCACCTGGAAACAAAATTAGTGGCACCTTTGTCCCTCTCAATTTATTTCTTAGAGAGGAATCAGGGCATGCGAGTCATTCAGGGGAGAAGGCTACATCACAAAAAGGTGTCATAAAAAAAAAAAGAAACGGACCACAAGCTAAGAGGGGGACACTTTCTGCTCAGACCTCATTTACGAAGTGAAAAACGCGACAATAAATCTCCAATATCGCATATGAGCGGAATAATCTTCCTTTATCCTAATCCATGCGATCCGTGATGTTGTTTTGTGTCCGACGCAGCTGCCGGCACTGACACGTGAGAAAAATGAGAGTGCACAACAGTCACCTAAAGGTCAGAGGTGAAGACGGAATTAGGAGGCAGATCAGAAGCTCCACTATTCATCTTGCGATGCTTCCGCCGTGTATACTAATGGGCTTCTCGCAGGCGGCTGTCGGCTCTCGCCCATTTGCCCCAAATGGGAGAGTTTCCGTCCTGCAGCGGAGTCAGGCAGGCTGTGCTAATTCTGGAGACATCCAGGTTCTGGGGCCTCGGGCTTTGCCGAGCTCCCAGGTGGGAGGAGCCAGCACGTTTCTGAGGCTGACAGAAAGATGAACCCCAGGAAAACAGCATCTTCAACAAAAGGGGTTTTGGGTGCAGGGAGAATTGTTTTCCTCATTTCCTCGGGCTTGTAAAGCTGATCCACTATCAACAGTGGGCTGGTGTGCCACGAGCATGACAATGAGCAGGCTTTCTCTGGGCCTTCTGACATTTCTTGCAATGTAATAGCAAGAAAAAACCTATTAAGCTGGTAATCAAATGATGCATCCAAAGGGAAAAAGCACTGTGAGGGTAGAGGCGGTCTTTAACCATGATTGAAAGTTTCTCGTTTGAGGTTCTTATCACGGATTTGATATGCTTTATTTCTTCTGGGACACAGAGACCAATGTATTTAATTTTCTTAATAGCTTAAGAGCAAAATGGCATTACAACAAAAAGAGAGAGGTAAACAAATAAGGATTTAACAATGTCAATTTCATGACATTGAACAAAAATGTCTCAATACTGTTGTGGAACTGTAATAGTATCAAACAGTACGTCTACCAGCCACTGTATTATGGATACTATCACAATATCACGGTAAATATTGTACTGAGTCTTCATAAAATCGCAATAAATATCCTGTGTAGATGCTATCAGAATATTGCAATATACAGTGTATATACCCATACTGTCTAAACATCACAATAAATAATGTACAGTACAACTAGAATGTCACAATATTGTAAAAAATATTGCAATAACTCACATACAGTGGATACAGATATTGTACAGTATGCTATCACAATATCACAATAAATATCGTAGAGTATATAATATCACAATATTTCAACTGATACTGTGGATGGTGTCAGAATACCGCAATGAATTCCATACTGTGAACACTATCACAATATCACAATAAATGTCGTACAGTGGATACTATCACAATATTGCAATTCATACTGTAGATACTGTCAGAATATCGCAATTAATATACTGTGGATAGTCTAATACTATTGCAATATGATACATTACATACTATAACAACATCACAATAAATCACAATATTGTAATATCGTCCAGTAGATACTACCACTTAATACCATACTGCAAATACATCACAATATCGCAAAAATGTCACTGCATGTCTGTCCATCCTGACAGACAGATCCCTCCTCTGTGGCTCTTCCTAAGGTTTCTCCCATTTTTTCCCTGTACAATGGTTTTTCTGTTGAGTTTTTCCCTCACTCAATGTGAGGGTCTAAGACATAGGTGTCAAACTCTGGCCCACGGGTCAAATTTGGCCCGCAGTGCAATTATATGTGGCCCGCAAAGCCATACCAAATGAATATTAGAGCTGGCCCGCCGATATTATCGCCTACAGCGCATGTGCTGCTAATACTACAAATCCCAGAATGCTCTGCTGGTGTTTTGGTGCGAAAATCTGTACTGCCACCAATCAGTTGGTGGCAGTATTGTTGCTTGCCAGCTGCCAAGAAAACCCACAAAGAAGAAAAAGACAGTAGTCATAGCGACCTTATGTGTTGGTGAGGAACCAGTTAAGGACTCTATATATTCCAAAAGGACGACGTTGTACAGGTAGTGTCGGTAAGAACACCAATAAAGCAGTTCTCTCTTCAACGTGAATTTACTTCAAGTCAGAGCAGCAGTTCACAACTCAGAATGGGGTGTACACATATGGTCTGAAAATAACAATGAAGACAGCACAACATTATTGTACAATAATGTATTGTACATTATTGTACAAGCACACAATCATTACTAGCTGTTGAGCTGGCCTGCTACACTCAAGACAGCATAGGAACCACAATCTTATACGTGGCAGCTAACCCACACAGCACACCACAGCAAATAGCATGTTAATCAGCTAGCGTGCTACCCGCTAGCGCGAGTATGCTAATCTATACAGTAGTAGCTAGATACTACAGTTAAACAATCAGACAGTAACAAACATTGTGTCTGTTCACTTACTGCATTGTCAATGACGCATATGTACACACAACAAACTTGTGGAACTGAACTGACGTGAACAGCAGCCTGACTTACTAACAGTTAACACTGGAAGAACAAAAGGGGGAGCCTTTTCTACATTATGCTAATACGGGCACCGCGCTTTGAATTTCAATTTTGCATGTGTGCAATATTAAGTTATATATTGTATATTATTAAGTTTTGCTTATTCCATATTCAGTTGTTGGGTTGCTTGGGTCCATATGAAAAGGTTCATTGTTATATCTGGAAGAAGATTTTTTTTTTTCAATAAACATCAATGCTGGCCCGTGACTTTGTCCCAGTTTTGAATTTTGGCCCACTTCGTATTTGAGTTTGACACCCCTGGTCTAAGGATAGAGGGTGTCACCTGCTGTACAGACTGTAAAGCCCTTCGAGGCGAAATTGTGTTGGACTTGGGTCAACTGTGTTGTTTTAAAGTGCTTCATAAATAAAGTTGGATTGGACTGAGTCGGACAGAACAGTGACATCACCACTCAGGTGCCCCCAGCAGAGTTTACTGACTAACCGCTGTGTGAGGTGAGGGGAGGGTCATCACACACACAAACACAACAAACTAAATCACATCATTCCACCCAGAACACCTTTTACTTAAGTAACTGTGTTTAATCTGTTGGATCCAGCAAAGCAAAGATGCAGTATATAATGTACAGAGGTTATGGTTAGTGTAAAAAAAGAAAAGACAGACCAATTTTCTCTTATATATAAATCTGTGTGTGTGTGTGTGTGTGTGCTTGGTGTTTCTTGAAAGCAGATTACATTTTACTAAACACTACAATTTGGTGGGGCGCCTGGGTGGCAGAGAGGAAAACCACTTGGCCGCCATCACAGCAACTCGGGTAAGAAGAAGGATTTTACAGACTGGAATTGTAAGAAGAAAAAGAAAATATACTCAACACATCAACAGTATTGAGTTAGCAGACTAAAAAAAAAAAAGTCAAGCCGTTATATATTTATGTGTTGTGTTACTCGCTGGCAAAGCAACAGACACAGAGGCAACGCAGCGAAGACAGTGGGTGAAGCTCGCTTCAACAGTGGAAATGTGATCTCTGAATGAAGACTGAACCGAGTTCTGAACAATGCAGAAGAATAATGTTGCGTATATATGAATGCTATCACACAATGCACTAATAAACAAGAGACTTCAAGGGGGAAAAAATATGCCTCTTCTGACCAAACTAATGCAGAAAACGTCAATGGATGTGAGGACACAAGTGAATCAAAACAGCTTTTGTCAGGTCCTGAGAACCATTTTTGTACATTTTGAGAGTTAGGACTTGTTATTTACAATAATGTGTAGAGTAAGACTGAAACAACAATTTTTGTATCCATATTTGATAAATTACATTTTTGTTTTTTTTATGATGTGTATCTTTTGTGTATTTTTATTGGAAAGCAAGAAAATATTAGTGTTGTTTAAAAACCAGTTTCCTGAAATTCAGCAACTTTTTTGTATTGTTATTAAACTGTTGTATCGGCATTCTTAAGTGTAAATAGATTGAGGCTTCTGTCTGTTTACTAACTAGGCTTAACAATTAACCAATATTGTAACAATAAACTTATTATAAAAATATCACATTTTACCTAAACTTACAGTTATGTAAGACCAATAGATCATAGTTCTAACAACAAAACCATTAAATAAATTAACATATATTGTTCTAATAATTAACTATCACATCATAATATTAATTTGATTTTTTTTCTTACAATTAACTATCTATGATGACACATATATGTTCTAACAATTAACTGTTATATTGTAATTATATTGTTCTACCAACTATCACTTTATAATGTGATATGTACTGGATATTGTTTTCATAATCAACACATTGTTATAATGTGATAGTTGTTATACACAATATACATATCACATATAACATGATGCTTTTATTGTTAAAACGATGTACAGTACCACGTTTTATTGTGTTATATTGTGTATTGTGTTATAGCATATAATCTATATTGTTCTGACAATAAACTATTGCATTATAATATAATAACCATGCAAAAAATGTTGTCACAAATTACTAGTGTCACAAAAAATTACTTCTGTCACCAGAAACTGGTAGAAAATCATAATGTTAGCAATGTTACAACGACCAAGGATACATATTTCTGTGAACAGTGTAAAATAAGAATCGTAAATAATATTGGAATGACTGCCCTCTGTTGCACTTCAAAATAAATGACTAGTACTGTATGATACAAGCTCTTATCACAATCTGCTAAGATAATGATATCACCACTACGAGTGTCCTCACAACTGCAGGGAGACGGGTGTGTGTGTTTGCGTGTGGTCACTTTCCCTCCATCGTAGCTCGTGCACAAGCGCGGCACTTCTTAGCCACACTGACCTTCCAAAGGAAAAATGACAGAACTCAACGTCTGCCGCTCATTTCACAGATTTTCCAGACAAATAATTTCAGGTTTGTGCCCCACTAGCGCCAACCCTCCGTCCGTCGCGCTCTCTACGGCCTATAATTACATGCCATTCATTTGATTTGTTCATTAGTTCAAGCCTCGGCTGGGTAGAAGCAAAACGGAACCCTCTCATTAGTGGTTCATGACTCCACTCTCTCCATGGTGAGCGCTGGAGCGTCGGTGGAAAACAGCGGCGGAGCAGTGGGAGAGGGGAAAGTGGTGGGAAGACCTTATTTTAACCCACAGCACACACACACACATACATGTACTATCAAAATAAGAGCATATCCTCTGCCTTTAAAACACTGCTGTGGTGATCACACACTCATGATCAACTAAAAGTTAAATTAGAGATGACAAACACTGAAGACATGGACCAAATTTCTGGCAAAGATGCATTCTTATTATTACTACTACTACTACTATTATTTCGTCTAACGAACTCTGGTGTTTATCAGACTATTTAATCAAATTGAAGTTGCTGTAACTTAGCGGTAGACCATTTCTTTTTGTTTAATGAGCATTGAACAAGTGTTATTTAATATAATCAATAATCCAGTTATCATTATTTATGAAGTTTCTGAGGAAGAAAAATGCATGTTTATATAATTATTCCTTCGTCGCCACAGAGGCCCCTGATGGTTGGGGTCAATCTAGATTGTCCAATTAACCCAACTCATTGGGGAACGATGGGAAATTGGCTACCTTGCTCAGACATAGACCTTCTGCTGACATGTTAAAACAGGCAACCCTCTGGTTATAAGCCAAGTTCCCTTTCCACTAGGCCATGCGGTGCCCCAAACATTGGACAGATGTTAATTAATCTAATCAATTATCCAAGTATTATTATTTATGAAGTTTCTGAGAAGGGAAAAAACTGACAAGTGTCCTAACATGTCCAATAAATGTGTCCTAAAGTCTCCGACATCAGTGACCTATAGTGTCTGACACAAGTGTCCAATGCAATTGTCCTTAAGTCTCCAACACAAAAGTCCTTAACTGACTAACATAATTATCATATAGTGGCCAATACAAGCGTCCTACATGTTTATTACATTTTTACTTCAAAACTTGCAGATTTTCTTTGCAGAAACTTAAGAAATGCTGCTACTAAGTGCAGTAAATCTTAGTTTTTTTCATCCAAACTTAACTGACGTAATATATTATAGTTTGATGACCTGTTTCATGAATTTAATATTTAGTTGTTGGTCTTAAATTGACTTTGTATTTGCATTTACACTGCAGCATTCAAATGTGCACAGAAGGTTAATTTGGTTCACTTATATTTCTTATGATATACTGTATATTTATCATCAGTTATATCAGTTCTTGCACATTAGGTCACAGATGTAAGTCTTTATTGTATATATATTCTTGTTCTTCTCTACACTCTTAGTACACTTTGTTGTTATAGGTTACTTTCTGTGCCCTAACGAAAGCAATTTCCCCCCCAGGATTAATAATAAAAGTATTGCTGATTCTGCTATTTTTACTTGGAATATATAAGTACATTGCTGTGTGGACATAAAATGCAGAGTGTGGAGACAGACCTTAACTGTTGTTCAATAAATGTTTAAATAAATGTAATTAAATAAAGTTTAAGATGGCAGACTGGAGGGCGCCAGAGAAGTACTTGCCTTCAAACCAGGAAGAATGTTCTAACACAAGTACATACATTTTTATTTACATACTGTTCCTTCACAGGGACGTTTTGGTCCATTATTGTTTGTTTATTATCACATGCAGCCCATGGATGGCCAAGCAGAAAGGGGACTTGGCTTGTAACTGGAGGCTTGCCTGTTTGAGTCCATGACAGGTCAAGGGTGGGGATACCGCCGAGTAAGTTACCCAATCCTCATAGTTAACTGGACACTTTAAAGTGACGGTGGGGCCACAGCCAGTACATTCCTAGGCCTTGTTAAGACTGTAGCCCGTCAGAATTGTAAGCATATCCAATCAGAATATGATCTTCCTGACCAACTGTTCACATTATATTTTGCAAGTCATCTCATCTGATTTGCATGTCCATATTGACATTGTCTAGTCTAGTCTTCCACATGAATTTCCTTAGTTACAGGCCACACCCCGAAAAAACAAGTAGCCTAAACAAAATATACAAAATGGACGACAGAAATCTGTCCCTATTTCTGTCCCAAATGGTCATGTGGAGCCGCAGTGCAAACTTTCTTCTGACGTTTAAACTGGTGTCTTTCACGGTGTTGAGAGTTTAACATGCCTCCAATTAACTTCCGTCTCTGCAGATCTACGTCATTGTTGTTATTGTTGTTGGAGTCGAACTGCGAGGGACTCAGAACCCCAGGATTCCATACATGTAAATATGATATGGTGTCAATACAGACGCTTTTATTTAGGATTGACAGAACAATGACAGAGCCGGTATGCAATGCAAACGGAGTCCGTAAAAGCTGACACATTGTTGAAAGTAAATGCGTATCGCTTCTGATGACTCGACGGAGACGCAACGTATCGCATACACATTCAGCGTGTGAGATTGAAATGGATCTGTAAAAATCAGAATTGCACTCGAAACCACCTCCAGATGTGGTTTGAATCGGCTTTGGAAGAATAAGACACAATCAGGATACAATCTGGATATGCTTAAAATTAGGATTTGGGCTGCAGTCTGAACAAGGCTGGATAAATGGGAAGCTTGTGGGAGAAGCCTTGTATCACACAACAACAGCACAGGTCACCAAAGAGGGAACTGGGTAAATATCTCAGATGGTGTGATTGAAAGCAACAAAATAAGGTAGAAGAGGTATAATAATCAATCTCCGCATGAGATCAAAAGATGAGTTCTTTATTCTTTCAACACAGCGAGATCAGAGAAGAGCTGGTTACCTGCACTCTCATAACACCAGGAGAGGGGGGCGACCATTGCAACACAATGATTTTCACCCACATGAAGAGCGCTGCTGCAAGAGGTAAAGATCGAGGTCTTCGAAAGTCGCACACGTGCGATTCTTTTCTTTTCTTTCTGTTCAACAGCAAAAAGCTAGTCAACCCCGTCGAGCTCTGCAGGCATAAAGGCGCTTTATGGTTCCTTCAATGCATCAACATCCCCTCCTCGCACAACTGCTGCTGTAATTAAAATCCTTTTCCAACGCTCTACACACACTGACCTTTTCCATTGCAAAAACACTCATTGTCTCGGCTAAAGTCAAGGCAGCTACGCTGTGATGCAAATGCACTTTTTTTTGTGCTCATGATGAAGAACAATGTAGGCTAGTAATGGCCCCGAAATCCCAGTAACTGGGATTGGGTTTCTACCCATCATTATGAGTGGGCCGTCAGTGTCAACTTTGGCAATCAACACTCGAGGAGACAGAGTACCCTCGACAGGCATCATCATCATAACCTATAATCAGACAATATGCAGATGACGGAGACGTTTCTCCTCCCGACGCTGCAGTGGCAGTTGTCTGCTGGTTTCCTGGGAACTCGGCTGTCAGCGCTCGAGCACAAGGACCGGAGTGATAGCAGAGAAGGCTGTTTGTTTAACACGTCACTGAAACAGCCACGATGAGAGGAAGGGACCAGATGGATGAGCAGAGCAGACAGGGAATCCATCTCCAAAGTATTTTGTCCCCTCAGTCACTTCTATATGGCTAAAAAAAGAAACACGCAAGGCAGAAATGCTTTCTGCAAATAAATGGTAGCATTGTTTCTATCTATGTCACAGACACATGCCACTCAAATACTAGAATTACCAACAGCTGTGTGCCTTTGCTGACCAGCAGTTTCAGTGTAAAGCTATTTTCTTTCCAGACTCGAGTTACATACACTCAGTGACTTAAAAGGAATTAAAAGTTCAAGGGGCCAAAAACACAATTAGTAAGGACACAGTGACCTTGACATTTGACCAACCAAATCCAACCCACTAATGTGTGAGTCTTTGTGCAAAATTTGAATGAATCATCTCAAGGATTCTTACGGTAACATGTTCATACGATAAACAAAATTCATACGGTGGTGAGCTTTGACCACCAAATTCTCAGGATGGATATCATGTGGTTTTAAATTGGTACCAGTTTCTCTGTGGTCAGTACTCAAGTACCAATAAGCTTCTGTACATTCATTTTTAAATGACTTTGTTTAATTTATTATTTAACTTATCTTACATGTTTGTTTTGTGTTTTTATTTAAATATGTCTGTTCACATATCATTAGTATATATTTGTAGGATATAAAATACCTCTGTCTTGCTTTATGACTATAAAGAAGACACTTATTTAAAAAAATGCGTCTGTGCAAACGGTTTCCTTCCTTTTTTGTCTCCTGTTAAAACCATTGAGGCAAACTGTGATCAAACTGTGATTTCTATATTTTAGCAATGTATTAAACATCTTTCCTCGTTGTTTGCATGACAGTTGGCTTCAAAACACGGAAAGCACATCCATTTCCGATTGTCAAAACATGACGTAACATGGCGGCGTCTGTAAAGCACGGCCCCTTCCAAAGACACATAAAAAGGCTTATTCTATGACTATTCTGTATTTAAATGATTGATTGATAATTTATTAATCCCAGCTGGGAAATTGAAATATCACAGCCATTCACATCCATATACCACATAACATAACATCAATTAGTCCACAATTATTACAAGTTGAACGTAATAATGGCACACGTCAGAATTATACATACACATAAAAATTTGATTGTGTATGTACTCTAAAATTTTGAACAGTCCGTCAACCAAATAGAGGCATAATGGATATGTGGCATCGCAGTGTAGGCCGCGCCACAGGGTCTGCTTGGAGGAGAAATTTGCCTGAGAAATTGGGATTTTTGCCAATAAACCCTCCAAAATGTTATACCCCTTTAGAAGGAAGACCTACCACATCATACAGAAATATAGATAAGACTATCGATATCCTATAAGTCTAACAAGGCTAATACCTAAATTTTACACACCTTTAGAGGGAAGACCCTGCCACCTGGTGGTGAGATAAGAAGTACACGCTTTCTCAGCACCAAGTAATAATGGCACACGTCAGAATTATACATACAGCACATAAACATTTGATTGTGTATGTACTCTAAAATTTTGAACAGTCCGTCAACCAAATAGAGGCATAATGGATATGTGGCATCGCAGTGTAGGCCGCGCCACAGGGTCTGCTTGGAGGAGAAATTTGCCTGAGAAATTGGGATTTTTGCCAATAAACCCTCCAAAATGTTATACCCCTTTAGAAGGAAGACCTACCACATCATACAGAAATATAGATAAGACTATCGATATCCTATAAGTCTAACAAGGCTAATACCTAAATTTTACACACCTTTAGAGGGAAGACCCTGCCACCTGGTGGTGAGATAAGAAGTACACGCTTTCTCAGCACCAAATCATAGAAAAACATCAATAAGACTATCGACTAGGGCTGCAACTAACGATTATTTTCATAATCACTTACTCTGGCGATTATTTTCTTGATGAATCAAGTACTTGCCTGGTCCATAAAATCTCAGAAAATGTGGAGTGTTGTTTCCCAAACCTGGAAATAACAATGTTCTCTAATGTCTTGGCCACAAAAATGAAGTTTTAATGATTTCCTTGTTATATGGAGCAAAGAATTCTCACTCACTTTCTACCACTTTATCCTCCACTGAGGGTCGCTGGTGCCTAACTCCAGGTGACATAGGGCGAGAGGCAGGGTACACCCTGGACAGGACGCCAGCCCACCGTAGAGACAGACAACCATTCACTCTCACATTCACACCTATGGGCAATTTAGAGTGTCCAATTGGCTTAAAACCCCAAATCTGCATGTTTTTGGACTTTGGGAGGAAGCCGAAGAACCCGGGGAGAACCCACGCACACACAGGGAGACCATGCAAACTCCTTGCAGAAGGCCCCTTGTTCCAACCGGGTTGTGAACCCGGGACCTCTTGCTGCAAAGGCAAGAGTGCTGAGTTGGTTTTAGTGTTCTTTTAAAATAATGAAAACAGGCTCTCTGATTTTTCAGCTTGTTGAATGTAAATATTTTCTGTTTCGAATTCTTTGCTAGCACTCTTGCCTTGTTCTCCCCGTGGTGCGTGGGTTCTCACCGGGCACTCCGGCTTCCTCCCACAGTCCAAAAACATGCACATTTGGGGATTAGACCAATTGGAAACGCTAAATTGCCCGTAGGTATGAATGTGAGAGTGAATGGTTGTCTGTTTCTATGTGGCCCTGTGATGGACTGGTGACCTGTCCAGGGTGTACCCTGCCTCTCACCCTATGCTAGCTGGAGATAGGCACCAGCGCCCCCGCGACCCCTAGTGGATAAAGCAGTAGAAAATGAGTGAGTGAGTAAAACCAACTCATCAATTGTCAAAATAGCTGATGATTCATTCAGTAATTGATTAATAATCAAGTTACTGAATAATCATAGCAGCCATAGTACCGATACTGTATAAGTAGTATCGCTTAAATCTTATACACCCGTAGAAGGAAGGTGATGAGGTAGGAAGTACACTCTTCCTCTCAGCTTACCAGAACATCTGCTTTCAGGCATCCTAAGCACCAATAGAAAAATATCAATACAAGTATCGATACATATCACTAGCGATAAGGAGCAGCAGTATTGATTAAATCCAAACGATACAAACATACAAAGACAGACAAAATGTGAGCAGACACACACACATGGCTCTTGTCTATGAAACACCACCACATTCTGTTCTCATTTAAGCTTTTTATATTCGGTGAGGATGCGGAACAAAGGGCCTAAAGCTGTCTCGGGTCATTAAACCACACATTTTCTTTCTTCTTGCAGAATGTGTTTTCTGGCTCGTGTGGCAGTGAGAGCTGACAGATCAGACAGTGGACTCCTCATCTTCACAGGCCAGTGCTGGTCTTCAGGAGGACGGGCTGCTGCTGCTGCCGCTGCTGCTGCTGCTGCTGAAAACCGCGCCTGTCAGCGTTTTGACGGACTGGTTTCAGAAGAGCCGTCACTGGGAGGTATGATTGATGAGATTATTGCGCTTGCACAGGATCTGAATGCCAGCGCACTCCTGTGATTTAATCCCTGCTCCTTCATTAAACATCCACACGCAGCAGATGGACTGCACAATGCCGCACGTTTCTTTCCCCGAGGCCATCGCCTTGAGTGTCAAGACCGCTATCAGTTATTACCGGAAGCACTGACTGCACGCACGAGCTGTGTCATAAATTACTGTTTATTCCCATCCAAAAATACTAAATCATCTAAAAGAGAAGTTTAGTTTGAGCTAAATGTTATTTTTCTTATTGACAATTTAGAATTTAAACTAGAAAAAAAAAAACACCTCTAACAAAATTCTCCATAATGGCTGGGTTGATACACATTCCTACCAAAAAAGATAAAACACAGCCATGATGACTATAAAGCTTTCTTTAAAGTAAATGTCAAAATAAATCTGTGCAGACAGGCAGCTTGTAAATTCCCTCCTGTTTGACCAGACTGACCCCCAGTGGAGATTCAAGGTACTGATTTTAAAACATGACCATGAGCAAACTCTGTATGTTCTGCGTTAACTGTCAGAAACCACAGACATATTAATCCCTTTTGTTTCGTCTTTCCAAGTGAAAAACATGGATCTGGCTTCAATCCGACCCCAAGTCTGTTAACACAAACTCCAGCATGAGAGACAAAGCTGTCAGGTACTAAATCCTGCCGAGATTAAGCGAACCATCCTGCAGTCAGACCACAGCGCGCTCACTGTTCTTGGACAGCATATGAAGAGGAGAAGGGAGAATGATTATGGCAGCGATTTCACCTTATAGTTTGTCCTCGGTGGCTTCGAAAAGTCATGAAATCTCTCGTGACACATACTGCTCAGATGCTCCAGTGTGAGAAGTGACAAGTGGAGGCTGTTGTTGTGGAAAGGGAATTATGAAAAACAGCAAGACAAGGCAGAGAACTGCAAAAAAAAAGAATAATATCTATAAGACCAGCTGGGCAACAACACAAGAGAAAACAAAACTCCACCAATGCTGTTTAATTTCCTACAGATGGACAGCAGTGCCTACTAATCACCTTGTCTATTATTTTCTAAGGGAATTGATTAGTTGTCTGGTCCATAAAATGTTAAAATAATGTTGATGAGTGTTTGCCAAATCTGGAGATGATGATGTCTTGTTTCACCCAAAAAAACAAATTTAATCAGTTTTAAGGATTTGTTTTGTTATATGGAGCACAGAAACCAGAAAATATTCACATCGAAGAAGATGAAAAATTATACAGCTTGAAAAAACACTCAAACCAATTAATCAATGATCAAAATAGTTCATTAATTTAGTAATTGATTAATCAATGAATCACTGCAAACCATATACAAGTATGTCCATATTCTTCCTCTGTTTAGTACCAGTAGTTTTTCTCACAAACAACTTCTCACAAAGTTGTTTGTTACCATGAAACAGAGAAATAGCATAGCAGATAAGTGAAAAATACAATTTTTTTTTGTTTTAACCACATTTAAAAGACAAAATGTCAACTATGGTCTTGTCTTTTTTTAGACATTTGAAGTATTATACATGTTGTGAACACTACTAATATCTCCCGTTTTCTTTTATTTACTGTCGAAAATCAAAATGATTACATGGTGGATTGAGATCACTGCTATAATCTAAACATTTTTCCCTTGAGTCGAAACCTAAACTTCCAGATAATTTAGTGGAAATCCATAAACTTGTTGAGTTATGATGCTCAAAAATACCTGCAAAGGTAACAACAGGTACTTTACATGAGAAAACGTTTTAGACTGAGCAGAAAGAATGTGTGTGATCAAAAGTGTCAGTGTTAGCTCTCACTGCAGGGACACGGACGGAACGCTACCATTGCACCTGAAGATACATGACCCCGGATCAAAGAGAGGTGGCCACTGATGTATCATGGGTGGCAACAAATTACCATCAATACCACTCTACCACATTATCATCAATCTCTCTCTGGAAAGACAAAAGTATCACCCTATGCTAAATCATGAAATCAATGCAATTCTCTCATGGAGAGGAATTGCACTCCCATAGTGATCTCTGTGGCTGAGTAATGCGAAATCTATCGCGGGTTAGTCCGCGCGGCCTGAACAAGATCAAAGACAAGACCCCAGAAAATAGTATTGATCCGGAGCCATGAGAACTGAGGACTGAAAATGTGAGGAGATTCTGCAGCATTCTGAAACTGAAGACAAATTGAGTTTGTGCGAAAGAAAACAGACTGAGGGACAACACCATTAGCGGTACAACGACAATAACACAACCATAGCTACTCTATACGGTGGTAACAAAATGTCACTTTTAACCAGAAATTATAATCATTTAAGGAATAGCATATGACAGTTTTAGTCTAATGCCTGTCCGGTATACAGTACATTGTACAATCGTTCCTCCTAAACAGTTTTCCTAAGTCATACTTAATCAAAAATTTGACAGGGTCAAAATGACTTAATTTCAAACTTTTTCTTGTTCAAAACAGTAGATTAAACTTCCAGTGTCGCAGAGTTTCAGGTATGAACACACAGAGATTAAAGGTTTTTCCTCCATCGTGAACCAACACAGTCTGGCTGGCTGTCAGATACAGACCTGATGTGATATTAGTCGGAGAATCTCAGCGCTGATTGGTTTTCACATCACTGTATGAGGCAAAGTTGTCACCAAAGTTGAAAGTTTTCAACTCGTACAAATGGAGCGAATGACGCAAAGACGCAAAAATGATGGGCTACTTGCGTCTGTGCACTGACTATGTCAAGTAAAAAAATCATAGCAGTAAGACCTCCTGAAGACAAACAAACATCTAATCTGCCCAACTGCGAGTGATTTGTCTTTTTAACCCGTCTACTAGGTGCTTCACTTTTTTCGAACCTTAAAACGTGATCCGAATAGGAATAGCAGAAACGACATATTTGTCTCTTTTAAAAAAAGTGCAAGCTCTACCACCCACATGTCTAATGAACAGCATTTCTTAATACGGGACTTTTGTTTACAATTTTCAGCGCATTCGAAACCAGAACTCCCCTCAGGTATGAAGGTGGCTAACACAGCCTCACATTTTTTGGCAATAATCACTTCAGTGATGTCAATCATTTCTGTCTTATTTGAAGCAAGACAATCTCCTCCCATCTACTGTAGTGTTGTCACAATATAATTTCAGCGTACTCACAGCAGAAGTTGCGGTGACTCACTTACCTTGGGCCACTTGGGATTGAGCTCACAGGCTTTTTCTGCATCATCCAGAGCCGCTTGGTGCTGCCCCAGTTTGAGAAGAGCGGCTGAACGGTTACTGTACAGGATGCAGTTCTGCGGGTCGGCCTGCAGGGCGTCGCCGTACAAAAGAACCGCCGCCTGGAAGTCGCCACGCTGACACGCCTCATTGCTCTGCTGCACTTTCTCCATGAACTCTGCTTTGCTGAGGCCACACCGGCCACCGTCGTCTCCGGCAACGCAGCGGACCGGCCTCCCCGCTGTCCGGGAACCGAACATTGAAAACTGGAGAGACGGACAAAATAAAGAGGAAAAGGAGCAAACCAATGTAACTGAAAATAACCAGAGGCGCCAACGGACAAGAAGTTATTTTGGTTTATTTTACCAAACTACTCAGCTAGAGTTTCAATGAGCAGTGGAAACATACACGAGCTAAAACGTGCATCGGATATGAAAGAAAAATGCATGTATAAATAAAAAGAATTAGCGTTCCTGAAACAGTATGTGACAAAGAGAGGGGGCGCTACAGGGCTGATAGGCAATGAAACACAGAAACCCTACATCCCACTCTACATTATTAAAGAAAAATACTGTAACTAAAACTACATAACCAAATAATCCTAAATAATTTAAAAAATCAATATTAATAATCAAGCGTTTTTACAAGAAGACATTACAGCATAACAAAATTCATCCTGATCAATCAGTCATTGGATAGTGATCAGTGGATAGATTCTTACCAAAATTTAATTGGAACATACACTACCGTTCAAAAGTTTGGGGTCACTTAGAAATTTCCTTCTTTTTGAAAGAAAAACACTATTTTTCAATGAAGATAACATTAAACTAATCAGAAATACACTCTATACATTGTTAATGTGGTAAATGTCTTTTGTAGCTGCAAACGTCTGGTTTTTAATGCAATATCTACAGAGGTGTATAGAGGCCCATTTCCAGCAACCATCACTCCAGTGTTCTAATGGTACATTGTGTTTGCTAATTCCGTTAGAAGGCTAATGGATGATTAGAAAATCCTTGTGCAATGATGTTAGCACAGCTGAAAACAGTTTAGCTCCTTAGAGAAGCTATAAAAGTGACCTTCCTTTGAGCTAGTTGAGTATCTGGAGCATCACATTTGTGGGTTCCATCGAACCTTGTCACTGTCTTGACTATATTTTCTATTCATTTTGCAACTCATTTGATAAATAAAAGTGTGAGTTTTCGTGGAAAACACAAAATTGTCTGGGTGACCCCAAACTTTTGAACGGTAGTGTACTTGTGGATCACCTACACATCACAAAAGATTCAGTTCTACGGTCTTGACCTAAAAAAAACACTCAACGATTTTTAAAATAATAATTTAATCATGGCAGCCCAAGATTAATCATATCAAAACAGTTACTAATAACAGCTCTAAAAATGTTTAATATTGTTTATCATGTGCGTTGCTCAGCAAATTGTTAAAAATTACAATAAAACAAAAACCCAACTGTGCAAAATGTAACAAACTGCCCTTTGTTATGAGCGTATATTTGTCTTTCTTTGTTGTTTTTCTATGCAGAAGTTTAGTGATGTAGCAGTAATGAGGCTCAACTAAATAAAGATCACACCGATGTTTCCTCAACCACAGCAGCACCTGCCTCACAGCGAGTCCATCGGCATTAATGACTCAATCTATTTTTGCCTCCTCTCATTTTTCTGACTCCAGAACCAAAACCACTTTGTGACAAAACAAATTATCACGCACCGACTCAAATAGCGATGTAAATGGAGTCGACCAAAGAAGTCTGAAATAAGTCGGTATCCGCGTTTTTGCCGAGTGTTAGTGACTCGAGATATTCATCTCAAGTTACAAAAGGTTTTTTTGGGCACGCTTCCATCATACCTCTTTCCTCAGTCACCACACCTCCTCGGACTGAATTCTGGGATAGGGCAGGCTGGGTAATTACTTCCAGAGGGCCGGGGAGCAGGAGCAGCAGACACGAGGCCTTTGGATATGAGTCACAGTGCCATACGGATCAGCTGCTTTGCTGCAGCCTTTGACCAACACCTTGTTCACCTTTTCCAGTTCTTCTCTGTGCGATGATCGTTAAATAACCTTTTTTATATACGACGGGACAACAAAGGATTGATTTGCCGTTTTTCTTTTAAGACTCCAGTGCTTTTAACAGCCAGTTCACCACCCACAAATTTGGTCAAAGAGGCAAAACCCCCCCACTGTAGAGGGCGGCCATGAGACGAGCTACAATAGATATGTCAAAAGCACAACTAGGGCTGTCACTTTTTATACATGGACTGCGTAGTTCAGACTTGAACCTGTTTTCCAGTTCAAATTTTACAACCCAGGAGCAGGTGTGCCTTGTTTTGAAGCCTAGAGATTCCTGACATTATGTTCTGTTGAATCTAACCTGAAACCAGCGCTTGAATTTATCAAATCCTCAGGCAAAAATATAATGTAGCATCAAGAGAGGAGAAAAAACTAATTATCGAGTTATTTTCTCCAACCATGATGGCTAACAGCAACTTCTCTCCTGCATCCTGGGCTTCATTTTTCAAACAAGACGACGGCATCAATCTTTATACAATCTATGGCATCAGAAAGTAAATAAACTTAAGTCAATACTGTATGGTCCAGCAGAGGGAGCTGTGACTGCAGTTTGGCCTTATATCCATTTTGAATTCTCTTAGTAAAATAAAAATACATGACATGATGTAATATTTTGCTGTGAAATTAAAGGAGAAAGGCTGACCCCAAATGTCAGAAAAGTAGGGATGAGCCAATACGATACTCATTATCAGTATTGGTCCGATACTGGTCAAAATCAGTGGACTTGGTATCGGAAGGTAGAAATTTAAAATGTTTAAAATCTTTAGGGGAGGAAAAAATTTGTTACGTACTTGGTGAATTATTAGTTTCTTTTAAATAGCTTGAAATGCATCAGCTGGAACGTGTTGTTAACAGCTTCGTAGTGTGAATGGTCTAAAATGACTTTATCGGCCTGATATCGGCATCAACAGATATTCAAATTTGTAATATCGGTATCGGACACAAAAAAGTGATATTGTAATATCCCTACAGAAAAGCAGTGTGTAGAAGTATTTCTGATTTTTGCAACAAAGATGGCAAAATAAAGAACAATTCTGAAGACTCATTTGTTAGCTTAGCTGTCGCGGTCAGGAATGGGAATTTTTCCTAATCGGACGTTTCAAGTGGAACACCTGCTTGGAAAGTCAGAGCACTTTCAAAACACTTTGCTACTTTTACTGTTAATTGAACTTCTGCCTTATTTGTCATTTCACATTAAGACATAGTATGTTTCAACTTTTATAAATAGACAAGTTTCTCCGCAAAATCAAAAAATTGGTACTGCTAACAACAGCTAGCCCGAGATACGTCTGCGTCCGTGTTTTTTCCAAGTTCTAACACCATCACCTCAGATTAAGTCACTCCCAGTTCCGACTTCGGATGCTAATGGAACGCACCGTTAGCTCCACTCTTGTGAAAGAGGCATCGCAGACAGCAGCTCAATCAGCCCGCGCCACACGAGAGGACACCCGACCAGATTAAGGCCCCAATCTGACCCTTCCGACAATTGTGAGTGCCTTCCCAGGCTTTGAGGCTGATTTGAACAGATTATCTGACTATATTATCCCGTACCGTGAGGGATTAACATACGCGATTCAGAGTGTTCCCAATTTTAAATCCTAAGTAAGATATTGCCTACTTTTGTTTAGAACCATAACTTGTACAAACCAAGTCTATGGATTCTGTCTTCGCCGCACAAAGCATCGCGCAAACACAACAGCTATTAACTGATGACGCCAAAAGTCCCCTTCAAGTTTGTTTATATTCTGTAGTCATGTTAAATCACGCGAGTTTCTGTGAGATCCCAAATCCCTAGAATCGTTTGATTAGAGGAGATCTACTGCCCTGCATGTTTTAGATGCTTCCCTGCTCCAACACAACACAACACACCTGCTTCAAATGATTCAAATGGGCAGCTCATCAACAAGCACTGCAAAAGCATAATAACGAGCCATTCATTCGAATCAGGTGTGCTGGAGCAAGGAAAACATCTAAACCGTGCAGGGCACTGGGTCCCCAGGACCAGGACTGCAAAACCCTGGTCTAGTCTGTGCGTTCTCAGGATTAAAACTTCGTAGGCTTAATCCTACGAGTAAAAATAAATAATCACGTCAAGTAAAACTCACTTTGGACCTGGTCTTTGGAACAACTGACAGGACAGTTCTGCCCTCTGACATTAAAACGAGAGTTTAAAGGTTTTAGCGCTTCAAACAGACGCTGATGTCAGCGGATCGACAGAGCCAGAGAGGGGAGAAAGAAAAGGGAAGTGATCACAATCAGGCCTGAATCCGTGCTGCGTCATCTGCTCCGACACACTGGGGGCTGCCCGCAGTAGGTGATTCAGTTCAATTCAATTCAATTTTATTTGTATAGCGCCAATTCACAACATACATTATCTCAAGGCACTGTACATAATAAGGCACTGTTCTTGTTCCACGGTTCTCCTAAATAATAAATAAAATTTAACGAAATGTTCAATCTGTCAGTCATACTTGTTTTTTTAAATGTTGTGATTATAGCACATATGACACAAATGTTTTTGGCCTTCATAAACTGTCAATGAGGTGCAAGTCTTTGTTTTTATCCTAATTAATTCATTGCACAACAATTTCAGGAGATAAATAAGATAATGACTTTGAATTAATTACAGTAATTACAAAAAGTGAATTCCAAGGAATTTAAAAAGGTAAAACTTCCTGTCATAAACGTGCCCAGGCAAGGTTCAGTTCTTAGTTAAAACCTCTTTCAATGGGGCTCCTACATTGTTGTGAAGGGTTCATTAGTTTAGGAAAATTCTAGTAAGATCTGTCTGTTTAAATGTTCTCATCTTGAAGGAAAAGCCAGGAAAAAAAAGAGATTTTAAAATGTTGAATTTTGGTGTGGTAAACTACAATTGTGTATTTTTCACATTCCAATCTAAACTAAGATTGAGTTAGAAAACAAGACTGGCAAGTGTGATTGCAAATACAGTGGCAAAATTAACTATCTGACTTAAAATCTTTTTTCAAGCAGCACTAAGTAAGATAAAGTCAAATCTAATGGAAAATAAAAGCCTGTTCAAATTCAAATGTGATGTGGGCAGCAGCGGGCAGGAAGGGTGGAGAGAGAGAGAAAGAGAGACGGAGATAATAAGGGTCTAGACCAGCCGTTTTCTAACGTAAGCATTTCCCGGCCTTTAAAACCTTTAATCACAACTCTAAACGGCACGCGCACGCGCGCTCTTTCCTTCCGCCACCTGAAAACCATCGCTCCATCACGCCCGACCAAGCACAGGACGACACGTGTTCCAGTGTGGCTGCGATACATACCACAGGAAAAAAAAAAAAGCACATGCTACGAGTTTATCATGGTGAATTTGCTTTATAAAGATAATCGTAATGTCCGGGCTCAGCAATATACAGTCCAAGTGATTTATGTGTGTTTAGACACTGGGCGGTCACTTTATTAGGTACACCTAGTTCGGCTGCTTTTAAAATGTAAATATCTGGTCAGCCAATCACATGGCAGCACTCGCTCCATCACGCCCGACCAAGCACAGGACGACACGTGTTCCAGTGTGGCTGCGATACATACCACAGGAAAAAAAAAAAAAGCACATGCTACGAGTTTATCATGGTGAATTTGCTTTATAAAGATAATCGTAATGTCCGGGCTCAGCAATATACAGTCCAAGTGATTTATTTTGAAGAGCTACACGGGGAAGCCTGGATCTCTTGTAGTCGTTAAAGCTCCACTGTGTAACTTCAAATGCCAAAATTATGCTTTAGTCACGGAAGTTGACTGAGATTAAAATTAGTGGGGGGCCTGGAGTAGGAGTAGAAAAGTGTGTGTTTATTCCTAATCCACGTTATCTTTACTGTTCAATATTTGCAATGCAGGTTTACATATGTGTGTGTGTGTGTATGTACTAGAGCTGCAACTATGAATCGATTATTAATCAATTATCAAAATAGTCTGTAATTAATTTATTAAACAATTAATCCAATTTCTTTAAATTATTAAAATAATCTCCTATTACATGTGAAGATTTTCTGGTTTCTTTGCACACCAATCATAATCGATTTATGGAAAAATAATAGACAGATTAATCAATTTTTATAAGTCTTACGTATATGTATGTATATGTACAAATGTGTGTGTGCGAGTATGTTTGTGTGTATATATATATATATAAAAATAAGATAGATAAAAAAGGAAAGTCCCCACAGTGAGTAAATTTACAGTATAAATAAAAAAACATGCATTTCCACATCTATGAATTTTCAATATAGAAGATATGGAACATAATAAATGTACAATACAATACAATACACTGTATATACATTACATAAATATATTTATAGTATGAGCTTAATCTTTACAATGTAAACCAGGATTGGACTTATGTGAAATAACAGTGTCATATTGCAAATCCATACATGATGTAAACATTTGTGTACTTTCTAAATGTGTTTGAAATAAAGATCAATCCATTAAAGATCGGTTAATGCTCGTTAAAGCTCCATTTAACCTCTTCTTTTTTAGTCTACGTGACTAAATATGTTGACTTGCTGTCAATGTGATTGGCTGGTACAGCTGAACTAATAGCTGTACCTAATAAAGTGGCCAATGAGTGATTAAAGTTAAGTATAGCAAAATTAATAAACCCTACAGTGACAAAAAGCTTTAATCTGGGCATATTGTCATCCGTATGATTTTGTAAAATGTTAAATGAGGTGAATTTTTTTTTTGTCTTTTAGTGCAAAAATAAAATCAAAATCATGAACCAAAATGATTCAAAATGTGCCGTTAAACTTCAAATGTGGGTTAATGTATTGTTTTGCAGAGTAGCAGATCTAATCTGCGGAGTTTGAAACTTAATTTACTGAGTTTTTCATTACAACTGTTGATGTGTGATATTGTGTGGACGTCAGTGTAACTGTAGAAAATGTAATCTGTACGGTAAGATTCAGATTTTGTGATATTTTATGTTCAAATGTAAGCTAATTAAAGTAAAAGATCTAAGTTCTTGTGTGTTTAGACACTGGGCGGTCACTTTATTAGGTACACCTAGTTCGGCTGCTTTTAAAATGTAAATATCTGGTCAGCCAATCACATGGCAGCAGATCAACACATTAAGGCATGAAGACAAGGTCAAGTTAAGTTCAAACTGAGCATCAGCATAAGGAAGAAAAGTGATTTAAAGGTGCAGTGTGTACAGTTTTGGAGGGTTTATTGACAGATACTGAATTTGAAACTGAAAAATGACCAATTAGTGTTTCTGACGATACTGTCTTTTAAAGTATAATGAAACTGTGCCAAAAGAAAATCAAAATCCTGAACTAAAATAACTTATAAAGTGCAGTTAAAATTCAAATCTGGATTTATTCATGGTTTTGCAGAGTAAGCAGTTGATTTAGATTTAATCTGTGTTGAGTTTTTCCTCTATTTTTGTCACTGTAACGTACAGATTTGTGATATTCTGTGGATGTCAGTGTTAATCTGCAGAGTTTTTCTCAGTTTTTGTCACTGTAACGTACAGTTTTGTGATATTCTGTGGATGTCAGTGTTAATCTGCAGAGTTTTTCTCAGTTTTTTTCCACTGTAACATACATATTTGTGATATTCTGTAGATGTCAGTGTTAATCTGCAGAGTTTTTCTCAGTTTTTTTCCACTGTAACATACATATTTGTGATATTCTGTAGATGTCAGTGTTAATCTGCGGAGTTTTTCTCAGTTTTTGTCACTGTAACGTACATATTTGTGATATTCTGTAGATGTCAGTGTTAATCTGCAGAGTTTTTCTCAGTTTTTTTCCACTGTAACGTACAGATTTGTGATATTCTGTAGATGTCAGTGTTAATCTGCAGAGTTTTTCTCAGTTTTTGTCACTGTAACGTACAGATTTGTGATATTCTGTAGATGTCAGTGTTAATCTGCAGAGTTTTTCTCAGTTTTTGTCACTGTAACGTACAGATTTGTGATATTCTGTAGATGTCAGTGTTAATCTGCAGAGTTTTTCTCAGTTTTTGTCACTGTAACGTACAGATTTGTGATATTCTGTAGATGTCAGTGTTAATCTGCAGAGTTTTTCTCAGTTTTTGTCACTGTAACGTACAGATTTGTGATATTCTGTAGATGTCAGTGTTAATCTGCAGAGTTTTTCTCAGTTTTTGTCACTGTAACGTACAGATTTGTGATATTCTGTAGATGTCAGTGTTAATCTGCAGAGTTTTTCTCAGTTTTTGTCACTGTAACGTACAGATTTGTGATATTCTGTAGATGTCAGTGTTAATCTGCAGAGTTTTTCTCAGTTTTTGTCACTGTAACGTACAGATTTGTGATATTCTGTAGATGTCAGTGTTAATCTGCAGAGTTTTTCTCAGTTTTTGTCACTGTAACGTACAGATTTATGATATTCTGTGGATGTCAGTGTTAATCTGCAGAGTTTTTCTCAGTTTTTGTCACTTTAACATACAGATTTGTGATATTCTGTGGATGTCAGTGTTAATCTGCAGAGTTTTTCTCAGTTTTTGTTACTGTAACGTACATATTTGTGATATTCTGTAGATGTCAGTGTTAATCTGCAGAGTTTTTCTCTATTTTTGTCACTGTAACATACAGATTTGTGATATTCTGTGTATGTCAGTGTTAATCTGCAGAGTTTTTCTCAGTTTTTGTCACTGTAACATACATATTTGTGATATTCTGTGTATGTCAGTGTTAATCTGCAGAGTTTTTCTCAGTTTTTGTCACTGTAACGTACATATTTGTGATATTCTGTGTATGTCAGTGTTAATCTGCAGAGTTTTTCTCAGTTTTTGTCACTGTAACATACATATTTGTGATATTCTGTGGATGTCAGTGTTAATCTGCAGAGTTTTTCTCAGTTTTTGTCACTGTAACGTACATATTTGTGATATTCTGTGGATGTCAGTGTTAATCTGCAGTTTTTCTCAGTTTTTGTCACTGTAACGTACAGATTTATGATATTCTGTGGATGTCAGTGTTAATCTGCAGAGTTTTTCTCAGTTTTTTTCCACTGTAACATACAGATTTGTGATATTCTGTGTATGTCAGTGTTAAATGTAAGTTGATTATTGAAGAAAATCTGCTCAGCCGTTGATTTAGATTTAATCTGCAGAGATTTTCTCAGTTTTTTTTCCACTGTAACATACAGATTTGTGATATTCTGTGGATGAAATCTGCTCAGCCGTTGATTTAGGTTTAATCTTGCTCTGTTTTTGCCTGTAACAGACAGATATTTTATGTTCCACTGTAACTGTCGATGAGTAAAGTAAATGTGCAGTAAGTCAGTGTTGTAGAGTCAGCAGCAGCCTGTGTGTGTCATCTGTGTGACATTAAATCACACACACACAGTCTGCATGACTGGAAAATCGATACAGCTCCAATTTTTACGACCCTTTTTTTTACAGGACTGGTCGCGTCGTATTTTTCCCTGTCGTGGCTTTTTAAAAGCGTGTTTTTCGGTGATGACGCCGCAGTAAGCTAACAGGCGGCGGCAGCGGTGACGGCGTTTTCCGCTCAAAAAAAGAGTTTTACCTTCGCTTGTTTCTCCATCCTGTGTTTGACCGCTGCTCTTTGTCGCTCTCATCCCATCACTGTCCTTCCGTCTTTCCGCCTCCGTGTTCGTCCTTCTGTCCGCGTCCTTCTGTGGGACTTTCTTCCAAAGTGTCAACGCAAAACGTCCACGCGGCTGGGAAACACGTGTCGACGCGAAGTGCGTGGAAAAGTGACGGGAGAAGCAGCCGCGAGGCTTCAGGGGCTGAGTTTTCTCAGAGAAAGTGCGCCATGTTGTCAAATGTTTTCCTTTTTTTCATGTCTTTTTCTTTTCTTTTCTTCCCCCCCCCCCCCCCCCCCCCCCCCCCCCCCTTCTTCTTTCGTTGCCATGGCGGATTTTTTTCAGAGGGAGGAACAGAGGTCAACAGAGCCAAATACAGACTTGTTTTCTTTTTAAATGAAAGCAAATCTATAATTATATGAACTATAAAAGCACAAAAGTTCATACTATTCACCGAAAACGTCGTAAAGTCGTGTGTACGGGGCGCCGTTTGTAAAATCATTCCGAATTTAACCACTTTTTTGGCCACATTTAGCTACAAAAAGTTATGAAATAAATGGTGAAAACCTTTATTAACCAGATTTACAGCAATATTTGCAAACTATAAAATAGATGAAACATAACCTAAATCAAAAATTCTAATAAGTAGTTATGTGTCAAATGTTTAAATCTAAATGTTAGATGTAAAATTATTAACTTCACTGTTAGAGTTGTGTGTATGGGGGCCGTGTTTGTAAAATCTCTTATTCCGAATTTAACCACTCTTTTGGCCACATTTAACTACAAAAAGTTGTGAAATAAATGGTGAAAACCTTTATTAACCAGATTTACAGCAATATTTGCAAACTATAAAATAGATGAAACATGACCTAAATAAAATTTATATGTACATTTAAAAATTAGGTATATAAATCTAAATCTTAAATGTTTCAATCTAAATAAATCTCATAAATAACTACATTTATGAATGTTTGATGTGAAGTCATTTATTCTGAAATTAACCTCAACCATTTTGGGAAATTTAACTCCAAAGAAATGACAAAATGATTGTTCAAAAAAGTTAATTTGAGTCACTTTTAACCAGATTTACGGCAACATTTGCAAACTTAAAAGTACACAAAACGTTGCCAAAATCAAAATTATAGTTAATAGTTCTATGTCACATGTTATATATAATATAAATGTTAAATGCAAGAGTTAAGTGTAAATGTTTAATTTTAAATCTAAATGTTGTAGTATGTTTAAATACACAAACGTCTAAAGTGTTTAAATCTGAATGTCGTGTGTATGGAGACGGCATTTGTAAAGATGCTCACTCGAAATTTAACTGCTACATTTGCTGAATTCGCTAAATTCCAAACAGTGATAAAACAATACATATCAATACATTTGTATTATCTAAATGATATATCTAAATGTGAATATTAAGTGTAAGATATAGGGACTTAACCTAACCCTAACCTAACAACATTACACTTACAAATGATTTATGTAAAATTTCTTAAAAAAAAAAAAAAAAAAAAATCTAATGTGTTTTATGTCTGGCTGCATTACTGCCACCTACTGGACTGGAATATAGTGAACAGATTTACTTAAAACTGATGTTTTAATTGACATAAAACTGATATTTTAAGTAAATTAATCAGGTTGTGTCTGGGCTGTAGCCAAATTTCAATTATGTTCATACATTTCAACTGATTTAATTATACTGTTTTCACAATTAACAGATTTATGCCAATTGTAAGGAATTTGATTAAATACAATTTAAAAATATATAATTATTTTAATAAATTTAAAAAAAATCTAATAGTTTACTCAATCATTAACTCTGCCATGATTCATTTTTTTCTGAGTGTTGATGCAACTCAAAGGGGAAAAAAAAGGTGTATGTGCAGCTCGTCAGCAGCAGGTGGTGCAACAGTTCTTTGCACTAGAAAGTCTTTTGACTCCAGTCTTCTACAGTCAATCCACACACGCCTGGTAATAGGCCCTTTTTTCACAGCAGGTGTCTCAGTGTGAAACACCAGGACGTGCAAACACGTGTAATTAACGTCAGTACTGATGCTGCGTCACAGTCTGACTGATGTTGTACATGCTGCTTTATTGGCGCAGCTTTTAATTTAAATCAAATGGAGTCACTGTTACTTTTATTGGCGTCAAACTGTGCTTTCCCTGCTCTGACACGGTAAAATGACAGCTGTGAAGAAACCGAACAGTTTCTAAATGTCTAAGATTTCAGTCTGATGTGTGTTTATTTGCTTCTTGGCCACTTTATTAGGTACACGTTGTTCAAATGCTTAGGCAGCAAATCAGCGCATTAAGAAATAAGGACAAGACCAAAATGAGGCGCTGAAGTTCAAACAGAGAAAGAAAGGTAATTTAATGGTGCAGTTTAAGGCCAAAATCAAAAATTGTTAGGTTTTTGTTGCATTATATAAGCCTTTTACATGGGTTTTATGCAAGGGCCTTTCTTTAGTGAGGTCGCCCTCTTGTGCTAATTGTGTTTTTGCAGCAACCTATTCATGTGTACGAGGGTTTGTCATTATGGATATCTACATTTCACCTGTGCATTTCCACTACTGAATTGTACATATCTCTAATTCCAGTGTCAGATGTCTACAACTTAATTATGACCAGTCCCAATTCAAGTTCAAGATATCTTTAATTATACTCTATTGAATATATCCCCATTGTCCTTTTTAGAATTAAGTTTCAGATTATCAGAATTAAGTTGTAGATATCTCAACCTTGAATTGTGACTAGTTTTAATGAAAAACCCCATAGATAAATGTGGAATTTTCACAAGGAAGAATGACGTGGCAGATATCTACAACTATAATTCTTATTAGTCATAATGAAAGTACGACTACTCTGAATGATGTCACAGATGTCTGTAGTGGTAGTTTCACCAGGGGCGACTCCGCCCATTGTAAACGTGGCCCATATACAGTTCTCGACTCAATTTGAATGGGAGTCTCAGGGACACTTTGCTGCTGCTTCTTCTCACTGGATTTATAACATGAGTAAGATCTGATGGTAGTAGGCAGCACATGTGACACTGGAGTGACTGACAGCTGGAACTGTCCAATAGGAGTCTGGCTGCACAAATCTCAAGGCTTCACAGCAGGAGTTTATTTACAACCATTTTTATTTACAGTCCACAGTGACACTGCTGTCACTTTATTAGGCAGCGGCTTACCTTATTAAGTGTGTACAGACAGACAGATAGACAGATAGATAGATAGATAGATAGATAGATAGATAGATAGATAGATAGATAGATAGATAGATAGATAGATAGATAGATAGATAGATAGAAGACAGACATACAGACAGACAGATAGATAGTAGACAGACAGACAGACAGACAGACAGACAGACAGACAGATAGATAGATAGACAGATAGATAGATAGATAGATAGATAGATAGATAGATAGATAGATAGATAGATAGATAGATAGATAGATAGATAGATAGATAGATAGATAGATAGATAGATAGATAGATAGATAGATAGATAGATAGATAGATAGATAGATAGATAGATAGATAGATAGATAGATAGATAGATAGATAGATAGATAGATAGATAGATAGATAGATAGATAGATAGATAGATAGATAGATAGATAGATAGATAGATAGATAGATAGATAGATAGATAGATAGATAGATAGATAGATAGATAGATAGATAGATAGATAGATAGATAGATAGATAGATAGATAGATAGATAGATAGATAGATAGATAGATAGATAGATAGATAGATAGATAGATAGATAGATAGATAGATAGATAGATAGATAGATAGATAGATAGATAGATAGATAGATAGATAGATAGATAGATAGATAGATAGATAGATAGATAGATAGATAGATAGATAGATAGATAGATAGATAGATAGATAGATAGATAGATAGATAGATAGATAGATAGATAGATAGATAGATAGATAGATAGATAGATAGATAGATAGATAGATAGATAGATAGATAGATAGATAGATAGATAGATAGATAGATAGATAGATAGATAGATAGATAGATAGATAGATAGATAGATAGATAGATAGATAGATAGATAGATAGATAGATAGATAGATAGATAGATAGATAGATAGATAGATAGATAGATAGATAGATAGATAGATAGATAGATAGATAGATAGATAGATAGATAGATAGATAGATAGATAGATAGATAGATAGATAGATAGATAGATAGATAGATAGATAGATAGATAGATAGATAGATAGATAGATAGATAGATAGATAGATAGATAGATAGATAGATAGATAGATAGATAGATAGATAGATAGATAGATAGATAGATAGATAGATAGATAGATAGATAGATAGATAGATAGATAGATAGATAGATAGATAGATAGATAGATAGATAGATAGATAGATAGATAGATAGATAGATAGATAGATAGATAGATAGATAGATAGATAGATAGATAGATAGATAGATAGATAGATAGATAGATAGATAGATAGATAGATAGATAGATAGATAGATAGATAGATAGATAGATAGATAGATAGATAGATAGATAGATAGATAGATAGATAGATAGATAGATAGATAGATAGATAGATAGATAGATAGATAGATAGATAGATAGATAGATAGATAGATAGATAGATAGATAGATAGATAGATAGATAGATAGATAGATAGATAGATAGATAGATAGATAGATAGATAGATAGATAGATAGATAGATAGATAGATAGATAGATAGATAGATAGATAGATAGATAGATAGATAGATAGATAGATAGATAGATAGATAGATAGATAGATAGATAGATAGATAGATAGATAGATAGATAGATAGATAGATAGATAGATAGATAGATAGATAGATAGATAGATAGATAGATAGATAGATAGATAGATAGATAGATAGATAGATAGATAGATAGATAGATAGATAGATAGATAGATAGATAGATAGATAGATAGATAGATAGATAGATAGATAGATAGATAGATAGATAGATAGATAGATAGATAGATAGATAGATAGATAGATAGATAGATAGATAGATAGATAGATAGATAGATAGATAGATAGATAGATAGATAGATAGATAGATAGATAGATAGATAGATAGATAGATAGATAGATAGATAGATAGATAGATAGATAGATAGATAGATAGATAGATAGATAGATAGATAGATAGATAGATAGATAGATAGATAGATAGATAGATAGATAGATAGATAGATAGATAGATAGATAGATAGATAGATAGATAGATAGATAGATAGATAGATAGATAGATAGATAGATAGATAGATAGATAGATAGATAGATAGATAGATAGATAGATAGATAGATAGATAGATAGATAGATAGATAGATAGATAGATAGATAGATAGATAGATAGATAGATAGATAGATAGATAGATAGATAGATAGATAGATAGATAGATAGATAGATAGATAGATAGATAGATAGATAGATAGATAGATAGATAGATAGATAGATAGATAGATAGATAGATAGATAGATAGATAGATAGATAGATAGATAGATAGATAGATAGATAGATAGATAGATAGATAGATAGATAGATAGATAGATAGATAGATAGATAGATAGATAGATAGATAGATAGATAGATAGATAGATAGATAGATAGATAGATAGATAGATAGATAGATAGATAGATAGATAGATAGATAGATAGATAGATAGATAGATAGATAGATAGATAGATAGATAGATAGATAGATAGATAGATAGATAGATAGATAGATAGATAGATAGATAGATAGATAGATAGATAGATAGATAGATAGATAGATAGATAGATAGATAGATAGATAGATAGATAGATAGATAGATAGATAGATAGATAGATAGATAGATAGATAGATAGATAGATAGATAGATAGATAGATAGATAGATAGATAGATAGATAGATAGATAGATAGATAGATAGATAGATAGATAGATAGATAGATAGATAGATAGATAGATAGATAGATAGATAGATAGATAGATAGATAGATAGATAGATAGATAGATAGATAGATAGATAGATAGATAGATAGATAGATAGATAGATAGATAGATAGATAGATAGATAGATAGATAGATAGATAGATAGATAGATAGATAGATAGATAGATAGATAGATAGATAGATAGATAGATAGATAGATAGATAGATAGATAGATAGATAGATAGATAGATAGATAGATAGATAGATAGATAGATAGATAGATAGATAGATAGATAGATAGATAGATAGATAGATAGATAGATAGATAGATAGATAGATAGATAGATAGATAGATAGATAGATAGATAGATAGATAGATAGATAGATAGATAGATAGATAGATAGATAGATAGATAGATAGATAGATAGATAGATAGATAGATAGATAGATAGATAGATAGATAGATAGATAGATAGATAGATAGATAGATAGATAGATAGATAGATAGATAGATAGATAGATAGATAGATTACAGTAGTGTACATGCAGTATTTTCTATAGATTTATACTCTTCATATGAAACTCACAAATCTAAATGCCTAATCCTCTACAGAGATCTAAGAAAATCCGTTACTGTAAAGTTTCTAAAAATATGCGTTGGCAGTTATGAAACAAAGAACCTTCTCACAAATTGAGCATTGTGTTTTCAATTGTTTTGCTGTAGTGTGTAATGATGTGTATAGTGTTTACATTTTTGAAAGCTTTGAGCTGCTCTTTTGGTGTGAAAGCTTGAGTTTTGAAGGTAGAAGGTGTGGTTGTGTTTATGTAGCTTTAGAAAAGGGTGTTGTGTTTAGACATTGGGGAACATAGAGGAAACGTTTGTGAAATGTGTTTTAGCATTTGAGAAAAACTGTAATACCAGTCAGCACCGCACAGTTACAGTATGATAATCACTTCCTCTTTTGGTCACACTGTCCATTGCTTAATAGATGAGTCTATTTGGTTTGTACACACACACACACACACACACGCGCGCGCGCGCACGCTCAGATTAACACGACCACATGTTTTACCATTAACCCTTTAATGTGAATAATTAAACATTAATTTACTGTTCTCTTTTGGTTTACGTCAAAACAGAGACCCCCTCGCTGTCGTCGTTTCGAGCGGACTCTGTGCTTAGATTATCGAGGTTTACACATGATTACATATTATGCTGAAATCCCAGATTACATGGGTACTTGTACATGTGAGCATGTACAGGTACATTATGTGACCTTCATACATTTGAGCTCAGGTTGTTCTGAACGCAACTTTTCTGACTGTAGTGAACATTTTGGAGAAAAACTGAAATAGGTTAATATCTTAGTTTATTAAGTATGTTTGAAATAATCAGTATTTAAAAAATGTGAGGGGATTAAAATATATCAAAGTAGGTTAGAAACTTTATCTTATTAAAGTATGTTTAAAAATAATCTGTATTCAAAAATGTTAGGGAATTAAACTTTGGTTAAAAATGTTAGATGATTAAAAAAGAAGTTAAAAATATAAGATTTACTGTACAAACAAGAAACAGAGACATAACAAAATTATGAAATATGACTGGAATAACAGCAAATATTGAGAATAGTAGGTTTAAAAATATTATGTAATTTTAGGATTACATGAAAATGAATACAAGTTGTTAAAATTATACGGTGATTGTTATAAACATTTTAAAAGTAGGTTCAACATGGTCTGTTGTGTGAGGAAAGTGGAATTCCTTGACCTTCCTCCTCGACCTGCCTCATCCTCACTGGGACTGGGAGGCTCCAGTGGCAGAATGCTGCTCTCTGATTGGTCGAGAGCTGGGCCTCGAAGGCCAAGCCCACGACATGAGCAAGTATTTAATGCAGCAGAGCCACAAGAAGAATCAGGAATCAGGAATCAGGACGTTTGGGATCAGCGCAGCTTCCAACAAAGTCTGGTAAGTTGAAGAATATATACATACTTATTTTTAATCACTGGATAATTATTGAACAAAGGGACAAGAGTTGGTTTTAGAAGAGAGAAAATCCAATTTGCTTGTGTGTCTTTTTTTTATCAGTGTAATTTGCAAGTTTTGATCACAATTTCCTGAACACCAAAATACAGTAATAATAGTATTGTCCCTAGTAATAATAGGGACAATAACAGCAATAACCACCATAATAATAAGTAAAATAAAACATTTCTTTTTGCAATGTAGAAAAATGGTGCATTAATTAACCAAGTTCACTTCTGGAAATTACGACTCAATTGTCAACTTCTTTAAACAATTAAAACGCATTATGTGTCATTTGCACCATAGATGTTTAATAATAATAATATTAAACTTTATTTGTATAGCACTTGTTTCTAATTTCTTGAAATAAAAGTGTTAGTTTTTAATCATTTAAGTGCCTTTAAACAGATACCAAAGCATTTTAGTCTACATTGTATTGTGAAGGATTGGGAATGTGACAAAACAAATTTAATCATAAAAAAGGTAAAAATTTGTACGGTGTAATTTTTCATCAGTCAATTGTTTGATCAAAAAGAAGACGGGATCTGAAAACTAGTCTTTAAACGCCACCATTTTAGCAGCTTTAAACATTTGTGTACACGAGTTGGTGTGAGCAACAATACGGTGACTTTTGTTTCTTCTCTGACCGTGTCTGTGTCTTTCACCAGTTTAAGATGAAAAACCAGTCTCTTCACGCGGCCACACCAGTGAGGCAGAGCCTCGCGCTGACCAAAGTGGCCGGAACCTCCATTTACCTCAAACTGGACTCGTCTCAGCCAACGGGATCCTTTAAGATCAGAGGCATCGGACATCTGTGCAAAACCGTGAGGAAACACTGTTGTTATTCTTTTTGATTTAATCAAAATTAGAAGGAAGACTTGAGAATGCTGAGTATGTCGGCCGTCACCTGCAACCAGGCTCCAAGTGGAGGACACCAGCTGTCAATCACACTGGTGTTCACTTCCAAGTCAAGACAGTCAAGATTCTTTATTGTAATTTCACATGAAGCGAAAAGGTGTTCTTCAACAGCTTCTGACAGTGTAAAATACTCTATATGATAAAAAAAAAAGAAGGCTAAGAACTAAAGCCCTTAAATGCTCAAAAAAGTATAAATAGACAAGACGAGACATACAGTAAAAACACACAACAATGTAACAGAACACACAATCAGTGAGCAGAGGTTAAATATGAGTGTGAAAACATGCTGCGCTTCAATGTCTATTTTCATTTAAATGGGACCATAATTCACAAAATTAACATCACGCTGTGTCAGAGAATAGTTGAATCTAGACGATTAGTTTCTCAGGAAAATATTTACATTAGTCAAAAACTCATTTTCTGTCATAGGCTTCAATTAAAATTGACTTCTTTTTAACAACTTACAGAGTCGCCCTCTGGTGGCTATTTAATATATTTTGGCTTCAGGGAGGAAACCAGAAGATAATAAAAAAACATAATTTTTATGTATATATTTCTTCACATTCCGAAGAAATATATACATAGATCCTTGTTTTAAAAAGGACAGCAACAGATTTAGATTATTTCTGATTGATTTAGTATGTGTTTCCCACAGAGTTTATAATCCAAAATGAACAGGTTGGATTCAGATTAAGTGTCTGAACACTGGCTGTGACTCTAATATGAGGCTGTTGTTGTTTTCCGTGCAGTGGGCAGAGCGAGGATGTGAGCGGCTAATCTGCTGCTCAGGTGAGCATCAACGTCGCTAACACACCACAGATTTACCAGTTAATCCATGTGTTATTCGCTGTTTACGCAAATGTAAACAAAAAAAACTGCCTGTTATTTCATTATTTGTTTTATAATCTCACTTGTTTTTTTGTACTTTTGATTTTGTGCTCGAATCAAACGTAGCAAATGTAAATAAATAAATGGATTCGGCCAAACCTGATATTTATTGGATTTTTAGTTATATTTATTTCCCACTTGAGCGAGAACAGGAAATTATTTATTGACGTCTTCTTCGTGTGTTGTTGTTGATAAAACGGCAGCACTTGAACTGTACGTCAGTTCATTATTTCTCCTGAGTTCGGCCGAATACAGTTTTGTTTATGTTTGTTTTCATTTACTACATTTGATCACCACCAGCTTTAAAATTCCCAAATGAAAATGGAAAACACAAATGATACACAGGTACCAGTCCTGTGTCGTTGTCGTGGTGTTTGATTGTGTAAACCGTGACACCGATGCTTCCCTCAGGAGGAAACGCTGGAATGGCAGCAGCTTATTCCGCCCGTCAGCTCGGCGTTCCCGCCACAATCATCGTTCCAAGTGTGACGCCAAATGTCACAGTGGAGAGGCTGAAGGACGAGGGAGCCTCTGTGGTCATCCACGGCAAGGTCAGCTTACAATTTTGGTGAACTGTCCACTAGATTTTTGAACATTTATTATTATTTTCTTATTTTCCGTTTCCATTCCATGAAGGGAAGCTTGAAAATCTCAAAAACAAAAAGGTTGCTAAATAATACCATGAGGAAAAAAACATTTTTATCACATTTTCTGAGAATGTCGCTTTCACTTTCTCAAAACTATAATTATAAACAGCAAATCCATGTTTTTGTGTCTCAAATCTGATTATTTGACGTTATCTTGTCAAGTCTATAGCACGTTTTCAAAATGTACAACAAGGACAAAAGAAAAGTTAGAGTAGTAAAATTTGGTCAAATCTGTCCAAATTCACAGTTTGAGGGTCCTTCTTTAACTTTCAGAGGCAGTTACCTTAATTAGTGACTGAAATGGAATTGGGTCTCACTCAAACATCACTTAAATCAAAGAAATCACTTTTTTTTTAGCACTTTTTAGCAATTTTATCAACACTTTAAGCTTCAGCTTTTCAGAATTGTGAGAACAGTTTTGCTTATTTGTCAGCATAATATAGGAAAAACCAAAATAACCTCACCATTTCTATAGACTGATAAGCAAATCAAATCAAAGTGTAAGCTTCTAAAATTCTTAAAATTATGTAAATGAACATATTAAATGAAATTGTGTCTCGTCTTTGTCAGGCTGTAGATGAGAGTATTGTGTACGGAAAACAGCTTGTGGCGAACAACCCAGGCTGGGTCCTCATCTCACCGTTTGACGATCCCCTTATCTGGTAAGAGTTTCGGCCTCTCTGTCCATCACTGCATTTTGAAGAAACCCTTACATTGTAATTAATTCGTCATGAAAAGACTGATTCGCCTCGACGCTAAAGGAGACGAAATTGGTTTAAAGCGCTCAAACGTCCGAGAGTCACACCTGTCACCTAAATATGGCAGCGGATATTGTAACACACCGATTGTTTGTCACAGTCAACCTGTTAAACAGGACCATTAACTACTATCATCATATCAGGAGGAGAAAGAAACACGAGGCTTCAGGTTGTCTACGTTTACATTAACATTATGTCTAATGTTGTACATTCATTTACTATTAGAAATAATAGAATATACTACCTGTGGTAGTATATTATATACCTGTGGTAGTATATTCTACCACAGGTATATAATATACTACCTGTGGTAGTATATTCTATTCTATTAATTAAGGGTTGCGCTTTATGCGACACAAACATATCCCGGGCTAACCATTGTTAGCAAAACTAGCAACGTATTTAGCAACGTATTTTGTATTTAGCAACGTCCAAAAAAAGGAAACGCGATTTAACAGTAAAAGCAACAGAGCAACATAGCATTACGCTGCCGTCTTTTTCCGCCATGTTTCTCCAGCACCCAGAGTTTCGTGCTTCGAGTCGGAAGCTAACAAACGAAGAATAGCAGTTAACCCAACGCGAACGCGAAAGCTAAAAAAAAAAAGAAGCAAATGAAGGACAACGACAGTGGGGAAAGAAGAGCGGAGAGAGTTGTGAAAGAGTGTTAATGTCCTTTTGGTATGTGAAGGCCACCGTAGTTCCCTGTCATGCAATCTGCAGTCTGACCATTAGATGTCACTAATTCTTTCACTCTGGACCATTAAATAACAAGGATAGGCTGTTTTTCCTCCCACTTAATGGTTCAGTTTGTTATTATTAGTGACATTTAATGGCGAGACTGCAGATTCCAAGAAATGGAGGACGACAGTGACCTGAAAGGATTTTAAATCCTCTTTCACTGCTCTCTCTCCAGTCCTCATTCATATAAAAGGGTTATTCCCTGGCAGCAAAATCCAAATTATATGTATTTTAAGTCATTATACAGACATACATCTATGTAGTTTGTTCAATTTCCGCCCATAAATGTTTCTAAATCTGGAACTTTGAGTCAATATTGACTGTGGAAGTCCGACACGATGGGGTTGTGTTTGTGTTTGCGTCTCCAGGGAAGGTCACACGTCTCTGGTGAAGGAGCTGAAAGAAGACCTGAGTGAGAAACCAGGGGCCATCGTGCTGTCGGTGGGAGGCGGGGGTTTGCTGAACGGCGTGGTGGAAGGACTGCGCCGCGCCGACTGGGCTGACGTACCCATCGTGGCCATGGAAACTATGGGGGCACATAGCCTCCATGCAGCCATGGAGGCCGGAGAGCTGGTCTCTTTACCCGCCATTACCAGGTATTGAACACCACAACGATTTGCACAAATGCTAATATCACATCCAAGCCTTGGCACTGGCCTTTCATTGTCGTCTTGGGGTGGAAGCTGACGTTTTATCTTTCTTCTCCAGCGTCGCGACCACACTGGGCCTGGTGCGAGTCTCTGCACAGACAATGAAACTGGTGAAGGAGCACAAAGTTTTCTCCGCAGTAGTCTCAGACCAAGAGGCCGTAAAGGCCATCGAACATTTTGTAGGTAAGTACAAACCTCACCTGGACAAATGTACTTGATCTAAATGCAGCCATATTACCATTAATACTGCTGTTACTACTACTGTAATAATAATAATGATAATAATAATTATAATGTAGCATCTTTCAAAACTTAGTTACAAGAATTGTTTCCAATTTTCCAATAGTCTTTGTCTTTAAAGGTTTAAAGAGTAACTTAAATATTAAAACAAATAATCACTGACGAACAGTCAATCAATTTATATGCTGATGACACACAACTATGTCTCTCTTCTGACCCTGGTGGCTCCAAACAAATCAATATTTTAAGAATTTCAACTTCACAATGTGAGCTTCAATACATTTGCTGATGACGCGCAACTTTATTTATCGTTAAACCCCGATGATTCCGACCAAATTGATACATTTGTCTTTACAAACATAATGTGAGCGTCAACTCTTATGCCGATGATTATTTTCACAATAAGCAGTGAAAATAGCAGTAAAACAGACATCAACAAAGACTATCACAAACAATGGATTATTACAATAAACTTACACCAGTGACCACAAACATTGATTATAATATTAATACTAAAAAACAAACAATTTAGAACCTGAACAGAATATGAAAAAGGGAAAACCTGGATATTTAAATGAGGATTTGCATGTGTCAAAGCTGTAGTTTTGTTTTAGCATCAAAACACAGACCAAGCATTTTAATTTTTGCTGCTTTGCAATCTCTATGACTGTAACTGCTCCCCCTACTGGTGGCATCGCTGCCACTAAAACATGACTTCCTTGTTATGAAAACACATTGTGTCTGCTCTTTGTGCAGATGATGAGAAGATCCTGGTGGAGCCAGCGTGTGGCGCTGCTCTGGCAGCTGTGTACAGCGGTGTGGTCAAAAAGCTGCAGGACGAGGGGAAGCTAGCGCAGGAACTTGGCCCTGTGGTCGTCGTGGTGTGCGGAGGCAACAACATCAGCATGGAGCAACTATGGAAGCTGAAAAAGCAGCTTGGTATTATCTAGCGCGGCCAACTACAGCCGCGCTCTTGTATATCTGACCTTCACAGAATTCCTCCATCAGCTGGTCTCAGTCCCTAAATCACGAGGTCCATGTTCTCATCTGACCAAATCATTCCAGACTCTGAAAATCTCCTGAGAATGTGAGGCACAGCAGCTGAAGGGATTTGTTTTTATGATTATTTTTATTATTGTTTGAAGAAGTGTGATGCTGCGCCTTTAAATATTTACTGTAGGTTGTATTCACATTGATTTGAGCATGCTTACTTGACTAAAGTATCTCTATGTTGTATTTCAGCTTTTGTATTTTTAAAATGTATTTTCAAGTACTAATAAATTTTATTTCTCACTACTCTGAACAATGTTTTTCCTTGAAAGCTTTTTTTACACTGTCATTGAAATGCCCTGTGGGGTTCCCCAGGGTTCTACCCTTGGACCATTATAATTTTAGTTTGTACATGTATATGTTCAGGTCGATCCGATAAAGTTTTTTATTCTGGGTGCCCTGAAACGATACTTTTTGAGAACGGGTTGTCGTGTAGACAAGGAAACCGATACTTTTTGAAAACGATGAGGTCACTCTACCTTCACAGTCACCGGAACAAGACGTAACCTTACGCAACAGTTGTTTTGGTGTGTCCGGTGGCGCTGTCCGAGTCTGTTTACAGCGCCGCATGTAGGTGTGGCATATGTATTACATCGATTTCACCATGTGTTCCATTCCCATCTTTATGCGACGCGTTTCTGATCTGCTATCGTTTTCAGCCTGCAAAAAAAAAAAAAAAATCTTGTTGCGTTGCCGTCTCAGTCTCAAACACAGTGTGAAGTTCACTTTGTATGCTGATGACATACAGCTTTATCTCTTTTTTAAACAAATCATATAATATACTTTCACAAGCTTTACTTAAAACTTCTCGCTAAGGGCGAAGCGCTAGGACTTTGTAAGGTAACTTTGGTGCTTAAAACTTTCAATATCAACCTGAAACTTTAGCGTTGTCTTGGTTGTTTGAGTAGTTAGCCCTGAGAGATTGAATGTGGCCTAAAATGAAAGTCGTGTATAAAATGTCAGCGTCGCGTGGGGCCATCACCGCCTCTGCTAAATTCTACAATTTGTCACTGAATGTTCTTGCTAACTTCTGCAGACGCAGAGCTTACCAAAAACAGTGGGGCCAGGAAGTGACTGTGCATATATTAAATTGCTAATAAATGCATTCTAAACTTAAAAACACGGAGGGCACCAAACTATCTGAAGCTGAACGTCAAAGAGATTGAAGTAATAATTATTGGATAACTTCATAAAAGAACTGAGGTTCTGTTCACATAATGCAACATAGAACCGTCAATAACTGTTAAAAAAAATAAAATAAAACAAAAAAAAACCAACTTTATTCTCAACATACATGTTGTCAATTTAATTGTATTGTTTCATCCAGGAGAAACCTTTTCAGTCACTTTATTTTGAAAGGCCATTGTTGACTCTACGACTAACCAACAACGTTTCAGTACCATTTTATGTTTTTTATTATTTTAGGAAAGAAAGCGAGGGAAAACGAGTAAACATTGGTGAGAATTGAAAAACCCTGACGCCGACCAGAGGGCACCAAACTATCTGAAGCTGAATGTCAAAGAGATTGAAGTAATAATTATTGGGCCTCCATCAAATTTGGATAACTTCATAAAAGAACTGAGGTTCTGTTCACATAATACAACATAGAACCGTCATAAAACAAAAAAAAACCAACTTTATTCTCAACATTCATGTTGTCAATTTAATTGTATTGTTTCATCCAGGAGAAACCTTTTCAGTCACTTTATTTTGAAAGGCCATTGTTGACTCTACGACTAACCAACAGCGTTTCAGTACCATTTTATGTTTTTTATTATTTTAGGAAAGAAAGCGAGGGAAAACGAGTAAACATTGGTGAGAATTGAAAAACCCTGACGCCGACCAACATGGACGTGGACGCGGACACGGATCCACGGCTTAAAAGCAAATTTACATGTCCAGGAGTGTTTTTCTTTTTTACAACAGTGACGATAAAGAAGTAGATGACGGACGTTTATGGTGATGTCGTAAGAATATGTCCTCCGAAACTGCAGGGGGAGCTGTGTCGAGGGAAAAAAGGTGACTTTAAACGTTTGTCCTTGTCCTTCAGTTGAGATGTTTTGTTAACACCTCAGTGAAACAACTGGGATCCTTTTATGATTGAACCACTGAGTCGACACGTTCCGCGCTGCTCCCTCCATTAAAAAAAGAATCAAGGATCCTGTTACATAGCAGTGAATGAATGAATGAATGAATTTGTCCTCACTGCCACAAAAGATCTGTCCTTTAAAAGTGGGTCTGTATTTCTGTCCCGACCGGAGCGTTTGATTGGCTGGAGTGTTGGGGATGTGGCTCTTTTCTAAGCTGAGCATTGGTCTGAGGGTCGTTATCAAAAGAGGCGGATGTCATTATGTCACACAGACTGGGGACAGCTGCATGTGTGTGTGTGTGTGTGTGTGTGTGTGTGTGTTTCCTTGGAAACGGGCCAGACACATTCCAAGAATTCTTCCCGGAAAACACCGTAAACTTGATTTGACAGTAAAAATTAAAAATGTGACTTGAAATATAATCTGATGTCAACTGCTGCTATGGTTAATAATAATAATATCAATAATAATAATGATATTTTGAGATCAGCTGATCCACAGAATTTACTTTTTGGCACGTCGTGTTTTATTCTGACTTTATGATAATGATCCCACACATTTTATTATTTGTCTTTTATATTGACCTCTAATTTTTAAATGTATACTTTTTTTTTCCATTTTACTTCCATGAAATTATATCTTTTTTTTTTAGCTATTACTGATAATGTTGGCACAGATTTTTGAAAAACTTGTCGTACGCTTCTTCTTCTGCTTCAGTTTCTGCTTCTTTTCTTATCTGCTTTACGTAGTGAGTGATGAGTGATGGTATGACAAAGTGCTGCATAAATGAAATCTGATTTTTGTGTTCATCATACGTAACTCACACCAGCCCACTTTTTTTTTTTTTTTTTGCTGCATCACAGTTTCTAACGCTGCTTCTACTTTGAGGAGAGCGTGACTGCGGGAGCAGCATGTCTGGAGATCCAGCTGGAACCGGACTGACCCGGTACACCCTGTTTGGGAACGAACGGTGTCTGGTTTACAGCCTGTGGTGATGTAACCAGAGCAGCTGAGTTAACGACTGGGCCCCAACATAACAAGCATGACTTTAAAAAAAAAAAAGAAAAAAAGAAAACAAAGCATGTTCCTCGGGTCACATGGTAAAAGAAGTGGCAGAAAGGACTGAATAAAAGCGAGCAGGGTTTGAGGTCAGAGTGTATGTTTGTACACATGTATGACCACTTTAAAGATAAAAACACTCTGGTTTCTGTTGCCTTTCAAGAAGGATTTTATATGCACTTCATCCAAATTGCAATAGAAATCGTGACGAGACCAAATTGGTGCTAACTAATTTACACCACGTATCATTTTAATTTCCAAGAGACGTTCGTTGAGAGTTTATAGAACAGGCTCCAATAAAGTTGTCAGGATGAAAATGATACATATTTTTGATACCAGAGGTCAAAAGGAGAAAAACAGCCTGTGGCTCAAATAACCATGGATTGAAACCAAAGTATCAAGACGACCAGACACAACCGACACATATGGTGTACTTAATAAAATGGCCAGTGAGTGTATCTATACATACATATACATACACATTATATAAAAAACTACCAGTCAAGTTTGGAAATACTTTCTCATTGAAGTAAATGAGAAAATGTGACTGGTAGTGTGCGTATATATCTATACGCACACTACCAGTCACATTTTCTCATATATAAAAGTAGGAGCGTCACACAGAGTTTTGTACATGAAGACATTTTCTTTATTGTGACACAGAAATCTCAAATGCCATCTGATTCTTTACATCTGTATAATCCACTTTTAGATATGTTAGGTTTTCTGATGTGTGGAGGTAACACAGTAAAAGTTAAGTTAATGCGACCATAAATAATTGTAATAAATATCAAGTAAATGTACAGCACACATTATCGCAACACCCCTTTGTACGGATGTGTCCTTTTTCCTTTTTTAATTTATTTATTTAATTTTAAATCTAACCTTATCTACAACTCCACAGTGGGAGGAGGAGGAAGAGGAAGAGGAAGAGGAGGAGCGTCCCTGTTAGCAGCATTTTTTTTTTTTTTTTTAATTTTATTTTTCCCCCCCCCCCACTCTTCAACAAAACTGAAAACTCGCAAGTGACTTAAACAATCCCGGCACGCGGCGTCAAACGTCCGCCATGTTTCAGTTCCTTCCTGGTGAAATTATTCCTCACACAAGAAAAACATGGTTCACCAGCTGAGAACGAGACAAAGGGTGATTGGGGAAAAAAAGGAAAAAAAATTAAAAAAAATAAAATTAAATTAAATATCCGACAGACATCAGCGAGTTCCCTCCTTTTTTTTTAGTTTTCTTTTCTTTGCTGGAGTAGTGCAAACCAATAAAGCAAGTTGATGAGGTGACGTGAATTAAACATAAACAAACCAAACTTTTTTTTTTTTTTTTTTTTTTATTTACATTCCCCCCCCCGCCCTCTCTATTTAATTTTTACAAAGCTAAACATTTGATAATGGGTTAAATAATATAAAAGAAATGCACAAATACAGCAGAAATCTGTTCATTCTTCATTAAAGAAAAGCCAGAACTCTTATTCTGAAAACACACCTTCCCCTTCTGCAGTATGTGTGTGTGTGTGTGAGAGCAGGAAATCCTGTCACACATTCAGTAGCAGATTCACACAAAAAAAAAAAAAAAATACATGGGAGAGAAAATCATCTCTTTCTGATTTTTTTTTTTACAAATTTTTAACAAACCTAAATAATAAAAACTCATCAGAAGCAGCTCGTCTTTCTTCCTGTCCAACGTCCGTGTGTCCACAACTATTTAAATATCAAAAAATAATAATAAAAAAAAATCAAACAGCCATTTTATAAACTAATATATTAGTGACTTCTTTTAAATGTGATAAATACCCCTTCTCTTCAAAGACTTGAATAAAATGTTTCCCGTTTATATAATTTGTTGTTTAGCAGTCGTATTGTTGTTGTTTTGTTTTTTTTAAACAGAAAGTAGCTTGCCTCCACGTAGCTCAAAAATAGGCAACGGCAGCTTCACACGTATTTTTTTTTAAATTTCCCACACACAAACCAGCATCAGCCTCCTAAAAAAAAAAAAAAAAAAAAAAGGCTCCGACGATACAGCAAAGGCATGTTTTTCACAATATCACCCCCCAAACACAAGGGGGCGACAGAGGGAGGCAGCTGGGTTAAGCATTTGTATAAGGAAATACTGTTTTTAAGTATAACAACTCAGATTAAAGCTAACTTAGCTAAGGTTTATGCCCGAGAGTTCAGCGATCGGGACTCAAAACGTGTAAAGTGCTGATTCGCAGTCGTCAGTTCAAGATGCGAAATTCACAAACTCTCTGGTAAAAGTTAGCGAGAACGGGCGGAAAAAAAGAAGAAAAAAAAAAACAAAAAAGAGAGAAGGCGAAAACAATTGGCAAAAATTGCGTCACAGTTATTTCACCTTAACGTCGTCCGCAGATTCAGTGCAGCAGAACTCACACGCGTCATCAGTGTCAGTGCTAATTCAGATTATCTTTCCTGAATTTCTCCCAAAACAGGTAAAATTAAGAAAAATGCGTTAATCATATATATACGTGAAATAAAGTATGTGCAAACTGCACATACTGCGATTAAAAAGAAGCAGGGATAAACATGCAAAGCTACGGACGTTTACTGCATTCACCCTTAAATATACAATCAATAAAAAAAAATCCTAATTTTTTTAAATGATTGAATTTTTTTTTTTTTTCTCAAGTTAATTAACAAGTTAATTTTTTTCCATTAACAATGTAATTTCTGCTCTTCAGCTTTGAGTAAAGCTTGCGAGTTACTTATTTTGGAAAGACAAAGCTTTGTCGACTTCTTCATACTTGAAAACTTATCGTAAAAAGCAGTTGTAAGAAGTTAGCTTAAAAAATGTATTTATTTTAGGAAAAAAAAAAACTGTCCCGTAAATTCAGACATTATGTTTTGGTTTTTTTTTCTGAATTAATTCATTCAGAAAAATGGGGCCAAAATGTTTTAGTTTACGAAAAAATATCATGGTAATTCAGAAAAACGGGGCCAAATTATGTATGTAAGGAAATATTATCCACCAAATTCAGAAAAATGGGACCAACTTGATGTACTTTTAGAAAAACTGATAGGACATTTACTATAGAAATGATTAACCTGTTAATTCAGACAAATTGGGCGTAAATTATCATATTATTATACAATTTTTAGGGTGAATATAGTACACTTCCATACAAAGCGTTGACAGCCACTGAAAATGAACGTAAATGTGTGATTCTGTTGAAGCAGCAGAGCGTAAAGACTGTGGTTTGTCTCCGAGGGAAGTTTCCAGGAGTGGGAGAACATTACACTGTCGAAAAGTGGAGTTAGCCGCTGAGAGGATCCTCGCGGTAGTGGATGGCGTATCGCAGCTTCTCCAGCATCACATCCAGTGAGGTGTACTGCGGCAGTTTCACCATGAACATACAGGTTTCCACGCGAATGTAGCGCGAGTCCGGCTGACCTGAGACAACGGGAACAAACAGGAAGGCGTGTTACAGTGGTTCATCCCCAGCCCCACTTCCCTGCGGGGCTCCTCAAGGTTCCACCGTGGGCCCCATCCTCTTTGCTCTCCACATTGTGCCCCCAAGGCTCGCTGTTATTCTGCCATAGAAATACACTAACAATTGAGAGAAAGACGCGGAGCACGTCATCATTTGTCCAAATTTGTATATTTGTTGTAAACGCGAAAAGACAAGGGATGGCGTTTTAAGACTGTTTTCTAAAAATAGTAGTTTTGGGTTCCTAAAACACCAGTACAGTGTAAAATACAAAAGGATAGGACATTGCTGTGATGGAAAATGGTATTTAGGGTATACGTTATACAACACATCTGACCCAGAATTTATAGTTGCCCGTGAAATATTGTATAAAAGTATAGAGTAGTTCTTATTTAAATGGTATCTCGTGTTGTAAAGCCATCACTTTGTAAAACTGTAACGCAGTTACGAACTGACTGGAGCTCAAGTAAAAAACTGTGTCACAAATCAAATCGAAATACTGACGAAAACTTGGACGATTAAAATATTGTCCCTAAACCATTTGGCCCTGAAATGCAGTCGTAGTCAGTTCTCTTTTTTATGTTCTTTTTTTTGTAAGCTTGTGTTAAAAGGACCAGTGTCTAAGTATTAGTGACACCTAATGGTGAGAACGCAGATTGCAACAAAAAGAGGGCACCACCACTTTCTCTTCAGTTTCTCAAGCGTAACAGGGAACTGCGGTGGCCTTCGCATGCCTCGTTTTTAACAATTATACACTTTATTTCCTACATGTTACACGCGGGACCTTGAGGCGTGTGAAAGGCTTTTCAGCTATTACCTGCAGCTCCATCAGGGGGCGCTATCTTCATGGGGTACGGGGGGACGTGGGCCGTGTCGGGCCCGCCGTCCTTGCAGGGGCAGGTGAACGGGATGCGCTCCTGGTTGCACGCGAACTTGATGAACTTGCAGAGTTCCTCCTGAGTGAACATCTCCAGTGCGGTCCAGAAGAACTCGATGTGCTGGTCCGTCTCCATCAGACCCACCTGATACATGGTGTGAGCCTGCACAGGGAGAAGGATGGAGGTAAGGTGCAGGTGAGTAGAACCTTTCCCCAGGAGCAGAACAAAGGACTCAGTGAGTTCTGTCGAGCGACGGAGTATAAATCAGGCTTTTACGGTTCTGGAATAAAAACATCTGACTCCCCGAGTGATGTTCTTTAATACATACATTATAGTCTGGTCCTTTTGTTGGTTTCTAAAGCTCTTACTGGGTCTTGGGCCCAGGGTTAAGGGTATCATCCTTCTGGATCCCTCACCCATCTTCTGGTTCTGGCCCTTTAAAGGCACTTAAGAGGCAAAACCAACACTCGCTAATGGCTAATGATTACATTTATTATATTTATTAATGCTGTTTAATATTTTAGTTAATCTAGTTTTGATACATTTTTTTTGGATGAAAAGTTCTATATTAATAAAATCCAACTATCTTTTAATCAACAGTAAAATCTTTCAAAATCCTTCCAGACATGAACTTTTGAGTCAAGCCTGGATCCGAACACTCTCCAACACCGGGAGGATTTCAGAAGGATTAACTGGATTTTCTTCTGCTGCATTCAGACCTGAGCTCACTCTGACACAATTCGGATATTATGGAGATATTAGGGATTAACGGTTAATCCGTTAAGAACCGGTGATCAGATAACAACCATTAAGAGCTTCTTTTGTTTTATAAGCTTCAAATTTACACAGAGAAATATTAAATCTGTTGATGTTAAATGCAATAATCTAATTTGTTTTTTTCTTTCATCAACTCTGGATTACAGAAAAAATGCATGGAATTTGCCACAGTGTTGGAGATTCTACCATGAACCTGGATTATGGAAATAGTTATCAGTGGACAGTGCAACAATGGTGAGTGTGAAAGTTTACTGTGCTGGTGACAAATCATTAAGTGTGTGACTTGTGTGTATCTACGCCTTAGTTCATGGGGCTCGTAAACGCTTCCTCCTGGATGTAACGATCACTTTTGTCATTTACAGCACTGTGCATAAGTCTTAGGCCACCAGCAGCTTTGTTGTTTTTATTTCACTTTTGTGATCGTTGGCGTTCAGATTGAAAAGATGTGACTAAAAGTCAGTCTTCTACTATATGATCAACCTGTCAGTGAGTTGAACTAGTGCAACATGTGTATGTAATGCTCCAACATGTCTTGAGTAAACCAGGTATAATAGACCTTTTTCACAGCAGCTATTTGTTGGCATGAAATAGTAGGAGAAACACAGGTTTGACCAATAACATTTGGGTTCCATTCCAGGTTTTAAAGAGCCATGGTTGTGTTATCAAGTGGAAATGTAGCTCACACTAAATATTTGATATTATACAAGCATTTTTGTTGAAAAAGATGTTATTTTCAAACTGCATATGTGTTTCTCCATATTTTCAGGATGTGTTCCAATAAAGTGGTTGAGAAATAATTGTACAGGATGGTCATTATAGCATTGCTAAAACAACAAATCTAATGGTGGCCTAAGACTTATGCACAGTACTGTACCGTCTCTGTAAATAAAGGCTACGCTTCAGCTTATGGTGTCTGTTAACCATTAAAAAAACAAAAAACGTATGTCAGGTTCGGACAGAAACAGGTTGAAGCTTTACCTTGAGGAACTCCAGGTTGATGTAAGGCAAGCCGCACGTGCGCAGCTCAATCTCCAGGGGGCTGAGCATGGTGAGCAGCTGCAGGGGGATAATGGAGGCAAGCCCCGCTCGCACCGCCGTCATACACTCCACGTTCTGCAGCTCCCTGAGACGAAGGCTCCGCACCGCCCGCGCGTACGCGTCCTTATTCTCCCAGCTTAGCATCCAGGATGAGAACACAACAACGTGGTGAGGAAATCTAAGCTAATCACGGGCAAGGGAACAAAAAACAGGAGCTGAGTGAGGTTTCTCGTACCCGACGGTGAGGCTGCGTCCCCCCTGACAAAGCTCCACCTCCTCACCAGTCATGGTGGTGTAGGTGAAGGTGCAGCTGGGGCGGCTGGGTGAGTCCGGACTCTCTCCTGAGTGATGCTGGGAGCAGATCTCAGCACACAGAGCCTCCAGCTCTGTCTCATCACCCACCTGCCGGGTCGAATTATAAAAAAAGAAAATATTCTATGCATTAGTGACATAATGATTATTGATCTGAGAAAGTGATCTCCAAGTTTCTCATAACTAAATTCGACCAAATTTTTAAGGTTAAACGATTACTGATACATCTTGTCGCATCAGAAATGTCCTCTATAGTCCTATACATTTGTAGTTAATATTCCTTAATGAAATAATAATATGGACACAAAATAGAACAGGTTACTAATAAAACTGAAATCAGCACCAAATGTGAATATGTTTAAATCACTTCACTATCATATTCTTTGATCCATTGTAGACTATTTTTTTTTTCTCTCACTCAATTTATTTTATCATAATTGGGTTTTGTTCAAACTGTGTACGTAAATGTTTCCAATTATTAACAGTTTTTATGTAAAGCTCATTGAGTTGCCCCCGTGTATTAAATGTGCTGTACAAATAAAGTTGTTTTTTACTCGTATTGGTCTTTTATGTACACAGAACCCGGCATTTTAGGAACCCTAAATGCAACTTTTTGGAAAACAATGATGTGATAGCCTGTCATCATCATCATCATCATGTTCTTGCTCTTCATTTAGTCATTTTCGGTGTATGCTAGTATGACGAAAGTTCTTGAAACAATGCCATGTAACATGTAATGCAACTTTAAAGAACAAAAAAAGAAAAGGACACACAAAAATAATGTCTGTATTTAAGCTTCAATAGAAAATCTTCTGCATTTGAGGGTAGGGACAGAGGTGGTGCCTCCTCCTGTTGATTTTGACAGAAAAATCTCTCGGACAGTTAAACAACGTTTATGTATTATTACTGTTCTGCTTTACGCAGCAATAGAAAAACACTGAGAACTTAACAGTGACGTCCCATTAAAAAGGATCAGCTGACGTTCCTACAAGAGCCTTCCACCTGAGGGAAATTTATTAATGATTTGAAATGTTTGCCAAACTTTTCATATGGGGACTCTTTTTTTTTTTTTAAAGAAAACAAAACTATTGCGACCAGGAAATTACTGCCCTTCCTGTAACCACTTACGTGACTCTGAAGAGGTAATCCAGACATTGTTTTAATATTTTATTATTTTATAAATTTGAAGTATTTGACGACCCTAAAAAAAAATCTCTGGCGACTCAGTCTTTGAGAATCAGTGATTTAAACAATTTTACTCTGCATTGTTTTTTAACTACCTCCACTAACAGGTATTTTAACTTTCGAGAATACTTGACATTACTGTGAGCAAGCAGAGGCAAATACATTAAGACTGCGATGTACCTTTTTTGTACAAATTTTAGATTTTTGATTTTCTGTATTTCACCTCAGAATCGCGTTTATTTGGTGACTCATCATCTTACATTTTCAAACTTTTTGACGTAGTTATAGGTGAGTACGTCCGCCTCCTGCAGGTCCTGCTCCGGGTCGAGGGCCTCGCCGACCAGACCTTTCCAAAACGAGCCTAAAAGGTCCAGAGGGAGAGGCACGTCTGCGCGGATGGCGATGCCCAGAAGTTGACCGAAGAAGTGCAGCAAGTGCTCCTCTGCATAGCTGATAGGACACGGGGTCAGGATATACTTTCCCTGAGGAGAGAGGACGAAAACAACCATGATTCTTACTGAACCGCCCGACATTGGAGCTGTTGTGACATACGGTTCTTTAGAAAACAGGTCACTCTGCACAAGCCTTGATATTTTCTTTTTATTAAGGCTGACTCATGGAAACTTGAACTTCCCCATTAGTTACTGTATGCTGCTATAGGTCAAGACTGCTGTGGTGCACTCACACTTTATTACGTGAACTTAACCCTGTTTTTCATCCCCTACTCTTTCCGCAGGTACCTGTGACTCCTGAGCTGCAGGATCCACATCCATTTATAGTAGAGTTAGTAATACAGTTAATAAATGCAGTGCTATCAACTGTGTTTGTATAGTTTTATTTGGTCAAATAACTCAAATCAAGTAATTTTTATTTGGAATTTTAATTGGGGAAAATAAGAATCATTTAACCCAGTCTTTAGCAATTTTTTATATTTGGACCCACTCATTAAAGAAGGCAAACTATCATGACCCAAATCACAATATTAACATGACAAGAGCAAATTGATGCATAATGTAGTGACTCATTTTACTGCCATGTCTGTAACATCTACATTTTATTTTTTGCATTGGTAAAAAATCATTTCCAAGACAAGTTTGGGGTTAAAGTAATTAAAATTTTATTTCATTTTATGCATGTTAATTACACACGAGTGTGAACAAAAAGGTTGGGAAAAATTGTGACTCCTGAGCTGCAGGATCCACATCCATTTATAGAGTTAGTAATACGGTAAATAAATGCAGTGCTATCAACTGGGTTTATATTTTTTTTATTAGGTCAAATCAATCAAATAATTTTTATTTTGAATTGTGATTGGAAAAAATAAGAATCGTTTAATCCAGTCTTTACCAAACTTTTTTATATTTGGACCCACTCATTAAAGAAGGCAAACTATCATGACCCAAATCACAATATAAACATGACAAGAGCAAATTGATGCATAATGTAGTGACTCATTTTACTGCCATGTCTGTGACATCTACATTTTATTTTTTGCATTGGTAAACAAATCATTTCCAAGACAAGTTTGGGGTTAAAGTAATTAAAATAATTAAAATTTTATTTCATTTTATGCATGTTAATTACACACATGAGTGTGAACAAAAAGGTTGGGAAAAATTGTGACTCCTGAGCTGCAGGATCCACATCCATTTATAGAGTTAGTAATACGGTAAATAAATGCAGTGCTATCAACTGGGTTTATATTTTTTTTATTAGGTCAAATACCTGTGACCCCTGAGCTTCAGGATCCACATCTATTTATAGTAGAGTTAGTAATACAGTTAATAAATGCAGTGCTATCAACTGTGTTTATATAGTTTTATTTGGTCAAATAACTCAAATCAAATAATTTTCAATTTGAATTGTGATTGGAGAAAATAAGAATCGTTTAATCCAGTCTTTACCAAACTTTTTTATATTTGGACCCACTCATTAAAGAAGGCAAACTATCATGACCCAAATCACAATATAAACATGACAAGAGCAAATTGATGCATAATGTAGTGACTCATTTTACTGCCATGTCTGTGACATCCACATTTTATTTTGCATTGGTAAACAAATAATTTCCAAGACAAGTCTGGGGTTAAAGTAATTAAAATTTTATTTTAAGCATGTTCATTAAAACTTATACACACGGGTCTGAACTAGGAGGTTGAGAAAATTCAGAAAATGTGTTTAGAGACCAAAAAAGATAAATCATCTGTGACCCATTTTTGGGTCCCGACCCATCTATTCTAGATTTAGAAAACTGCAGCGACGACCAGGGCGTAGTATATTCTCAAGAACTGAAGTGTGTGTTTGTGTTACCTTGTTGCGGTTGGCTGCAGCGCTGGGGCAGGGGAGGAGCAGAGAGAGGGCGGAACTCTGTAACTCCTTACACACCTGCCATAGGAAGTGTCTGAAGGAACCACCTGAAGATGCAGAGCCAAAAAAACACTACAGTGAGGATGGGAAAACAAAAATATCTTGGCTATTTAGGATTTATACACCGTTGGCACGTCAGTTTGGAATGAGTCAAGCGACAGAAAAGATACTCTGCTCTCATGTCAAACACCTTTAGACTGTTTTTGTGTCTTGGACGCCGAAGTTTCCGTCATCAAAACATACTCTTCTCTCGGTAAACGTAAATTCAAAACATCCCCCTATTTTATGATCTTCTGGTCTAACTTTTTTGTTTTCTTTCTCTCATTTTTTTATTCTCCAATCCAACTTTGTTTGAAAAGCACTTTAAAACAACCACAGTGGACCAAAGTGCTGTACAGAATAATAAATGAAAGACACAGAAGCTCACAAAAGGCAACGAGTTACATCTAAAACAACTAAAATATAATTAAAAGACAAAACGTGGATAAAAGTCATAGCCAAAATAAACCACAATAAAAACAGATAAAAGTAAACATTTTTTCATTGAAGAAAAAAGATTTTTTTTAAGCACACTGAGAAGCCCATGAGTATGAAATGTGCTATAAAAATAAAGCTGCCTCGCCTTCCTCCCTAATTATACTAACAACTTAATCAAACACATCCATGATCACAATAAAGAAAAAGGAGTAGGGCTGCAACTAATCAGTTTATCTGGCGATTATTTTATCGATTAATCGAGTGATCGTTTCGTCCGTAAAACGTTAGAAAATGCGAAATAATGTTGGCCAGTGTTTTTCAAACCTCAAAACAATGACGCTCTCGAATGTTGTTTTCTCCACAAATCACAACTATTCAGATTTAATAATTTTATATGGAGCAAAGAATCCAGAATATTTTCACATTTAAGAAGCCGATTATGACGCAAAACCGATTATGACCATATAATATAAAGTTAAATACAGACAACTGAGACTTTTCACCAAAACATAAATTGAAAATCTTATATGACTAATAAAAGGTCCAGCAACAAGCAGATGGCTCACACCCACAGAGGAATCGTGTACCAGAAAAGACAGACATAATTAACAAGCACGCTAAATGTTCGTCAAATGTTTAAAATGTGGTTTATGCTTCGGGGTTCATGTGGGCCAAGTTGCGTTTTGTTTACGCTTTGACTTCAAAATGCAAACGATAAGATTTTATTGTAATTTTTTTAAATGAAAATTTAATTGAAAACGAATTAATATAAGAGAATTTTTTTACTTTCATTACTGAGAAGATTTCGACACCATCTTCTGTCTTGAGAAAGCCAAAATGCCAAAATTGCTACACTTCTGATTAGAAAAAGGACAGAAAATCATCCAAACGCACACTTTTACGCAATTAATACCATATTTGAGTCTGTATAATCTGATGACATAAGGACGTTGAACAGCCAAGACTGTAGATACATGCCACTACGGCCCTCTGCTGTTTAAAAAAGAAAATCGATTCATTTTATGTCTGAACCGATTTAAATTATCACATATTTTTAACGCTCTCACGACACATCGTTACATCCATTTTGAATTTCTCCACCTTCAAAATTTCTGTACAGCAACAATTATCATTTATCGAAAGGAGCATAAATCAGGATTTAGGTGGTGCAGGCCAAAAGATATAAGGGAGAAATTCTAACTTGTGCCGTGAACTTCCTCTCCAGTGAAGCGGATGTTAAAGGCGTAGGTCGGGTCTCCTCCGCTCGCCAGTTTCACACAGAGCTGCGACGAAGGCACGCAGGACAGCTGTCGTGCCGCCTGGCAGAAGTACGTGTTCTCCGACGATCTGATCTCACCTGAGCAACAAACGTCACAACGGAATATTTACAGAACAGAATAAGACACAAGTGACATGAAGTGGAAGGATTCACTACCTCCCACAATCTCTAGAGGGTCCAGTGTAATCTCTGGGGCAGCGTGGTCAGCTGTTCGCTGCACTGTGGCGTTCAGGACTCTGTTCATCACGGTCACTTTAGTGTCGTAGAAGATGAGACCTTCAAAAAAAAAGAAAAAAAAAGGAAAAAAAAGTAGAAGAAGACGATCAAAGTCAGCGACTTTCAGTTCAGTTCAGATATTTTAATTTAAAAAGGTTATATGTAAGAAATGCATAATATCAAGTCATAAAAATGACCACATTACATCACAGATTAGGAAATAAGGCTGAGCGATATGGCTTTTTTTTTTTAGTCTATATCCCAATATACAAGATATACAGTTGAAGATTTATTGTTTTATAAGTATCGCCCACATGCTGTTAAACAGAGCAAAGAATTTTCAATACAGCTTTTTTCAGACATCCTACTGTAAATTCCACTCTATAAGCCGCTATTAACTCTGCGGCTTATTTACGGAGTTTTATGATTTCCTCAATCGCCCCACCGGGATAAGTAAAGTTTTCTGAATCTGAATGGATGTTTACGGCCGAGCGGCCACCAGAGGGCGCTCGAGCGGCGCAAGAGCAAGACGGACAGGTTGAAGAGATACTGTAATGCGCCGAGGAAGACGCTAGTTTAATTGTGTTTTGAACAGTCTTTTTGCGCTTCATGTGCACACCCTCGTCATGGATAACACACGAAGAAATGCTTATGATGCAGCTTTTAAGTTAAAAGCGATCGATTTGGCTGAAGGAAACAGAGCTGCTGCACGAAAGCTTGCTGTATTATAGCTGTGTTACTGCTGTGTTTAGTAATTAAACATTTAAAGTCATTTTTCTGTGTTACATCTTTCTGTTTACCATAAAGATCTCATGTTTCAGCGTGGCCAGCTGCGGCTTATAGTCAGGTGCCCTCTATATTTGGGAATTTACGGTAGTTTCATTTTGGATGCTTCCATTATTTTGCACACATAAATGAAATTATTCCACAAATATCAAAAACTACCAGGGTCAACATTATTAGCTCCCCTGATGCTAACAGTCAGTTGTGTCTCCTTGTTGCTGGATAACAGCCTGCAGTGGTTTGTTGTAGTTTTCAACAAGTCTCTGACTCGTCTCCTGAGGAATCCCAGCCCATTCTTCTTTGGCAAATCTCTCAAGCTCCTCCACATTTGATGGCCTTCTGTTATGGACCTTCGTCTTCAGTTCACCCCAATGATTTTCAATGGGATTTAAGTCTGGACCTTGTGCAGGCCAGTCAATAACGTTCACTCTGGTCTTCTGGAGGTAGTTAAAGCTGTTATGTATGTATAATTACGATAATTATACATAATTTAAACAAGTATTTTTTTGTTCTCCTAAATGTGTAAATGCACTGTGGCAAACATTACTTGATTTAGTCCTCTGGACCCATGCCTCACACTGACCTTTGGCCTCACACAGCAGCGCTGCAATGCTGTTCTGATAGGTGTGAGTTTTTCTGAGCTCGACGAGCGGCAGGAAGAAACTCTCCAGTGTGTTGTTGAGCGACTGCAGGAGAGCAAAGCGCAAACGTAGACTCTCAGCAGGCACATCTGAAGAACACACATAAACAATATATTGTAACGACTGTAGGATAGACAGAAAAATGCAGCAAATGTGAGTTAGAAGGCTTAGCTGGGGAAAATATCTGTCTTTTTTTCTGACAGATACTACGATTTGTATTTAATATACACTATATTGTATATTAAATACAAATATAACACATTATCACTTGACACATCATTGAAGTAAACTACAGAATTCGAATGCAAAGTAGTGCACTTAGTATTACATTTAATTTTAATTGGTATAAAACACAACAATCCAAAAATGTGTAACAAAAATAATTATCACACAAGCTCCGATTGTGTTAAAAATAAAAAATGTGATAATAAGATAATAGGACCTTGTTTTGAACCTATTAACAATTGTTCGTTCCATAAAATGTCAGAAAATGTGGATTGGTTTTTCTAAAAACCTTGAAATTCAGATTTTCTAAAATGTCTTGTTTTGTCCGCAAACTTACATTTACAAATTTTAATTAATTAAGGCCTGGATGACCCATAACTTGACCTTCCTATGTAAAGAACCTCAAGATAATTAGCACTGTACAAATTTAATTTTTATTTTTGACAACCCTATTAGCGAAAAAATGGCATTCTTTACCAGTTTTGCAAATGGGTTCACATTGTGATTTTGATATGAAAACAAATATTTGTTCATCCCCAGTGATTTGCTGTATGTAGCAAATGTATCATTTGTATGAATGCATCTTAATTCCTCAGGTTTCACACAGCCATGTCTTAGGTCCAGGCCTGGTTAACTTGGGGGAGGAGTTCTTACTGAGCAGACAGGCCACGCGGGGATCAGCAGCGTCACCGGGGTCCAGGTAAACTTCATGTGGGTGGAGTCTGGCTGGTGTGATGGCCAGGTGACGACACAGTCTGTTGATGTACTGGACCAAGGCCACGTCCATTTCCAAACCCCACTTCCTGGAAGCCTTCTGAGCGTGACGCGTGTCAATACACGTGCACCTGGTTTAAAAAGGAGGGGTAAAAAAGAGAGTTCTCACTCCTACTAGAACCATCTAGAACAGTTATTCCCGGAGAATGGGTTTGAACTGGGTTTGGTGTCCCCCATGAGTCAATCCTCGGGCCACTATTATTTTCAACCTTCATGTTTCCGCTTGGCTATATTTTTCGTAAAAACAACATCCACCTCCTTTTCAACGCAGATGATTCTCCACTATATTTCCCATTTACACCATGTGAAACATTTAATTCAATATGGTTAAGTATTTGTCCCATTCCACTCTACCAACCATATGAATGTATGTCTCCACTAGGGCTGGGAAAAATAAGAATATTATACAGTATCTATATTGTGACAGGAGGCAACATATCAAGATTAAAACTGCACTTAATGATTATTTTCTTTATCAATTTATTTGAGTATCTGTTTGGTCCAAAAAATGTTGTTCCCAAAACCCAGAGTTTTCAGTTTTAATGATTTCTTTGTCAAATGAAAAAAACTGAAAATATTCAAATTTAAGGAGCTGAAAAATCTGATAGCTTGTTTTAGTTATTTTCAAAACCAATTAATCGATAATATAATAGTTGACTATTTAAGTAATTGATTAATAATCAATTTATTGAATAATTACTAAAGCCCTAATTGTGATAAGGTATCTTCACCTGGTTTTGAAGGCTGCTCTTAATTACATTGAACATATTTCTGAAATACACCTAATATTAAAAGTTAACTGATACATATTGATTATAAAAATACATGGAATTGACAAAATTTAATTTAAACAAGTCACTTAACACATCTTTAATTTTAACCTTTTTTGTTATAACAGAATTTGACTCAATTAGAGTGTTTCATAAACACATTATCATTGAAAAGCCAAAGAAATAAACCAGGTATTATCTGAAATAATAAGTGTATTTTAAGATCATGTCATACAGATCATAAACATGTCATACAGATCATAAACATCATAAATACACTGTAGAGTGTATTTACAGTGTTTTGTCACTGTCCTTTTATTTCATTTATACTATGATATATCGCACATTTCAGGTAATAGCTTAAAAATATCCAAATATTATTTGTAGGCCATATTGTCCAGCCTTACGCTCTACTCTATCGTCCAACATTCGGAATGGTCCCATAAATGTCAATGTCAATTTCTTATTTTCATCTCATTAGTCTCATGTTGCACAATCCTGTTTTGCTTAACTCCTCTCAACTTTTGACTTCAAAAAGGTGATTCATGGTTTTGGAATATTGCAATGCACTTCAGTCAAAAATTAGCCACAAGGCAGTCTGCCTGTCTCCAGTCTTTGAAAATGCTGCTGCGGTGCAATAAATTCTACGAAAAATGTTTTTCCGGTTCTTCTGCATCTACACTGATTATTTCTGAGCTTCAGAATTGATTTTAACTGTTGTGAAACTTCCTCACTGCAGACATCAGACGAGCAAAACATGTTTCAGTTTTAAAATCACTTCTTAAAACTCACTTATTAACTAAAGGTTTTTAATTCATCTATTTTAATTATTCTGCTACTCTACTGCTTTTACTGTTCTGTGTGTTTCTTTTTCTACCATAGAAAACACTTTGTAACACTGTTTAAAAAAGTTATTACCATCATTATTATCACTGTTATTATTATATAAGCACCCTATCACCTGCAAGGTAGCTTCTGTTTGAGAATACCAGCATTCAGTCATACTGTATTTTCCTCTAAATGGTAGGTTATTTTATAAAATTGGCATCATGTTCTATTAAATAAGTACCGCTTACATAAATTGGCACCGCTTAGCGGGTGTTTTGTAATGCTGTTCTCACTTTCTCACCTTTCAAAGTGAAGGTCAAAGCCACAGGCTAAAATTGCCCTCCAGACGCTGCGGATGTCCTGTTTTGCACGGTCAATGGCAAATTTGTGGAAACCTTCCAGTGTCAGGAACTTCTCCTCTGGGACTGAAGATAAAATAAAAAAACAAAAAACGTGGCATATGAGGCTTCACAAAAGTCTCAAACAACGAGAAGCTGCCTTTCAGACATTTTCTGTAGTAAAAGCATATATTTAATTTTCAATAAAGACACAGTGCGTAAAAATTAGCAAAAGTTATTGGTTGCCAGCTGCACCTCAACCCTTCATTTCCAAGTGTGTTGTACAACATATGTAGCCTTCAGAGAGCATCAAAAATGAAAAGATGTTCAGTTTGTCCATTGTGGGTAATTGTAAAAACACAATATAAGTATATAATTCTCATTCTGGAATAATAAAAAAAAAACAACAATTCATACAGTTATTGTACTTTCAGATGTTAAAAAAATAGGATTATCTAACTTTCAATTTTAGCTTAAATGAAAATAACATTTTCACACACTGGACCTTTCATAAAAAGCAAATACACATATGGTTGATTCATAAATAGTTGACTGACTATTTCTTTACTGAACTTCAGAGGAAGGACGCAAAAGAGATGAGAAAGTAAAAATGTGATTACTTAACTGAATTTTTACCTTTGACCATAACATTTTAAACCACACTACATAACAATAATTATTCCAGCAGCTAACACCTGCAGTTTTGGGTGTCATCGCGTTGGGTATGATTTCTACCAACCTTCAGTTTTCTTAGCGGGAGATTTTTCCACATCTTTCTCATCAGGTCTGGATTTCTCTGGAGATTTGGGTTTCAGGACCGTTTTCTTCTCACTCAGTGCCGTCCTGATGAAGGCAGGGTATAAGAAAGTTTAACTACCAATAACCCACACGTGTCTGTATCACACTGGATGTGTGGTGGGCGTTTTCATGTCTCGAGTGTATAGGGAGAGCTCTGTTCTTGAACGGATGAGGCCTGAATGGTTTCCTAACCTCTCATAAACACGTATACTGTGTGCCCTGATTCGTCCCGGAACGGCGCGACATTCAAACCCACTTCCTATGTCCTTTATTCAGTCACTGATGTAGAGGAGAGTAAGAGGTCAGGAGAGCCAGAAGTTGGCTATTGTTGATGTGAGGTTGTTACGAATCCCAAGCATCCACCATAACTTTATCTCTACTCAACCCTGTCTTTCTCAGATCATCTCAAAATACAATCCCCTTAGCGATTCCAAAGACGACAATTCCTAAATCCACAACCCAGCAGAAACCCAGACTTCATAAATGACTGGAACGGACTGTCTAACCGACTGACTGACTACCTATTTGAGGTTTTGTTTTCATGAACAGAAATTGACATGTTTGAACTGCGAAAAAATTGAAAACCTTGATAAAACATGCTTTTGGTCAGCTTCTATACATTATTTTTGGTTTTCAATTAAAGATTTTGTGTCGGCTTAATTGTGAAATATAATCATCCAGTGTGTAAGGGAGTACATTTTATGTGTGAAGCTTGATTTAATAACAGTTTGGTTTTGATTTAAAAATTCACGAACCACATCTGTGACTGACATGAGGGAGACCTGGCTTGAACACAACTAAGATTAGACAACCCTGACAACTAAAATCAATCTGTTAGAGCAGGCTAACCTCTGGGGGTTTCCAAATATTATTTAAGACTCCTTAAACACATATTTTATACCACTTAGAATTAAATTAAATGCCAACTTGACAGAATAACTGCAAAACCGACAAGGATTTGTAGTCTCAAAAAACTTTCATGTACCTTAACTTATTATAAGATGTTATTTTAATAGTTTAATACAGTCACCTGCTACTTCATTAATGTGGTAAAAGACTCACCTGACACTGTTTAGCACAGACTTTTCCTTGGTGGCAGGTTTGGTGATGGGCCTCTTGGTGCTCACGACTTTGCCCTGATGCTGCTCTTTGCCTGCCTTGCTGTACTTGTTCTTATTGGGCTTGGGAGTACCATACTTCCTTAGAATCTGAATCAGAAAACAGATTATTGTGACATGCTTGAATGTGTATGTGCTTCCCACCCATTACTGTAAAAACCACTGATTCCCAAACACTGGTTCTGGTTCATTTTTGGGTCCCTGAACAAGAGTTTTTCCAACATTTTAGTTAAGATTTTTGTGTGCATGTTTTAAATAATATGTATAAAGTGAAGTTTATTTAATTTACCAAACATCTTTTTGGAAAAATCTGTTTACCAATTCATAATGATATCATGTGTTACAGATATTGTAAGCACAAATTTGCCCTTGTCACAATTATGTAGTGATTTGAGTCACAACCATCTTTAAAAGGAGGGAAGCTTTGCTGTAAACCATTGTTTTTCCACACCTGAGTAAGTTGGTCTTCAAGTACTTTCTTGGGAGGTCGGACATTGGTGAAGAACGTATGCAGGAGGTTCCCCGGCGTCTGAGAGTTGATCTGCTCTTTGCTGAGGTAAATGTCAGACACTTTCACTGGCTTCGCCGGCGTGAGGCTCAGCATCTGCTCCGAGTGCACACAGCTCTTAAAAATGTCCGTGAGAACGTCTCGTGCCCCGGGCACGAGTTTGTCACCTAGAAAAAAATTCGAGGTGAGATGAAATTTGAAAATTTTCAGCTTTAAAAGAATTTTAAAAGCAGAAAACAGAAAATCAGCATCAGACATTGACCTCTGACTGATTTGTCCAGGAAGTAGTCCTCCAGGGCAGAGCTTCCCTGTGTGTCAAACAGGCTTTGGTTTACACTGGAGGCCGTGAGGATCTCCTCATTGGTCAACTCCATTAGCTCCTCTTCACCTTCCAGACTGGACAGACCAATCAGATCGCTGCTGTTGAAGAGACTGGCCCGGATCTTTTCCACTTTGGCCCGAGAACGAACCTGATGTTAACAAGAGAAAGACAAGAATCAATTTATCTCTGCACAAAACTGCAACAACTAATATTATTAAAGGTCAACCAATACTGGATTTTAGAGTAAGAATAGTTTGAAGCTGATAATTTTTTTTTTAATCATTGGCTGATAATCCCCTTCATTCCCAAAGAAAAAAACACCAGAACTACGAAAAAGGTCAATCACTGTCATCATGCATCAAATACCACAAGGTGGCAGCAGCAGCAGCAGTAAGTTGGATGGTTTAGGGGACAGCATGAAAGTTATGAAACTTCTTTGAATGCATCATTAGCAGGGTTTAGGTGAGTGGAATGCATGTGTGTTTACAGAAGTATTAACATTTACGAGGTTCACGTGACAGTGTGAGAAAAATCATGTAAACACTCAGCAACAGTGGCATGAAAATGAGCAAATATAGCCAGTGACCCACAATTTGTATAGGTGTGCTACTAGCAAGCAGCTGAACCTCTAGAGTGATCTCTAGTCAGGGTCTGCTGATGCCGACTGGGTGTAAAATGTATGAAGACGATTGATCAGCTAAAACGGTTAATCAGTCGACCTCTACTGACTTAAGTTTATAATTAACCCACCTCAATGACTGCATAGCCTTTGATGGGTCTTGCCATGACTGCGTTGCTCTCCAATGAGGTGACTGTGTTCACAGAGCCACCGTCTGACACTGACGGTGTATCTGCACTGTCCAGAGGCTCCCCCAAGCTGCCAAGACTCCCCAGGCTTCCTGTGCTACACAGGGACGTGTCCAGACTCTCCTGACTAGAAACAGTCTGCGGGTCTTGGGGACCCTGCTGCGGGGAAGCGACGGCCGAACCCGCAGCAGCAGGAGTGAGAGGAGGGACTGTCAACATCTCCTGATCGACAGAGAGTTCGCTGGCGGTGCGGGAGACTCCCTGAGAGGAGCTGCAGATGGAGGTCTGGCTGGTCGAGGCGGAAGCACTCACACTCAGAGCTGGAGTTACGCTGCTGGAACTGTCGGGACTCTCTGGGCCACCGTTGTTGGGGAAAGGACGCTCAGGTTGAGGGCCCGCTTTGCCATCCTGAGGGCTAGAAACCCCAGCTCCAGCTTTGGGCTTCTTCGGGTCCTCTTCCTGCAGAGGGATGAAGATTTCATCTCTGAAAAGGCCTCCGTGGGCGTTGCAGGCCCTGCGGATGGCATTTCGTACCACACTCTCCTCTAGGTGCGTGGGGATACCTGAGAGCACCAGCAGGCGACTGTGGGCAGTGGGACCCACCAGAGCCTGGCAGGCATCCGTCACCGCATCACTGGTCACGCTTAAACCCTGCGGGTCCTTGTTGGCGAGATGTCGTAGGATCATGAGGAGAGTAAGGCAGCGGTGGAACCAGAGCATATCCTCAGGTTTACTCCCTGCCATGTTTAGGAGCGCGCTGTCGCTCTCCGACAGCCGCGCACCACTACCAACACTTCCCCGTTTCCCAGAGACTGCTGCTGCCACCGCGGCTGCCGCTCTCTCCCGCTTCATCTTCACCTTCTTGCGTTTGGACAGAAGACTGGGGCTCTGCGGCGTCTGGCCTGGGGATGATGATGAGGACGAGGAGGAGTCGCTCAGGTTGGGAGCGCTGGTGGAGGAAAGCGCACCCACCGAGGTGCCGCTGACGTTGAGAGGAAGTGTCACCTCTGCCACGGCCAGACACGCCTCCATCAGAGCGTGGAAGTAGGTGGAAAACCGACTCTGCTCTGCTCCCAGAGCCAATGCGATGCCTCCCGACGATGAACCGCCTGCTCCGGCTCCTCCTGCCGACCATCCCTGAGTCTCCCGGTCGTAGAGTTGACGCAGTTCTGTTTGCAGGGCCATTAGAACTGCGAGGCAGGGGTTCAGCAGCAGAGCGATGGAGCTAGAGAGGCCTGCCGGACTCTTCCGCTGCTCCAACTGGTGGATCTTCCGCAAAACCTCAGCTAACAAGTGAAAGATGATTTCTTTGATGGAGGGAGCCAAGTCAGTGCTCCAAAGCAAACCACCTAATATATAACAGACACAGACAGAAAACTGAAATTAAAATTTAAGGGATATTCGATTCTGATCACTACTTCATGGCAGTTACAGTGTCTAACATTATACTTATTTCTTTTGGGTGTGGTTTCTACCACATCCATACCACATCCATATATTTGTTTGGGCTGCGACTAACAGTTTAAATAACTATTTTCTTAATTCTTTGTTTTGTCCATAAAATGTCCACAGATGTTTAACCAAATCCAGAAATATATAGTTTTATCCACCAAGTTGTAGTTTTAATGATTTTTTGTTAAATGGAGCAAAAAAAAAAACAAAACAAACAAAAAACAGAAAATATTCTCATTTGAGAAGCTGAAAAACAAAAAAAAGCACGCGAAATTATTATTTTACTATCAAAATAGTTGGTTATACAACACAATATACAGTATATTTTGCCTAATGTATAAACTTTTGGCACCTTTACTTAAAATTTCATTCATTTCAGTGCTATTTTATTGTATTCATGTGGACAAAGGTTGAATTAGCTGGCATACTGATTGCATTATTGCTTTGTTGAGTGATATTTTTAAAAAATTACTTGTTTTCCGTCAGTTATATTGATATATAACAACAGAAGCTGTCATGAAATTGTCAATAAATTAACCTGAACTTAGTGCCTGAACTTGAAATCATGTGAGACATGTTTTTTTTTCCTTCCACGAGCACTGATGGGCAAAAGTGGATACCAGCAGCCCTTGTGTACGTGTATTGTACATCATAATGATGAGTGTCCAACCTACCTAGCAGTTCAACCACCTGCAGCAGCACAGACGTGGGCACGGTGTCCAGCTCGTCCTCTGACCGCTCACTGCTCTCGCCCAGCTTCCACGTCAGCAGCTGCTCAGCAAACGCCATGGCCAGAGGAAACTCAAGTGGCAAGGAATGCAGCACCACCACAGCACCAGGAGGGGGCGACACCCCTGTAATATTGAAAAAATTGGATTTTTAATTCCTTTTTTATCCTGTAACACATTCATTTTTTCAAAGAAATTATGAATTTGCATTTCAGAATTACTCACCAAGTTTGATGTGGACTTTATCAGTGGGTATGATCACAGAAGGGTATTGATTGGCGGTGGGAGGGGGGGTAAGGCCTGTGTTGGTAGGAGAAGCATCCAGAGGGTAACACACAGCCTCCATCAGATTCAGCTGGCCGTTTCTACGAACTTTATGACCCAGACCATAGACCATGACTCTAGCCCAGGGAGCCTTGTACAGGCTGGAGCTGATGGAGCAGAAAAGGTGGAGAGAGAAATGTTTTTAAAAAAAGGGTGTTTTTGAAATGTATGTTAAATTAACTGTGTACAGCAAAGTAACTCACTCTTTGCGGCAGCCGAGCTGGCTCTCCTTGCAGGACACGATCACAAACGCGGCACCAGGGAAGCTGACGTCCATGCTCACCTTTGACTCCGTGACGGGAAATTCCTCAGATGTAAACTGCTCTGGTGCATTCTGTCAACATTATCGCAATTAGATCACAAGTTTATTCGCTTTACATGCGAATGGGGAAGTTAATTCAATGAAGCACTGGAAGAAAGAGCTGACCTGCAGGAAACAGCAGATTTGCTTGGTGAGCTCCAGTAGACTTTCTTCTCCTTGATGCAAGGCACGGGTGATGGCCACGGTCAACCACTCCCTGATGGGCTGAGCATTTCCCTGATAGAACAGGTCTGTGGGAGAGCAGCTTTGGCCCTGGAGGTTATGAAGCAGTGACTGGGCCAGAAGGATAGAACTAGAACTAATAGTGCCATCTGCAGGAAGAACAACATCAATGTAGAGCAGAACACAGAAACAATTTCATCACACTGAAGAAAAACAGTTATCTAGGATAAAGGCCACATAGAAGATTTGGTACTTGCAACTAAATGGTGCTGACTGAAATAGCACATGTTAAATTAGTTAGTGTCAAATTTCTGTAACTCGAAGAAAAAAAAGGATTGAAATTAAGAGTGAACTCAAGTGAAAGACAGTAGCCATGACAACACTTTTTTAACGTCCGCAACCGATATCACAAATTCAAGTATCTACCGATATTGATATCAGCCCAATACAGTCATTTCAAACAATTTCTTGTTGTTGCTGATTTTTTTTTTACATTCCGATAGCCGACCCAGTGATTTTGACCAGTATCAGACCAATACCATTATTTCCAAGTATCAGCTTATTCCTATTAATTAACTGTTCTGCCACAAATCATGGGACTAACTGCGGGGTTTCTGTTTTTCGATCTGACCCTAGATGTTTAGAATTATTTTCCACAACTTACCCTCCGTTCAGACCTGGCATTAACACCCATCCTCAGTGATCTAATCACATTCAAATAATGTCTCCAACATCATGTTGTTGGTACACAAACTTACAACAAGGTGAAAGACACCACTGTCAAAGCCTGAGCTGGCATGATGTAACCTGAAACTACAACATTCTACCTTAAGACATACTCTACATAAAGTAGAAGTAATCAGACTTGAGTCATGTTAGGGTTTTTCAGGTGTTAGTTTTTGTTTCTAATATGTTGAAAAAAAAAAAGAAAAGCAACTTTCATCATATTTGTATAAAATGCTGTAACACAGGCTGGTTTGAAGACATGTTTGTTTGTCAACAAATGCGTGTTACTGCTACATATATTTTACAACAGTTGTAACATAAAACTATTTCCTAACTTTAAGGGGACCACGTGAGAAAATCCTATTTGGTGTTACTTTAAAACCATTAGTGTAGAAAACACTAAAACTGCAGCGGATCTGAGGACGTCAGCTGAGGAGGCTGACAACTCTAAAGCATCCCGACGACAGATTGCATTCATACATGTTCAAGAAAGTGACCACGTGTCCTCAAACCACCTCAACATGTGATTTTTCTTCTATCATTGGGAGAATACTTGAAATTAGCACTATCTGCACAGGACTGATGTGGATACCAGGTCTGAAGAGGGTTTTAAAATACATTGGTTACTAGTGTTGACAATTTACCAGGAAGGGGCGGAGCCAGCAGCTGATTGGACAGAAGCTGCAGGTGCTCCAAGGTGATGTCCCGCACAGCAGGTATGTGGAAGAGACGAGTGAAGGTGTGTGGATTCTTGGGGGCAAAGATGTTGAGCAAGGCCATGCGGCAGTATAACCGAGCCAGCGCGCTCTCACAGCGAAGCAGTTCCCTGAAGCAAAGCAGGAAAACAGATGGGATAAGTAACACAGGTGCAGGAAGAACACAAAGTCACCATAAGTCAACCTCATTAAGTCTGCGCTACCTGTGAATCTGAATGTTACTACTGTCCAGTGAGACTAAACCATTCGCTGCAGTGCGTCGAGATCCAGCAGGGGGGCGCTCCAGCATCTCGATCGGGTACCAGTATCTTACCAACACGCCCTCGCTGCGCAGGTACGTCTCCACCTGTACAAGTTCATTCACCTGCAAAAAAAAAAAAAAACACACACAAGCACAGAATTAAAAAAGTTAGTTTACTCTTTAAAAAGCTTGAGAGACATTTTTGAGTTAATATTCTACTTACAGAGTCGACATCCAGCACCACTCCATGCAAACCAAAAGTCTTCAACATGCCCCGGATAGCGAACTTGGGCAGAGCCGTTCCCCCTGTTGTGCTGTTGGTGTTGTTGCTGTCAGGGCAGCGGATCACCACGGTCAAACCTGAGTGGAAAAGAAACAAATTTAATGCTGTTACCTGGGGTTAAATCTAGCACCTGCACACATGAGAATAGGAGAATCCCCAAAAGTTTTGTCACATTGTATCAGCCCTACATTGTTATAAACTATCTCCACTCTTGCTTTTGTGTATAAAATCAATACATTTGGGAAAACGATGATGTCATAGCTCCACCAATCGCTATCGCCTTCTTCTTCGTCTTGTGTTTGGAGATTACGCTCACGTTTCATGACTTCTTTTCCATTTTTGGGGTTTTTCTGTGGCGGGCCCCAAATACAGGCCTGGCATATGTACTACAGTGTTTGGAGTTGTGTGTGTATGAAAACATTTCTTGAAAACAAGTACTCCTTTACAATAAACGTTCTAAAGACGAAACAGAAAAAGATCATAAAGGGAAAGTTCTGTTTCCATGTGGATAAGGCTTTACTTTCAGCTTCTATAGCAGGTGAGGTGAGCGGTACCTTTGCGAACTTTGTCAATGGTGAACTTATTGGCCTCGTCCTTGATATCCTCAATGGTTGGGAGGTAAAGGTCTCGGGGAATCCCACCATTCTCTTCATACAGGAACTCCACTGTCTGTCGCGCGATGTCCACCATGCCTGTTTCCATTGAAATTCATCACAGGATAACGGCGCATTCAACACACATTCACCAAATTTAGGCAAAATATTAGAAGAAATAATGCACAGGCTCAGATTTGAAATATGTTTAGTTTAATTAATCTTTCATTCATTCAACCAGGTTTTTGTTTTTCATTTTACCTGATTGTAACACACTGTAATTTAAGGATAATTTTTAATTTGGAACGTTCTCCTATATCATGAATAACTTGATACTTTCGCACAGCAAGCAGCTAATGATTATATTAAAACACAAAAATCACAGATTTTCATTTATAAATCTGTTGAGGTCTTTATTTCTTGTCTTAGCCAAATGATTTGGGGCAGCTCAACAACTCTTTTATGTATACCAGAATCTTTGGTTTATCTACCAATGCTGTTGTCAGATTGGTACAGTCGTTAAGAAGCAGAGAAATCAAAGAACTTGTTTTAGTTATTTAAAAAAATACACCAAAATGGATTAATCAATCATCACAATAGTTAATAATCGACTTTTTCAGCTCTACTGATAATTACTGTATCAATATTGATCATATCAGCTTATCCCTAGTTGAAGTTATGGTAATTTGCACTAAATTGAATTGAACTAGCTTTTAACAAATTAATTGATATTTCATTCTTTACCAAGCTGCAGAGCTCCTTTGATTTGGTCCAGGCCAGATTTCCTCTCAGCCTCGTTACGGAACCTTCTACGAATGGTGGGAAACACTTTGGTCTCCCAGGCCTTGACCAGCAGGGCGTAGTGGTCCTCCTGATGTCAAACCCAAACCGGAAGGCATGATGAAATATACAAACACACAAAGATATTTCAAGTGTAGAAGTGTGGAGAGTCCTCACTCACTCACCCTTGGTACATCGTCGTCATCCTCGTCATCGCTCTCATCGTCTGCGATGGGTGGAGGATGCGGATCGGGCCCAGAGGTGACGAGGTTCTCGTAGCTCAGCTCCACCTTATAATGGCACGACAGGTCACTGTTGTACTCTGTATCAAGAGGGGGGGGGGGGGAACAGAAGAATTTAAATGTAGCACATGCTACTCACCCAACGAAAAATGTATAAGATCGTAGATTTTGTTTAAAACAGAGATGATAAACATACGTTGCTGGGCGACAGCGACGGCAGCGATCCGACACGGGGGTCCGTGGGAGCCGGAGTCTGACGTCACACTTGCACCAGCATCGTTGTCGCTGTCTGACGCCATAGCAAAGGGCAGCGCTTCAAAATTAGCGCTGATTTCCTCTGCGAGGTCGACACACAGGTCAGCGGCGTTTCTGTGAGCTTGGCCCTCTGCGTACGCAAAAGGTCGGTTCCCGAAGTTGGCGCGAATCTTTGAGTTCTATAAAAACAAAAACATACATATATTTTTTTTTACGAATTTCAAGAGAGAAAATGTTGTATTTAAGGGTCTTTTTTTTGTCACAACAAACCAACCTTCTTTTGAATGTGCACCAGGGGCCACATTCCACCAGCTACATCCTCAAGAATGGGACTCAGCCGCTGGCCACAGTAAGTAAAGTAGACCCTGCCCTTTGGGGCCTGACCGGGCGGTGGAGGAGTTCCCTCAGAACGTTCCCAGCCTATTCCAGCCACGTCACCTAGGTTTTCACAAACACAACACATTTTAAGGCCTTTATGATCGCTAACAATGTTCTTCAAACAAGCTAACACGGGGAACCACTCATTTTTAAAAAGCAAGATATATATTTAAAGCCGTTTGGTTGAAAAGCAGCCACTTATCTTACAAATTAAAAGTTTAGTTAAAGAATCAGTGTGTAAAAATGTGTGACCTTTCCCAAGCACATCAGAGATGTTCACTGTTTTAATGGCTGATGCATATTTTTAGAAATAAGGTCAGTCATTGGCAGATGATTATTATTATTTTATTTTTTTTCTGGCTCATTCTTTTAGTCAATTTTCTTTTTTCCTCTGTCTGATAAAATATTAACACTTTAATAACAGATGATACAAAAAAAATGCTTAATTTTGGTGACTAGTTATTGAACAACACTAATGGTCAGTCTCTTCAATCTACATTTTATATATATTCAATAAAAATAATGTATAAAGTAAATGATCATAAAGAAAATAAAGGATGAAAAAATGGCCACATTTACCAAGTTTCTGAGAAAAAAAAATTAACTTGTAATAAGTGGCTGTTTATTAAATACAAATCAGCAGATTAATGCGTCTTTATTTATTTTACTTTCTTATTTATGTAGTTGACTTGAGGTCAAACTCATGTATGGGGGAGCCATTCTTTCTTTGTGTAGTAATCTTTAACTTAAAAATGTGAAACACATATTTTGACAAGTATATACTATGTATTAAAGCTGCTGGAGACACACAGCAGTGCAAGATGGCGGACTATGTTAAACCTCAACTAAAAGTACAAATAAAAAACCCAAAACCAAACAATATTGTTTTACCTTAAAAGCTTTGATACAGTTACAGAAACATACTTATGAGTAATGTATAAAAAAAAATCCCTCCTAATTGTTACACATTGGACGTGTAAATCCCCAGCGTACACTGCTCTGTGGATTTCCATGTCGTCTCAATCAAAACGTCAGAGAGAGTCGATTAAAAATGGAGAACATCTCACCAGGAAGGAGAGCCACGTCCAGCCTGACGCTCTTCCACTGCAGCAGACTGGAGCCGTTGTAATGCACTGCCCTGCCATTACTGACGCACACACACACACACACACACACAGAAACACACACACACATTAACACAGACAACAACTCAAGTCAACAACTCAAGAAAAAGATTTCGGATCGACGACGTAGCTGGATACGGCTGTGTATCACTGCGGATTTCGGGAAATTATATGATTCCCGTTTAGATTATTATTATTATTTTTTAATACATTTTAATTTATTTAAAGATATTTCAATTTCCAGAGAAATTTTGCTTGGTTTCCACAGAGCTAATGCTGCAAATTGTACAAAATGCTAATGCTGAAGTAAAATATTGACTCCTCAGTACTTATACTTGGGGCTGCAATAATCAGTTGGTGATTTCTTCGATAATTTCAATTTTGACACATTTTTTAGAAACTACAGGTTTTTTGACCAACATTAGCTTCTCGTCCAGGAAGTGGAAAGATTGTAGGACTTCCGGCTACACATCCTATACTAAAAATAAAAGTCTTTTTGATTCTTCACTGTAAGTGAAGAATCAAAGGTTGATTTTTTTTGTTTCTTATTCATCCGAGTGGTGGTGAAAATGACTACAATGAAAAATAAGTGAAACGTGAAACGTCATCATTCAGAGAAAAATTAACTAAATGCTAAAAGTTCAACCTTTGTTTGTCTCCTGTCGTAATTGTAAATATCAATTTACAGCTGAACATACTTGTGAAACAGGCATGTGCCGACTGGGTTGGTCCACGCTCCGTCTCTTTTCTCCGCCTCGGTGGCAAAACCAAAGGACACGATGGGGCCACTGTCTTCTTCGGTGTCTCCATAGGAGACGATTTCTATCTCCCAGTAAAAAGACGGTGCCTGCAGGGACAAAGACAAGTCAGTGGGCCTTTACAAGGTCACACAAACAGAAAATTTTGAAAGATACCAGCACAGGGTGGGTGTGCGGACCTGGATTGGCACAGCAGAGGTGGCGTAGATGAACGTGCCTCTGGGAAGACCTCCACCAGCACTTGGATCAGCCAGGAAGGTGACGGATGTCAGGCGGGAGGAGAACATGCAGGCACGGACTGGAGGGAAAACTCTGGACGGACACCAGGTGACCTCCTTAGGCTGGGGCACGACATCAAAGACACAAAAATGAAGTCTTTTTGAGCATATTGCCAGTTGAGGGTTGAAACAAAAGTGGTTTTCTTATTGTTTTTGTTCCCAGGATGAATGTGTATTTTCTCCTGCATCTACATGTACAGTAACTTACTTTTTTTCCCATGTTCACTAAATTATTTTTGGAGCACTTTAAAGTTTTAATATCAAGAGTGGAAAATATAAACTCTGCATTAAAAGGCAGTGCAAGTGAAAATTGTAGATGCTGTAACCAAATTTCTTTTATTCTCGCTCTTCATTTTAAACTATTTTTGTATTCTGTATTAACTTTTTGTGTTGTGTTTATGTAGGGATGACATTTCTCTTGGCATCCAAATTAGGTCTGCAACTAACGCTTATTTTCATAATCAACTAATCTGTCAACTATTTTCTCGATAAATCAATTTGTTGTCTTGTTTTGTCCACAAACAAAAAAATATTTAGTTGTAATGTTTATTTTGTTTGTTATATGCAGCAAAGAAACCAGAAAATATTCACATTTAAGAAGCTGAAAAGTAGAGTTTGTTTTAATTATTTAAAAAATAAAATCAAAAACACTCAAATTGATTAATTGTTCATCTAAACAGCTAGTGATTAATTTATTTAAATTGATGAATCACTGAAGCCCTAGAAGCAATATAGTATTATTTTCAAAGTTACTTGTCTTATTTTAATTTAAAAAATAGAAAAAACATAGTGAAGACCAAAGAACAAAAATTATTGCACTTTTCTTTTGTGTGTATGTGCATATGACAATCAATGCTTGCAAATATGGTCACATGACATAAGTGTCACATGTTTCCCTTTAAGTGTGCTGCGTGAGACATTTTTGTAATATGAAATTTATTCAGGCTGTATCAGATTTTGAGTCTTTCTTTTTCAGCCAATCCAGGGATTTTGACCAGTATCGAAACGACATGAAAATAAATGATGTGTGTTAGATTGCTGGGATTCTATGATAAAAAAAAAAATATTTGTACACCAAATGGTAAGTAACTCCTACCTGGCGTCTGTCTGTCTGCAGTGGTGGAGGTGGCGGCCGTGCACAGTCCCGGTACAACATCCTCAGTCTCTCACACTGAGCCTCAACCATGCCGAGACGCTCTCCTGCACAAGATGACACAAACCTGTCACACGTCCCGCTTATCGCTTAAGTATCTGTATACTTTCATGACCTTGGCGACTAAGAAACTTGACAGATAATTTGTACTGTACTCTAATTTTAGGGCCTGTAAACACGAGAACAAGGTTTAGGAGTATTTAGAAAAGTTTTGTATAATATTGGCATTTTATCCACACAGAACCAGTGTTTTGGGAGTCCTAACACCTTACACCCAGACACAAAACGGCTGCCAACCGTGTACAAACAGCATTATGTGTGGTGAGAAGTTCAGGAGCTCCATTTATAAACAGATAAATCCTCACCAGGGCTGCATTCCTGAGCGACCAGGTTCAGAACCTCGACGGCAGCAGGACACTGCTGAATGAACTCTTCGCAGAAGGAGCTGTCTTCAAGGAGCTGGGCCATCACCAGACATGCTCTGGAGAAAAACCCCAAATCACAGCGTCATAGGTCTGTTATTTACAAATGATTACACCCTTATGTTTATATGAATGACTTGTCATGTATGCAACACAGGGTGTATGGTTGGCAATATGCTTATTAATCTCCATATATGGAGATAATTTGATCATTAGCCCCTATGATGCTGGTTTACAACAACTTGTAATGCTTTATTTCTTTAGTTTGGACTTTGATATCAACTATAATGTTCACAACAGCAATATGATGATTATCAGAAAAAGAAAACAAAGAAAATGGCAATTACCTCATTTATTTATTTATTTCTGACAAATCTGAAAAATATTTCCCAAACCTCAAAATGAATGAATAAATGTCTTTTGTCCACAAATGAAAATTATTCAGTTTTAATTGGTTATATGGGGCAAAGACAACTGAAAATATTCACTTTTAAGAAGCCGAAAAATCTGCTGAAAAAATGTTTTAATTATTTTTTTAAAAAAAACATTCAAACCAGTTATAAAAAAAATAGCTGACGATTAGTTTGGATATTAGCTAACTGTTAATTAAACATTGCAGTTCTAATGGATGTGTTAAGTCATAATGAGAAATCCTCTTTGAGTAATGTGCAGGATAGCAGTTGCAGAAAGTTGTATAATTCAGGTCTTATTTTAGTGGTAGTGTATAGTGCTATTCAGGGGAAGGTAAATACATTTTGTAATTGATTATGTTCATGTATTGTTATGTCAATGTCAATCAATTAAAATTCTTTTCAATTTTCCTAACATATATAGCCTTTTCTTTTACATTATGGCATGGTTCTTTGTGTCCATAAAGTAAATAGTTATCAGAGTAAGAGTTTATAATACCTTAACTTTTACTATAAATTAGCACATAAAAATAACACTAAAACAAACAAATCTGTGATGTTGAAACTCAAACAAACAGGTAAAAATAAGAGGACCTGGTTCTGATTTCAGCCAACAAGCGAACTGCAGCCATGACCGGACTGGACCCGTCTCCTGTCGCTGGTAGAGAGGTGTGAATGGACAGACTGCCCTCCTGTGGCAAAAGCATGGATTGCACGGCCTGCACCACCTTCTCTGTGATGGAGAGCTTGTAAAGAGGCAGAGCCTGTTGATGGAGAGACACAGTTCAGTTTCAGGCAGCTGTTTTTCTACTAAAATGAAAACTTACAGTACTATGCATAAGTCTTAGGCCACCATTAGATTTGTTGTTTTAGCAATGCTATAATGACCATACTGTACAATTATTTCTCCATCACTTTATTGGAACACGTCCTGAAAATATGGAGAAACACATATGCAGTTTGAATCTTCTTTTTCAGAAACAAACAACAAAAATGCTTCTATAATATCAAATATTTAGTGTGAGCTACATTTCCACTTGAACAATAACACAACCATGGCTCTTTAAAACCTGGAATGGAACCCTAATGTTATTGGTCAAACCTGTGTTTCTCCTACTATTTCATGGCAACAAATAGCTGCTGTGAAAAAGGTCTATTATACCTGGTTTACTCCAGACATGTTGGAGCATTACATACACATGTTGCACAAGTTCAACTCACTGACAGGTTGATCATATAGTAGAAGACTGACTTTTAGTCACATCTTTTCAATCTAAACACCAATGATCACAAAAGTGACATAAGAACAACAAAGCTGCTGGTGGACTAAGACTTATGCACAGTACTGTATGTTTGAGTTTGGACGTGAGGATTCTGACCTCAGATCTGGGAGTGCAGAGGCGTGAAATGGGCACCGTCAGGATGTCAGAGGCTTTACAGGCTCTCCTGTACTCGCAAGAAGGAAACTTGACAGTGGCGATGCCCTCCTGCTCGTTTATGGACATGACCAGGCCCACACTGCCCAGCACACCTTTACCTACCACCTGCAAATCAGAGCAAATCAGGAAACATGACGGCCGTTCACAAACAATGTCACGTCGTCAATTTCATGAAATCACAAGAACAATTCAAGTGTTTTTGTGTCGGGGGTGGGGTTAAATTATGGTTTAAATTATGAAAACTTTATCGATCCCAGAAGGGCAAATTTATTCTTAGATATACAGTTATCCAGTTATTTAAGCTATCTTACTTTTTAAAATTTTGTGAGTTTCACAATGTACCAATTTATATTTATTAAATTTATTTTTAAATCCATGAGCCGTATCGTTTTTAGCAACAGGGCAATTTTTTTTTTTTTTTTTTTTAAACTGAAAAACAAAGATTTGAATCCAAAAACACTTATTTTGCAACTGAAAATAATGTGAGACCTCAAATATAAAAAAATATATACAACATAAATATTACAATTAATGACTTATTTTCCAAAATAATTCCATATTTGTATTACAATGATATTGAAACGTTAAAATTAAATTAAAAGTTTAATACATTTGTTGCATATTTCAAGTTCAATAACTAAACTTGAACTCTCAGTTTCCATATGAACAATTCGCCTGATCTGCCTCCAGAGATCCAGACCTCGGCTTCAGGGAATTTTTTTTGTCTCTCGACCTCACAGGAAAAACAGTAACAGCTCCGAAACTTTGAGAATTTACTCCTGTCAGTGTTTGCACTTAAGATTATTTTTTCTTTAATTACTTTTAACTATTATCATCACCATCGTCGTCTCATTATTAATGTTCTTATTATAACAACTCTTCTGTTAAGATTAGTCTGAACTGTTGGTCTGTTCTATTTCCGTGAGATGTTTCATGATCTCGTGGGCGGGGCTTCTTTCAATGGAAAATTGTAAGCATTTTTTTTTCCCCCCACAACAAGCTGAAAGAATCTTTCAATAAAATGTTTTACAATGTCAAATCTGTTGTTGGTTTTGAAATGCCATTTATTTTATACATAGTTCTGGACCGTGGCGTGAGGAAATGTTCTCCAGCTGGGGCTGTCAGGATTTTAAGTGACTACCTCAATACATAGCAACAACATGGTTTAACTAGTTGTACGTTCATTTGATTTAAATGCAACGTTTTTGTAAAACTTGGCATTTCTGGTCACAACAATCATGCAGGCAGGACGGGCAGAACTTTATCGTCTTGAACTAACCTGGACCTCAGAGCCGATCTTGATGGTTTCTTTGAAGCCTCCAAGGGCACAGAGGGCAGCGACGGCCTGTCTGCCAATGGCCTGAAGTTTGGCCAGTTTCCTACCGCTGCTGCTGCCGTTTTCCAGAATACTCTCTGCGTACTTTCCCAGCTGAGGGATAAACATCAGCGCCCGGGACAGAACCTACCACAGAACCAGAAGGAGAGAGAAAAAACAAAACATTAGGCCTTATGAAGGATCATCTCCTGAGTCATTAGCAGTAAGTAAAGTATAATCTCCACAGTGAAAGTAGAAACAGTGATAATTGGTTACTTTTTCAGCGGTGCTGGTCCAGATCTGGGCAGTGTTGGACTCAGGAGCAGTGAGAAGACTGTGCAGCAGAGCAATGACCTCAGCAGCCATACTGTTGGCAACATGGCCGCTGATGAACGGCCTGACGGGGTCCGACCTATTTGAGACGTTGGAAAGAGTCAAGCTCGACGTCTGTCACGCACACACATTTCAAAACATTGGTCAAAGAAGCTCAAGTTGGTTCTTATTAGATTAAATCAATTATCATTCTAAAAAAAAACTATTTTATCAACTTCTGTGACAACAAATTTATATTTAAATTATATTCTAAAAAATGCAATATATTCTGTAGAGATGCCTCAAGTCTCATCTACAAGATTCCTAGGAATTATTCTAATTGTTGATGACAATTGATTATTTATCAATTTTTAAATGAATTATCAACTATCTTGATCATCGATTAATCAGTTTGAGTGTTAAAACCCCTCTTTCTGAAATTTCAGCTTCTTAAAATTGAATATTTTCTCATTAAATCAAAAAAAGGGAAATAATTTTGTTTGTGGACAAAATTAAACTTTTGAGAACATCATTATTTTGAGGTTTGAAAACACTCATCAATGTTTTTCTAAGTTGTCTGACATTGTGTGGACCAAACAACTTAATTGAGAAAATAATTGAAAGTTTAACTGATTATTAAAACACTCATTAGTTGCAGCGCTTAACAGTACCTTGGTCATTTTTGTGCAAAATCTAATCAAAATTTTGATCATCTCTAACTTTTATAATTGCATTAACTGCGGCACAACTGAACCATTAGCTTGTATTTCAAATGGCTAAATCAAAGCGTACCTGGCCAGGTCTGCATTCCTGTCGCGACACACCGCAGTCTGAGCGGTCTTCTTCTTGTCACCAGTAGTGATGCCTCCGGCGGCCTCCTGTGCCAGAGTCTCCACAGGTGGACCGACACTCACGATCAGACCGGACTGGGCCCATTTGTTGGCTTTCCTCAGGGCGGCAGACGCCTCCTCTGTGATGACCTCACAGCTGCCACTCTGAGGACAGATTCGTATAGGATGGAGGTCAGGAAAAAATCTCCAGGAACACACTTCTCCACTATGTTTTTGGCAGCATTTGTCCATTTGCATGTGAGCAGCTTGACCCATTAAAGCAAAGGAAGATTTAGGATTTGTGTTTAAACAAACTGGTGCAGTACCTGATCAATATTTGCCTGTTTTTAGTTTATTTTTGTTGTTGCAGCAGGATACAATAGTGATGAAGAGACTTTGTTGAAGTTGCTAATACTGACTGGCATTTCTAAACTCCAATATTCTAAACACCAGCACATGAGAGCTAGTGGAAGTGAGGCAGGGTTCACAGTGTGTTGAGCTACGTTGGGAGCAGCGAACGAGATGCATTCAAGAAACCTCATTAATGTCATCACTTCTGAAAACATTAAATGCTAGCTGCTGCTGTAATTTTACCTTTGTCATGTCTCTGTCCATCTTCACAACCTTCTCCATGTTTGCTCCTGTGCCGAGTCGAAAGGGACGTCCCTCTGAGCTGCTGCATTTCAAAGAAGATGGAAGAAAACTTGTACTGAGCTGATCTGTGTAATTCAAGTTAAAAAGCCAGCAGCAATGGAGGGGAAATCTTACCTGAGAAGTGGTTGTAGAACCTCATGGGAGGACTGGTCCTCCCTCTTGTGGATGAAGATTGACAGCTTGCCGTCGACAGCCTCTCCCTCCTCCCCAATATCGTCAGATTTCAGCGCCCCCTTTGAGCTTGCTCGGGTCAGACAAGTGTCCGGTTCAGAGGAGCTTGGAGAGAGCAGCGTCTGGCAGCCTGGTAAAGACAGAAATTTGCAAGTATTAGGAATCAGCAAAGAGAAAGTGACTTAAAGATTTTTTGTTTCCTTTCCTTTTGGAGGAAAAAGGGACACACCTGGTACTACATAGTCTGCTAGCTTGGCTAACAGTAAGGCAGCGATACGCGAGGCGGGGTCACTTGCATCTTGTTGCTCTGCGTCTAGCGCGTTAATGGAGTAGCTCCACGAGGGCAGGGCCACGTTTCCACAGTCCTCCACGCTCATGAGAGGCAGAGCCGCTCTGCACAGCTGCAGGATGATGAGGACCAGCTTTGGCGAGGGCCGCTGATCCAGCAGCAGAGACAGGAGCTTTGAAACACACGCGGGCTGGCTGAGGATGGCTTTACCTATGTGGCTCCTGCAGCACAACAACAACACACAATAACATACTGTCAAAAGTTTCAATTCATAATAATGACCTTTAACTAGAATTTAAGTTTCCTTAAATTTCCTCATTTATTGTTTTAACATTTTCTACATATGTTGTTCTTTGAATATTAACTCTTATAACTATTGACAAATAACTAGTATTAATTTTTTTTAGTTTAAATTTGGTGGAACTATCCATTTTAATTGATAATTAATCATATTGTTAATTGCTATTAGTTACTGATAATTGTGTTTTTTTTAGCTCTAATTAATGTACACATAATATATTCATGTCTAAGAGTCATATTCAGTATTATAATTGATTAATTTATTAGTTGTTCTTCAATTATTTAGATTATAGACATACACTAGATACTCCACTTGAGCCTGTCAGGACCCGAAGAGAAACGTTAGGACCGGGTTTGGACAAAAATCCAGAAATGATACATGGTAATTTTAAGTTCTTTCAGTAACAAATAGTGAAAAAGTAAATAGCATTCTTTATTATTATTATTATTTTATTATTATTATTATTATCATTAATGGTTTACTGTAAGAAAACAGCATCAACATTTGGTAAATAAATGTATAATATGTAAAAAATAAGTGATGACTGGTGATTCTGTTTAGAACTGGGGTTCATTATTTATGACAGGACCTTGAACAAATCACACAGACTATGGAAGCAAATTAACTAACGTGGTTGTATTATGCAAATATTACTATAACGGTTAAAGTCCAACGAGAGTTAAGCGAGAAAAACTGATTGTACATCTAGTTGTTGCGTCTTCCTGAATGTAACGATAACTTTTACTGTTTCCTGAAATCGTAAATACAGGCTAACAACAGACAGTGTGAGAGTAGCTCCAGCTGACAATATTTCTTCATTCATTCAGACAAAAATTACACAATACATGTCAGGTTTGGGTCAATATTCTCTCAGCTCTGTTGGGCTCAGACAGAAAAATGCAGCCCGAGCCACACTCTAGTACAAGTTTACATAATATACAAACGTATGTGACGTAAAGCGTTACCTGCTAAGGTCATTGAGCAGACTGAGCACATCCTGTAAGGCATCATTCCCTGCTGCCTGATTGCCACAGCACTCTGTGGCTCTGGCCAGGTGATTGGTCAGCAGGCTGGACACCTGCCGGGCCAGACCAGAGTGCACTGCATCCGTAGACCCACCTTTGAAGGAGAAAACGCAATGGTTACTCGGGTTACTATTGCAATACCGCAGACACAGCTGTGATCTTTAAGTTGATCAAATATCTGTTCCTCTGTGATTTTTTCCGGTATTTTAGTAATAAATGTGGAAAATAATCCTTCGTCTAGACTCTTCATTGCTTCTTTCTGTTAACTAGATTTGTAAGATCAGCTGACGAAACTGAGACGTTATTTCTATGCACTTTTCTCTCCCTCATTATTAAGTACATGATTGAATTATTATGTGGGTTTTCTCACTTAAAGAGCAGATAAAACTTAAGGAACACAAGTATCCCGTGACTCAGCTGATCACAGAAGGAAAAGAAGATTCCTACCATGGCTGGACTTTTTCATTAATATATTTGTATATATGTCTACTTACACCGCACTGGACTTACTCACTGCATATGTCTACTTACACTAACACTGCACTGCACAGTGTTAGGTGTTTTCTATCAACAAAAATTGGTGTACACAGGTCATAACGAGTTACACGAGTTTTGCAGAGTTAAAAAACTTTCCTGACCTTCCACCTTCTCCCACTCAATGCATCGGTTGGCCAACACCTGGAAAGCTGCCCAGGCCATCGTGGCCACCTTCTGCTTTTTGGTCTGCTTCTCATTAGAGCTACATTCCCTCTGACCACTTAGACTGCACAGACTGTCCATGAGCTGAACGAGTCCACTCCGAACCAGGCACTGCTCCTCGCTCCTACAAGAGGGCCAGACAACAAATGAGGGTCAGCAAGCTCGGGGATTTGTGATGGCGGAACCATAATAAAAGATACATAGTTCAGGATGGGTTCTCTTGCCTGGTGTAGGGGATCGTGCAAAGCAAGCCAATGCTGTTGGCACAAGCGATGGGATAGCGAGCACAAAGCGACACGACAGAGGTCATGGTCTCCCCGAAGGCCTCCTGCACCTGCTCGACCATTCCACCGCAGGTCAGCTCCTCAATCCTGCACAGGTGAAATAGAGAAGAGCCAGACACAATCAAAAACCATAACACAAAACCATTCAGTTTTTTTTTAATACAGTACGGTGCATAAGTCTTACGCCACCATTAGATTTGTTGTTGTAGCAATGCTATAATGACAATTATTTCTCAACCACTTTATTGGAACACATCCTGAAAATATGGAGAAACACATATGCAGTTTATATAAACTGCATATGTGTTAAATAACATCTTTTTCAACAAAAATGCTTCTATAATATCAAATATTTAGTGTGAGCTACATTTCCACTTGAACAATAACACAACCATGGCTCTTTAAAACCTGGAATGGAACCCTAATGTTACTCAAGACCTGGTTTACTCAAGACATGTTGGAGCATCACATACACATGTTGCACAAGTTCAACTCACTGACAGGTTGATCATATAGTAGAAGACTGACTTTTAGTCACATCTTTTCAATCTAAACGCCAACGATCATAAAACTGACATAAAAACAACAAAGCTGCTGGTGGCCTAAGACTTATGCACAGTACTGTATATAATGTATGTATATGTATATATAATGTAATGTATATGTCTTCTCTTGCCTTGGGCCCCCCTGCAGGACCATAGTGACAGGCCCCACCAAGTGAGTGACCCCACCCACTCTAACAGCAGCAGTGAGCAACTCCCTCATGTGGACCAGCGCCTGCTTCCGAGTGCTGCCTCTCCTCCAGCGAGTCTGCGCAGCAGACAGGAAACTGCTGCTCGACACCTACAGAGGGTTTAAAAATATCAGCTCAGAGCAGATTCAGCTTTTCTCTCATGTCATGTAGAACTTGATTTGTCTCCATAAAGATGAGTCATTGTCAACAGTCGCACATTAAAGATGTTTTATGTGAGAAATGTATTATCTTAAGGCATAAAATGACCATGATGTGTCAACACAGTAAAGCTGGGCGATAAATCGATTTTATCGATAATTTCTTTGTTATTATGAAGCAAAGAAACCAGAGAATATTAACTTTTAAGAGGCTGAAAAATCAGAGAACATGTTTTAATTATAAAAAACATTAAAACCAATCAATTATAAATTAGATGATTAATTTAATCACACACTAATAATCAATTAATCGCTGCAGCAACAATGGAAGGACCTGTCATCTTGTGTTTATGCTTGTTCCAAGGTCTTTTCTTGCACTTTAAAAATAACGGGGAAACTTTGCTCAAATCCCACAAGGGGGAAATAAAAACAGAATGAAAGCAAAACTTGATTGAATAATTTCTTGATTTAATCATTTGCAGTTTGATTTTTCGGAATGGGGAAAAAAAGATTAAAATCATAAATCAACTTTGGTGTGAGAAAACCCCAGATTAAATTTCTAAAATACAGTATATCACTTAAACAGCCCTATATCGGAGATTAAGGAAATATATTTAACTGAAATTCCAGCTTCACTGAGTGATAACAATGCTGCAGTAAGTTTATTGAAAAGCCTCACTACCTCTCTCAAAAACATCTCAACCTTAGAAGAGGTGGGAGAGTCTGTACTGCAAATGTATTAAAAAATATATATGGTTGAAAAGGGAGTAAAAATCAGGGTTAACAGTTCTGGAATACACTCATCTAACTATGTTTATCCATCACTGTGTCTATTATTAATTGACGTAAAATCTTTAGGATTTTCAGAGGATAAATTGGGATTTAGAAACCTACAGCTTGATCGAGCGTCGTCCCGATGAAGGCAAAGAGTTGTCCCAGAAGGACACTGTACGTGGGCTTGTCTCGACTGTCCTCTACGGTCAGAGACTGCAGCAGAGTAAATGAGCTACTGCGATGACTGGTAGGGTGGTGTCGCCTCCTACAAAAAAATAATAATAATAATAATAAAGAAATAAAATTCAACCATGGTTAATTCTCTCTGATTTTCAAATCCACAGCTGTCATATGAACAGACCTTTGTGTAGCATGTGTAAACTCCAAATCTTGATTTGCAATCATCTCCAAGTCGGATGGTGCGGACATGCTGCGCAGGAAGACCGGCTGCTTCACCAACGGGATCATCGTCTTGGCATCTGACACCGACTTAGAGGCTGACACAAAAAATGAGAGGCATGAGGTAAAAAATTTAACTCGTTTCCCACCACTAACGTCTCTGACTAACTAAATAACACTTAAAGTTCAAGCAGGAATTCATAGCTGACAGGTTATAAAACTGATTCATGGAAATTAGCATTTCCAAAACTTCATTAACGTCACACTCCCATGTGAGTTACGCAATTGTAACCCCATGGATTTAAAAAGATAACTAGCTCAAGGGCATTTTAGTGTGATAGTTTGACAAAATGGGACTTTAATATATGACTGAATGAGACCGTTCAGATGCAGCATCTAAAAACTGTTGCTTCATCTGATGATCTATTGCAGTATCCACAGTCCGTACCCAGCCTCTTGAATTTCTTATCCAAACAATGTTACAATCAGCAATGCACACACTGTTGCCTATGAAAGTGTATTGCACTAAATCGGAAAAAAATTACTGGATTTTTTTTTTTATTATTCATGAGAATTCTTCTTGAAAATATAGAGTGGAAAAAAGTTCAGGAAAATTTATCTGATGAACTCAAAAAAAATGAGCCCAAAAAAATCTAAAAAAGAAAAATCTTATTAATAAAAAAGAGAAAAAAAAATTAGAAAAATAGTCTCATTATCGATGAATTCAGAAAAAACAAGCAAGAAAATATTTTAAAAAGAAACATCTCATTAATAAAAAGAGAAAAAAAAATAGTCTCACTGTTTTAAAGTAAATAAATAAAAATAAAACAAATTAAAAAAAAATCAGCTGGAAAAAAGATCTCATTAACTCAGAAATTCCTCTAATTAATAAAAGAGAAAAAAAGTCTCACTGTTTTAAAGTAAATAAATAAAAATAAAACAAATTAAAAAAAAATCAGCTGGAAAAAAGATCTCATTAACTCAGAAATTCCTCTAATTAATAATAAAAAACAAATGGGGAAAACAGGGTCAAAATCAAAACAAATAAACAGCTGGAAAAAATCTAGAACAATATTCTCAATATAATAATAATTAAAAATTAAAAGATCTGGAAAAATGATCTCATTAATTCAAAAAAAAAAAATTGAAACAACAAATAAAAAAGGGGGGGAAACAGCAAAAATCCTCAAATTAAATACATAAATGAAAACAAAAAACAAGCCAAAAAAAAATATGGGAAAATTATGTCATTAATTCAGAAAAGGCCTTTTTTGGGGGTCAAATGAAAGCCATGCACTTTGGTGCGCACATAGGTCAACTGCTATGTTTGAAGCCTGTCAAGCGAACAGAGACAGACGGGGAGACATGCCCTGCATTTACAGATTGATGTCTCCATTAAAAATAATGCACATGCATTTGTAAATGTGAACGCCCCCATAAATAATAAATGAAGACTTTAGAGTAGACGACGTGTACCTGGACCTGGTGTTCCAGCAGGTGTGCTGGTCAGGCTTCTGCAGTGCGGTGCTATGGTAACATGGAGCAGCAGCTCAGTGCGGTTCATGAGACTTTTCACCAGGGTCTTAGTTTTGGCGAGTGGTGTGATGCTTCTCATGTGCGTGCTGTTCACTTCCTGAAAGAACTTCTCCCTGTCGGTACAAGTCCACCATGTTAGAGAAGTGACTGAGATCATGCACATGAATGAAGAAAAACACAGGCGTTCTGAATCATTACTTGCCTCAATGCAAGGACAACATTTTCCAAGTCACTGAAATCTATTGGAATCTCCTTTAAGGAGCAGAGAAGTTCCAGCTCTTTGATTTTGTTCTATTTCCAGAAAATGACAAAAATATAAGTCACAGAAAATAAAGTAAATGGTCGTGCTGGTGGTGGTTTTATTGTCAGTAAAACTTTATGGTACGGATTTGGCGAAGGATACCTCAAAGAAGTGGTAATCGTGAAAGAACGGAGTGTTGTTCTCCAGCTTTCCCTGCTGAGCCTCCTCCACCTCATTCTGCCACTTCTGCTCCAATTCTGCAACACTCTGAAAATAACGCAAGTAACGCAAACTTAGCCACAGTAATAAGGTTGGTTATATGATTTACTTAAAGCCATCGAATAATGTCTCCAAATATATTCTGAACTTACTGTCTACTTATAACAGTTTGATTAGTGTCCTTCTTAGAGTCTGACAAGGTCTTCATCACCTGTACTGGCACTATGTATATGTATGTATGTATGTATGTATGTATATGTATAGCTTTTTGGTTTGGGTCACTACAAGAATGAAAGTGAAACCAACTTCACTGCTTCAACTGTTTAATGCAAATGTCACAGTGCTGATAGCGAGCAAAGCTGGTGTAAGTTTGGGGGTGAAAGTTATACAGGAGTTATTCTTTCATTGGAAATGGAAGAGACAGCACAGATAACAAACAGTCTGAAGATTTTGTCAGAGGAGTCAAAAGAAAAAGTGGAATAGTGGTAGGATAAGATAGACAAGAGTAAATATTGGTCCTGCTTTCACTCGCTGGCACCAGCTGGGAGACTGAGAGACGTCGTTCCTTAATAATGTTCGGAAATCAAAGTTATTCACATAGTGGAGGCGGTTATGGCTAACATGAGGGCCTTTTCCACCAAAGGAACTTTTTTCATATACCTGGGTTATAAAAAAAAAAAATCTTGGCACGTTTCCACCGAAATTACCCGGGTAAATATTACCCTGGTAAATGATTACCGAGTACCTACATGCGAATCGGGACTTTTCAGATTACAAGAAACTTATTTACCCGAGTAAATAAGTTCTTGGTGCTTAAAGTTCCTGGTAATTTTGGTGGAAAAGGAGCTATGCTTTTTACAAGACATGGCTAGAATTTGGTTTGTCAACAAATGCACACGTTACTATGACGTATGTTTCACGACAGTTGTGACAAACAGTACTGTTTTCAACTTTAGGGGGATTCCGAGAGCAAAAACTACATTTGCTTAAATTTTAAGCCAGTTTTTTAGTTTTTTTTGGTAAATCTCAACCAAATTTTAACAGATAATCTGGTCATTCCAAGAGAATTTTTTATTGGTAAGGTTACCAAATTAATTTGCAGGATTTTTTTACCCTGCCATTTACCATTTAGTTATCAATAGCATGTATTAAATGTATTAAAGTTGCAATTTATTTATTAAACAAATGTCAGTTTACCTATTATAATTGTGGGACAGAAATGGCAGCAAAAGTAAACACACACATTATAGTATGCGGAAATTTGCTCTTCTCACAATTTGTACTGGGAATTCAATTGATATTGGAATTGGACACAACAGTTGTGACAAAATGTGTGGGTCACATAATAAAAGGTGTGATAACGTCTATTAATTAATGCTGTATTAATATTGGTCTAATATTTCATAATCTGCCCACAATGTAAATATCTCAAACATGTCATATTAACAAAGTCCTGGTAATTAGAAAATAATATTATGTAAATGTGCCTGTGTCTATTAGAGGTAGACCAATTAATCCCCAATATTAGCCATTTAAGTAATAATCTGCAGTGTCAAATTATTATAAATTATGCATTTTGGTTCTCAGAAACGTGATAAATGTTGCCAAGTCACTAAAACATTATTTTCTTCCATCAAAAAGTTATATTTTTTAAAGTGAATAAGAAAGACAGAACAAAAAGCCCCATTAATTCAGAGAAATATGCCCACGATATACATATACTACAATTTTGACTAAAGACAGGCATTTTTATTTGATAGGTAACTTCTGTTTACCTGCAGCTGACGCTCCATAGCGTTGATCTTCTTGAAGGTCTCAGCCATGATCTTACAGACCAGATCGTACTCCTCCACATGTTCCTCGCGGTACTGATAGTTGACGAGGGACTGAAGGGCGTCCACCAGGTTCAGATGTTTTATCACGCAGGACACAATCACCTCCTCCATCACATCTGGCCTGATCACCTCCCTTCAATAAAGAAAAGGAGAAAGGGAAAACAAAAATATAGTTTCAACTTTACATACTTGTGGGTGGGTAACGCATTCATTTCAACAATAACACACAAAAATTATCGAAGGCTGAAACAATACAAGGCAGAAAACACATTATTATGTTGATAGCAGCCCCTGGAACAGAAATTTTAAAAAATCACTAGAAGAACACAGGCTCAAAAAACAAAGTGTCGAGTCATATTTCATGCCATTTGATTATTTTTTTGATGAGATAACAAGATAATGCATGCAGATATTCTTTATATTATGACATATGGAAAGATGTGTTGATACATAATAGCTGATTATATATATTCGGCAGATTTTGTATGCATATTTTATTATTTTTACATGGTATTGAGTAGGCTGTATGATTGAATGGTTATATCTGTACCCTAACCTGTACATACTGCTGCCTGTTATAGTCAGGACACTCTTCCAAAAGAGATATTTAATGTTTTGATGAGCTTTATTTCTGGTTAAATAATAAACAAATAAATAAAAATGCCAGAAAATATTACACATATGATATTTTATCAATTAACAGTTCAGCCCGGCCACTGCTACATCTAAAAAAAGATTGCAAGTGAGGCCGCCTGAACGTCTTACTTGATGCTGGGGCGAAACTGTGGTCGAGCTCTTCCAGAAACCTCTCGTAGTCTTCCCATGATCCCTGGAGGGAGGCGGATACGAGGCAAGTCGAAGTAGCTCCCTGGCATGAGGCCCGGGGGCGGGATGAGCACGTCGGAGGGGTAGATAAACTCACGGTCCTCCTCTATCGTGAGCGGCAGAGGTGAGGGGCTTGGCGTGAGCGCAGGAGAGATCGCACCATTCGCTTCCACCTGCCACTGGCACCTGAAGAAAAGAAAAGAAAAAAAAAACAGAGCCGGTCAACAGTCTGACTCGGTCTCTGAGTTGACCGCTGTCAGGGGCGACGGTAGCTCAGTGGTAGGAGGAGTCTTCTTTCAACTCGAAGGTTGTGGGTTCTACTCCTGCTAGTCTACATGACGACGTGTGCCTGGGCAAGACGCTCCAGCGTGTGACTGGGTATGAAAGATGTATGACAGAGCACTGCACATAGATGCGCTGTACTTAAGTGTGAGTGAATGGGTGTGAATGGCAATGTAAAGCAGCTTTGAGTGGTCATCAAGACTAGAAAAGCACTTTAAATATATACACACAGACCTGTTAACATTTCTAGTCGAGAATTGTTTTTATCGAGGGAAAATCACTCGATAAAAACAGTGTACAGGATTTCTTTGCCCCCCCACCCCCCCCCAAAAAAAAAAAACACCATGGATATAACTTTAACAGTACCACGTGTATGACTGATTCACTCTGAAACAGATAAGAAACAAGTGCTATTATCGGTAAAAGTAGCAGTGTTTGTACAAGGGATGAGCCATTATCGGTTTCACTGCAATACTAGTCAAAATCACTAGATCTGATATGGGATATATGAAAACATAAAATCCAATAAAATTATATGTTTCACTATGCACAGACTATTAAAACACAAATTAAAACCAGAGTCATGCTGTGGACTGTTTATTTCTTCTTTATGGGAATATGTGCTCCACAGTTGGAGAATTATGTCTTTGAAACTGCTTGAAATGCCTGTAGGCAGTCAATGTATCAAATATGCATCAAACTATCCCTATTTTTTTTTTTTTGGTTACAATTGTTTTGGAGTGTATTTTGTGAAAATATGTTGTTTTTAACGTATTACCAAAGGTTCAATTTGAACCCTTTCAGCCTGTCACATTAAAAGTACATGACATCACTATCTGTCAAAGGTTCAGTCAGAACCATGGTGGATATCTCGTGCTGTGTCACCTTTGCAGCAGCTTTGAGCAGAGTAAATCGTGGCAGGCTTCCTCCTCTCTCGTCACCTCTGGCCCGTTGTACAGGATACGGAGCATGGAGCAGGCCAGCACTGACAGGCCCAGAGCGAGGTCTGCCAGGAAGGGGAGGCCACCAGATACATCCTCAGATGACTCCTGGAAACAAAAGCAAAACAAAGAAGCCACCTCTTCAGGATATGCTGTTCTTTATGCTCTCAAGTTGCCAGCGTGATCAATCAAGAGGTAGATTTTTAGACACTAATATAATTACAATAATATGAAGCATCAAAAATGCTAATTGTAACCCCAAACCCCTTTTCCTACAAAAAAAATAGAAAAAACATCAGAAGAGAATAAAAATGTCAGTAAATGTGATAATATTTCAAGAAGAATTAACAACAAACATGAGATCAAGTGTCCTGTAAACCAGTGGTTCCTAATGACTATCAAACAATAATTAAAACATAAAAATATATATAAAAAAATGTTCTTTTAATCATTTTTTTTTAATTGTATTTCCATTCTACTAAAATGGCATAATTAGTTGTGCTTTTCATTACCATAAGGTCAGCAGCAAGGAATCAGTTAGTGGACTGGGTGTGTTTGCAGGAGTGATGAAAATTCCAAGGTTCCTCAAATGCATCTCCGAGCTCCATGAGACCAGAAGTGAATTAAATTACGAGGTTTCTTGAATGCATCTTAAAGATTTGCTCTCTGACAAAATTATGTCAGCTGTAAAAATTGTATTTTAAGTCCATCGTGTTGGTTTGGATGGAACGCCAGTGTCTTTTCTGTAAAGACGTCATTTGAACACTGTTTGCTTTGAGTTTGAGTCTTTAAACTGTTTCTTGTATATTCATCATCAAGAGAAAGTCAGGTATACACATATTTACAGCAAAGCTGGCCTTTAAATGGGCAAATATAGATATTTTTGTGTTAAGTGTGCTACTATCCAAAGGAAACAGTGGATGTAGAGCCTTCATATACAGTAGTGACCTGCATCTGCACGTCATCAGGCAGGGCCAGGGTCTGTCCATGTTGACAGGTTGTAAAATGTCCTTTTCAGCTAAAATGATTAAGTGGTCGATGTATCGGACGTAGCATTAGTCCCGCATTTTACCTGAGCTCTGACAGTGCATGCAAATCCCCACATGGCTTTATCGGGAGTGTTGTGTTCACGTCCGCTCCTCATCTCAAAGGAAAAGGTCACAGTGTCTCCTTCAACCTAAAGCAGGAAACAGAAATAAATGAGGTTTTACATTTTTCTTTTTTTTTTTTTAACGACAGTTTTATGTGCACCAGTGGCTGTTACACCTGTTGCTGCCAAACAGTGTCTTTTACCTTGACAAGGTCTTTGGGCCATCCTGTCCCTAAAACACTGCGGCTGCCATATCCCAGAGTGTTCCCTCCATATTCTGTTACTTTTCGACTGTTTGTATTGGGGCCAGCATAGATAACCAACTGAAACACCAAGAGAATACATTTAGAGAGAAAATCCCCCAAAGCAGAGATTAACTATCTTTGAAAAATAACTGAAAATGAGTGGTTTTGTTGTTACCTTGTCGTAGTCGTACTGTGAAGAGCAGCGAGAATCGAAACGCAGATACAGGCAGCGGGCTCCTGGGATGTGTACCGTCTCCTTGAACTTGTAATTGTCCCTGACAGGATGCACCGTCTCTACCGTTTTCCCAGCAGCCCATGGGGCTGGGATCTTCAGTCCCGTCAGGAAACCTGGTTCCTCACGCTCATCAAGGATTCTAGCAGCAAAAAAAACACAAACAAGTTCCAGAAACAGACAAACAGACAACAGAGGAACTGGAATACCAACACATATATTAACAGATCAGTTTATTTATGAATATATTACAAACAAACATACTTGTCTTCAATTGACTTTACTCCCTGTCCTGCAGCGCCACTTATAGGTGGAGGATCTTCGGTGAAAAGTGGAGACTGGGTCTTTAGTAACAGAGCAGTCTGAAAAACCAGGAGAGGAAGAATAAGAAGAGCAAAGTGGGGAAAAAAAATGCAGGATTTAATGTGAGAATCTTTTGACGGGCAAGATGTCAAACCTGGCTGGTGTAGAGAACCAGCTGCACCAGCTGAGGCATGAGGGCGTCGGCCAGAGTGAGGGTCTGAAGGTTTGGGTGCATCAAAGAGGTGAGCAGCACTGGCAGCAGGTGCCCGAGCATGGTTGCCTTAGTAACCTGCTCCAGGCCTTTCAGCCTTGAGGAAAGGAAGGCAAATTAAAAGTTTAAGTGTTAAATCCTTGGCATAATACCGCATTAGCGCTAACACCATGTTTGGCTTTACTGGGGCCTGAGCACTGACTGGTGCTTGACTGTATCCACTCCCATTATTCTTTTTCCATCACAAGACAAAAGTAAAATCTTTTAAATTTAAAGGTTATAATTTGAAAGTTTACCTTGTTTCTCTGTCAGGGATGTCACCGTTGATTAGGGCTGTGGTCACCTGTTGCAGCGTTTCCAGGACTTCATCACATCCCACCAGGATCTTAGTGGCTAGTGAGAGGATGCTGGTTTGCAGCTCCTGAGGACAAGCACACAGAACAGGCCCACTTTTACGTAACATTGTTTCCAAGATTCCCTGTAAATGTTTTTGTGCTTTTCATCCTTTTATCAGTAACAATAAACAGCAACATTGAGAAAAAAGAAAAAAAAAACCAACCAAAAAAAAAAAAATCCCACAATGTGATTTAGTTTAATCAAATGCTGCTGCTGTTTTTTTATATAACATTTATGCCGCCTGGGCATAAATGTTATATAACTTGATTTTCATCCTTTTCTGAATGGTGTCAGACTTCAGTTTTCTTTTTCAGTGTTGTCATTTCATCTGATATGGTTAAAACTGCTGTTATTCAGCTGTGCAATGAGTAAATATTCATATTTTCTTGCTCCATCTCACATGTTGGCCTCACACTGCAGTGACAGACTCCACATGCACAGAGAGGAAGGGGTATTTAAAGGGGATGTTTACCTGTACCTTGATTGTTTCCCCTTGTAGGGAGCTGTCACTGTCATCGTTATCATCCGGGCGGATTAGGACGGTGTTACTGAGGAGGTGGTTCTGAACGGCCATGAGGTAGCGGAGACTGGGTGAGACCACCTGAAGAGAGGAGGGGAGAGAGATGGAGAGGAAAACCATCCTCAAGTTTTAACGAGTGATATCACACACAAAAAAGGCAAAGGTTAGCATTTGCCAAAGGTGGAAACGTACCGGTACAGTGGAGAGCAGCTTCTGGAAGTCGTCTCGTGCGACAGTCTGACATTTGGTTATGAGGAGGCAGGATTCCCGCACTACAGTTTTAAGGATGTAATGCAGCAGCTCATCACTCAATCTGGAAAAGGAGGACATGTTCTGTCAGTATCAACAGGGAGACACCATCTAATCCACCTTATTCTAGGAGGCACTACTGTAGGAATGATTAAGGGTGGAACTTCTAGAGCAGAAGAGAAAGTAGCTGTAAGCTAGTTCTTTCCTGAGGCGAAACAAGGTGGCTACCAGAATGAGTGAATGAACGAAAGCTGTTTTTTACAATAGTAAATAGAAATTAGAATGGTGGGGCGGGGCTGCTGGTTACCTGTAGTGGTCGTCTTCTTCACTACCAAATCTATTCTTTTGCAGCTGATCTGCCAAGTTGGTGAGGATGACATCCCGAAGCTGGGACAGGCCACCGTTTCGTTCACCTGTGTCACAAATATAACAAAATTCAAAAATGAGACACATTTACCACAAACCAGAAGATAAGTCATGGGCATGGTAATAATAATAATAATAATAATCACCTTCAGTTAGAACAAGTTTCAGCAGTTTGTTGAGTTCAGCCTCACCCTGATACAGAGTATTCAGGCCAGAGCTGCATGGACAGAAATATCAATATGATCAGAGATTACACAAACTGTCTCCTAATAAAGGTACTGCGTATTTACGTGGGATTTATGGACTCACCTGATGGCCATGCACACCTCCCTCTGAATCTCTGCTCCGATCTGATCCACTGGAGCCATAAGTAGCTGCCACAGCAGGAGACCAGAGCGACGCACGCTCTCCCTGTTCTGCTCTGACTGAGGATTGAAAAACCTAAACACGACCTGGAGATGACGGACAAAACAAAATAAAGTTAATAAAAGAAAATGTCAATGCACTCTCTCTCTCCTCCTAATGCACTGACACACACCACTTGTTTAACAAACATGTAGAGAAGCAGCTTCTTCACCATTTTGGTGTCAGTTTAATGACAAACTATACACCAACACAGCTGTTTCATATTCATATTTCAGTTCTATTTTTTCAGTTACAGTGCTTCACCCGACCTGAAAAACCACCAAGATGCAGCGGATGATGCAGGTGTCTCCGTTGACCATGGCCTTCTCCATAATGTCGCAGATGCTGCTGAAGTGACGGGCCTCGATGGGATGCTGTTTCCCCAGCAACGCGCCCAGAGGCAAGCTGTTGCTGCTGGCCGCCAGGAGGTTGAGCTGGTGGATACACATAGCACCTACATGATGAAGCAGCTGGTTGATGACCTCGCCAGTGGCTACAGTTTCCTCTGTGAAGACAGATGATTACATTTCTGATTCAATTTAGAAACAATTCATTTTGTGTTTTTTTTTTTTTTGTTTGTTTTTAAATCTACCTTTGGGTTCTTTGATGACATGGCTGACACCGAGCCTATGGCACACGTGATGAAAGGCTTGGTTCCCGGGATTGCACCACTGGTCGATGTAATCACTGGAGCAGGTCCAGATCAAGTTGTTCAGTGCATCGTAACACGCTCCTATGGTGTAAAAGATTATATGAGTGAACGTTTCCTGATGCTGTGTAAACTGTGAGATTAAAAGTAATCCAGCAGAATGTGACAGAAGTTGAGCTGACCTAGTCCTGCCACCTGAGCTCCCCTGCCAAGAGAACTTCCGGGAGCATCAATGAGATCTGCACGGCTGCTGAACTGACCGTCAGCCAAGTTGAAGACAAGACTGGAGGCTAAAACTGGACAAAAATGAACAGTTTTGATTTGTGAGTGACTAATTAGTTTTTCTCCATCTCAATCTGAATACTACTGTGCTAGAAAAATAAAATAGCTGTAACTACTATTTATCTTTATGTAAGAATGGTACAATCAAACAGAAAAATCTATAAATGGTGGAAATTGCTTGCATTGTTTGTATTTTGATGTGGGATTACAGCATCTGTTTTAATTGCCGATTATACAAGGCATGTAGACAAGACATACACTATATACCTGTAGAAGACTGGTATATGGAAAAACCACCCTTTTAACTGCTGCTCCACCCAAACACATGCTAAGAGCTTAGCTGAAGAAATAACTATGGCAGTAATGGTAAAGGTGTTGAGTGGCAAAATGGACATGTTGGATCTTGAAAGTTTCGAAACTGAAACAGTAGAACAGGATGACAAGACACAGACGAATTTGTACCAAAAAGAGGAGTCGTGTCTTTTGTTTGGGAGTTTTTTGAGTTTAAAAAGTCTGACATGGACCAAACAACGATTTACTGCAAATTCTGTTGGGCACCAGTTGTTGCTGGAGGCAGAAACACAAGCCATTTACATCACCACCTTAGCAGAAAACACAATGGAGTACAGAGAATGTATGCAGTTACATTTATTCATTCATACACACACCTGCACACCCCCACTCTCCTACTCCTACGCATGTATGTAAAAGCATGTATTCTGTGAAAGCATACCACCAAACCCTTTACAAAAAACACCACAATTTAGTTCTCAGAGAATAAAAACTGCAACAATCGATTATTTTATTATTTATTTATTACATTTATATTATTTTGAGTTATTCATATTATTTTGAATGGTTTTTCACAAACCTCAAAATCACATCATATAAAGAAACTAGACAATATTCACATTGAAGAAGCTGAAAACTCAGATTACTTGTTTTAATTATCAAATTAAAGCACTCAAACCAATTAAATGATTATCAAAATAGTTGCCAGTGAATTTAGTAATCGTTAATAACTAATTAATTGAGGCAGCCCTGATTGTGTTAATAGTGTGTGCTCTTACTTTTGAGGGATGACAGGCTGCTGGTTCCTCCAAACAGGGAGCGAGTGGCAGAACTTCCTGAAACACCAGGAGGTGAGACCAGCATCACCAGGTACGTCCCACACACATACATGGGGGTCTTTCTCAGAGTCTTTAGAGGGAGTCCACAGCTAGTGTTGACAGCTGTGAAAGAATTAAACAGATATGTTAATATGGTTTGTGACATGGTTAACAAAAAAAAAAAAAAACCCCAACAACAACATTGATTTCTACAGTGCAGATGCTGATGAATTTACCAGACTGCTCCTCTTTGACCGTGTTGGTAATAGCGGAGCCTGTGAGAGCAGCCAATGTGGCGGAGTGAGAGGCCCGGAAGCGTGACATTCGACTCAAGAGAAGCTCGTTCAAGCACTTGGAAGACTCGCCTTCCTTGCGAGTGAGAATAACTCTCTCCTGCAAGATGTCTGCGACGCACAACCCTGTCTGTGTCTGCACCAAGAGGAGGGGGAAAAAGGTTAAAACACATACAAGGGCTGCACAAGATGGTGGAAAAAATATACTTTTTTTTATTATTTGATATAAATCACAATACAAATATTCTGTAAGGCTGCACGATATGGCTAATAAATAATATCTACACATTTTTGGTTATACCGATATAATACAGATCACAAACTCTAATATTATTTCATTTCAGATAATACCTGGTTTATTTATTTGGCTTTTTAATGATAAATGAATTATATAGTTAGAAGCAATGGAATTTACAATAAATGTGGTCAAATTCTGCTATAACACAAATAACTAGACTGATAAGTTTGATTAAGTGAATATTTAAAATATTTTTTAATAATTTTTTTTTTTTTTTAAACACATATTTAGTGTATTTCACAAATGTATTCAATATTGCAAATATGATTATTAATGCAACAGCCTTTCAAACCAGAAAAAGTCATCACAGATAACTTATCACGATATGACAATTTCCAAAATGGAAGAATTCCATCTTGTCTCACGTCATGATATAGACAGTTCTATATATACACACTAAAAGCACAGGTGAAGCCATTGTTTACCAGAGTGGATATTGCACTCACAGTCAGGTGAAAAACATCCATGAAGACAGAGTGGCCTTTCTGCGTCTTCTCGTTGAGGCTGGCTGGGGACCAGACCCAGTAAAGGTAGGTTCCATCTGAGCAGAGGTGCAGCGTGGTCATGCTGCTGCCCACCGGGAAGTGATGGGCTGGCATGGGCACAATCTGGCACACCTGAAAAAACGTGTTTTTGGGACAATTTTAGCCTGCATCTGATTGGACAGACGTGTGTGGAAAGAGGGAAACACAGCAGCAGAGGACCGCGAGCTGGACTCAAATGTGGGTCGCTGTGGGAAGCCTCAGCCTCTTGACGCCAACTCTACCAGATAAGCTGCCCAGCGCCCCCACATCTACTGAATTTTTAAGTGCTGGTTGGATGGATTTTAATGGCCACATGACTGAACACAGCTTTTATTGAGCTTCGATCTAGATAAAAATTCATGTATGTATCCCCCTCTGCCTCTTCACTTCCTGTACTTGCCTCATGTTATTATTGAATCCTGAATAAAAAGAGAGCCAGCATCAATGCGTTCCTTGTTTGTGTGTCAATTATATGTTGCATTAAGGGTAGAGAGAGGTGTCAAGAACTGGTATTAGACTGGTACTAGTTCGCCATTGGTCAGTACCATAGTATAGCTTTGATTATTCATCTAATTCTAAATTAATCGTCAACATTCTGATAATTGATTCATTATAATTAAAACAGGTTATCTCCATTTCAGGCGTATACTGAAGCACATGGACAGCTGGTTGCACAGTTTGCTAACCCTAATCCTGTCCCATAATGATGATAAAGTGTCATGTTGTGCAGCGCTATTTACTCTTTAGGCCAAAATAGCAGACGCATGCTCAAAGGTTTGGGCTAAGATAAATATTTTTCTGTGTAAAAAGAGTAGATGCAAGTAAATGGGTTAGCACAAGCAAACACAAAAGTCTTTCAACACAAATGTTTCTGTTGATGCTAACAGATCTTCATTGTCGTTGGTGCTGGCTTCCTGCTCCAACACTCAAGTTAGAAGTGATACTTGCAATGGCTAAATGTGTAACTACTAACTTAATATACTTAATGGGGGGGGGGGACTGCTGATGCTTATTCCTCTTCACTAAAATTTAGTTCAACCAAAGAGCCTGCCCTCTGGTGGTGAGGGAAGGAACGCACACTTCCTCACAATCCACCACCACCACCACCTCTGTGTTCTGTCGTCCTCAGCACCAAATCAAAGAAAGGTATCCATAAGAGAAGAGGTTGACCACTATGAGTATTTCTGTGGCCGATACCAATTTTTGGCCTATATACTAGTTAAGGGATTTTTTTTCCGTCCATATGATAAAATATAACTATTTAATGATAACAAATTATAGGAAAAAAAAGTATTTTTATGAAAATAATGTATAACTAAATATTAAATAAATTAAACAGGTCATCAAAACAAAAAAAATACACTTTTTTCCGCACAAAATATAGTTTTAGCGACAGGTTTATGAAAACAAAAATGCATAAACTGGTCATTTAAAAAATGGCAATTATCGACCCAACAGCCTACCTCAAATGCATCGTCAATTAAACAAAGAAATGGTGGAAGAATGTTGCACTGGTACCTGGAGGGTGAAGGGGTCAATGACCTGGCACAGCTGATGAGGCTTGGCATCAAAGGAGGAGGGACGGTGGAGGAGGCGACCGGTGCTGAACACCACCCAACCGGGCTCCAGCTCTTCATTTCGACAGTAAACGAAACCCCTACAAAAAAAAAACACACAGCACTGGTTTTCACAGGTTTGTGCGGAGGTTTATTTTCACTCTTTCATCTCCAAACACAGCAAAGTTTAAACATTCTGCATTGGCGAATATTTAGGTCAAAAGTATTTCAGCCATTTCAGACTTAAAACATCTTGTGTATAGTTGTGTGGTGATGATGTCAATAAAACTACCTCAAAAAATGCAAAAAAAGAATCTATTATGATTGATAAATTTGGGTCATACAATGAATTTCTTGTCACCAGTGGTTACCAAAAATAGGGTTGGGACCCACAGAAGGGTTGCAAGATATTCCTTTTGGAATCCCAGAATTTTCCCAACCTTTAAGATCAATATGTATATCTTTACAATGACATGTATTAATTAATTTTATTATCAATTTGTGCTACCTATTATTGCACAAATTGCAGAAATTATTAATTTACCATTTCAAAATGGCATTAGGTGTTGTAGTTTTGCAGATGTGAAACACAAATCTGTACCTATCATAATTTTTTTCATTTTGTTGGGGATTTTTCTTTTTTTTTGCACCACGATATTTTGTTATCCTTAAAAAGTGGGTCCCAAAAAAGTTTGGGAAACACTATACAGCTCTTTATGGAAGAAAAGGGCCACAATGAAAAATAAAAAAGCATTCTGAGGGAAAAAAAAACTAAGAAGTCCAACTTTTTAACTCAAAACTCTAAGAAAAAAAAAACTGATGATTTAATCTCAAAATTCTGACTTAAATCTCAGATAATCTGACTTCAGTCTCAATGAAAAATGTTCACATGTGGTCCTAATCCTCTTCTGTAGATCTGACTGTGGCACAAGTAAAACAAAGATTAACTGTGGGTCCTTGAAGACCAAAAACAAGGAAGGAATCTATCCTCTACTTCCAAAGTGGATCCTTTACATCCATTATGAAGCGTCATAAAGATGGAGGTCACACGTCACCTTAAAACAAACCGAGTCAATCAAAGATTTAAGGAGGACCGGACCGTGCTCTTCAGATATTATTTGCCAAACGTCCGAGAAATAACGTAGCACTGCTTGTTGCCATGGGACGGGTAAATAATGAGGGATATTTTCACTCTCTCCTTCGGTCTTTCTCTCTTGCAGCAGACGAAGGAAAGAGAGTCAAATTACCTCAGTGTCCCATGTAAACCAGAACCCAGCTTGCTGAGTCCTCTCCCAGAGGAGTTGGTGGTGTACAGATAGAGGCCGTCTGTGGTGAGACAGCGCCCCAGGTCAGTGTCTGCAAGACAGAACGCACGCGTCGGTGAGAGGTCATTGCCGGACACATGATAGACTGAAATATGCTGCATCTTGAAGATGTTCCATCTCTCCGATTTAAATTCTCCTCACCTTTATTCTCTGTTGCACCAGCTGAATTATCAGGAGTAGGCAGCATGTCCTCAAAACCCCAGGACACACAGTGTTTGCCGCCCAGGAGGCAGGATGGAGAGCCTGGGCCTCCTTCCAGGAGCAAAAGTCTGAAATGGGACAAACACAGAGAGGTCACATATGTAGGGAACGGTGGATCTTAAGATGAAGTTTCTTTAATTAAAGCAAAAGCACTGACCTGTACAGGACGTCTGACACGGGGAGCTGTCCCAGATCAGTTTGTTTCTGCAGCAGGTGAACTGTGTGGATGAAGGTCTTCAGAGATCCCCTGGAAAACAGTTTGGCAGATCAGTCAGGCGGCCTCAGCATGAAACACAATCACAATCTTAAATATCACAAGAACAGATATATATGCACCAGGGTTGGGCGAAATGGCTTAAAAATAAAATCCCTGATGTTTAAAAAAAAAAATAAAAAATTCAAATGACAGAGAAGTATTCAAAATAAGTGTTTTTATTCAGTTTTTATTTTCCCCTATGATATTTGAAGAAAAATTTCCCCATGCAAGACTGTAACTATCAACTGAACACAGGTTATTCCATATCGATAGAGATTATCAAGGGTAAACAGACAATAAAGTGCAATTCTGTCATTTTGTGAGGTTCACATTGGAAAATAGCCTTAACAGGACATCAAAACCTGGGGACATAGATCCTAAGACTATAGTGATTATTGCATATTTCAACAGTCAACCATGTTAAATACTATCAGACCCCACTCTGGTCTGATAGTGATATTGCAACTTTGATTATCTAGTGGTTCCAATATAGGTCCAATAAAGTTCTTTTATTTTTACATTGTTTAACTGCCGAGCTGTAACTACAAATTTGTGTTAATGCAACTATAACTTTGTGTCATTTCAACTATAAAAAACAAGTCTGCTCCTAAAAGTGCTTGAATGAAGCACATGTGAAATTTAGAGTTTTCAAATCACATAAAACTCAACGATTAACAGTACTCGACAGATAACTGACACAGGGTATTCTATATGGTTCGACCTTTGATTAATCTGTCGAAAATGTTCTCAACAAAACGTTATTGGTGTTGGTGAGGTTGCTCATGACCATGGGAGCTCCAACTACATATTTGTGACAAAATGTACCGTAATTTCAAAACAAAAGTGTTCGTTTTGATATGTAACAATAAATACACATAATTCACAATAGAAAAAAAATATTTATGAAGCAAAATGAATCTATAAATATCAAATATCAAGTGAGTGGCCTCCACTTTGCGACCTGATATGTTAACTGACCAGCAGCTCATGTTAAAACACATGGGTATTCACACATGGGGAAGTAAAAGCTGATGGTTCTATGATTAGCTCCCAGTGTCTCCCAGTGAAAAAGCACCGAGGCTGGATTTGTTCCCCACAACAAAGAGCTCTCAGCATCAACAGACGCTGAACAAAGAGTGGAGAGTTCTGGTTTTGACAAGTCGAGATCGTTTGTCACCAACAGAAGCCAGAGTTCAGGAACCGAAAAAAAAAAACATTCTGCTCTTCAGTGGGATGGGTGTCGAACACAAGAAACATCAGACCCAAATAATGCACGTTCAGGATCTAAATTACTAGAAGTAAACTACAGGCTACAGTTGAAGAAAAATGAAAAGAGGACATTTTGTTTGATTGAGAACATAGATATGTTTTTTTTTAATATTGAAACAAGTTCTCTGATCTTCCATGATTCTTAAAAGGTGAATATTATATGTTTTATTTAACAAATAATTCATTAAAACTGAATCATTTTGGTTTTTGTACAAAAGATTACATTTGAGACCATCATTATTTTGAGGTTTGGGAAACACTGATCAACAGCTTCTGACATTTTATGGAGCAAACATTTAATTGATCAATTGAGAAAACAATCATCGGCTGCAGCAATAAACAAAATAGGTGAATACGTAGATAAGTAAGTAAAAGCATTCTTGTCTTGTGTTTTTTTCATAAACCAAATGATTACGTTTAAATGATTTCTTTGTTATATGAAGCAAAGAAACCAGGAAATATTCACTTTTGAGAAGTAGAAAAAACTGAATACTTGTTTTAATTATTAAAAAAAAACATTCAAACTGATTAATCTTAAAACAGTTATTGTTTTTCCTTGTTGCATGCTTTTTAAAAAACTAACTCACTTGTAAACTTGGTAATAAATCATATGATTTGTGCATTTGCAAGAATACTTCTATGATGATTTGCAAATATCATTACCTCCACCAAGGAGCTTTTATTTGCAATCTGTTTATTTGTTTTTCAGCTATTTATTAGTTGTTGTTTTTTTATCTGTTTGTATGAACCAAAATTTCAGGGGCTGTGTTAAATATAATTTTCTGTGGATACAGGCAATGGTCCAAGGATATAATTTGACTTTGCTCAGGATTTAGACACAGATTCCAAAACAGAATATTTTTGTGTGTGCTAACCTTGTGAGATGTGGAGGGGGTATTGAAACTGGGCGAAAATGAGTTCTTTCTCTAATTTGAAAAGCATTTAATCCTCAGCGAATTCTTCAAAATGACCTCACCTGGCACAGGCGAGTGCTACGAGAGCAGCAGCGGCGTTTTCCCTCTGCCTGTGTGTGTGGAGGATCTGCATCTGAGTCTGGTTCGACCCCTGGGCTCCATCTTCCAGCCAGGAGCAGAGCAGCGCCTCCAGGCCGTTGAGGCAGTCTGCGGGCTCTTTGCTGAGGCTGAGCGGCTGACAGTCCCGGAGACAGGCCAGCAGCACCTCCGCCGTGACGCCGCAGAGCGCCGGGTCGCTGCGCGTCTGCGACTGCAGAAGCGGGAAGACCAGCAGCAGCCCGACGCGCGAGGTGAACGGTGCCTGCTCGGGTTGCTGGAGCAGACCTTGTCTTTTGAGCAGGGCCAAGGTCTCCTCGTCGGCCCCTCCAGTTCCCTCTCGCTCCTGCTGCTCCTCCAGGGCCAGCTGCCGCTGCGCCCCCCACAGGCCGCGCAGGGCGTTGAGCCGGTACTCCAGCAGACGTGCGTACGCATTGCTCTGATTCCCGCAGACGGCACGAAGACGCTCAGCTAGCTCGACGGGGTTCTTCGTCTCAAACGTGAGAATCTGGAATGAAGGACAGAGGGCAGAGGCAAGGGGGGGGAAAAAGATGGGAAAATGTTTTATTGACAACATTTATATTTGTGACCATTTGTCCAACAGAAAACAACAGAATTCCTAGCCTAATGTGACTCCAGTCCAATTAAATTTTCAATTTAAAGGAAATGATTAGTCAGAAAAATATTTAGGATGGCTCCATAACACTTTCTCATGTCCAATGCAGATACCACAGCCTACCACATTATTTTTTCTGATATCCTTTCCAGTGAATTCGACCGGTATCAGACCGATACTTAGTATCAGACTTATAGTATCATATTGCCTAATCCTTTACAAATATGAATTTGTATTACGAGAGAAAACTCTATATTTTACTTTATGTAAAGATCTTACCAGGGTTTGGGGATGCATGATATTGGTATCAGCAGATAGTGGCTAAAAATGTATAATCAGATGTCAGCAAAAACCCTATAATCCCCCATTTTGACTATTCACAAAAGTAGTAGGCTGAACGGGCTGCAGCCTTCTTGACTACTATGCCGGTGTCATCTACAGCGATTCATTTTTAATGTTTATTTATTTTGCAAAATAAAGAAAAATTCTGTCTCCATCTACTGCGACACAAGTACGAAAAATATGTTAATTTCAGTACAGAAACGACCTCTGCAGTTGGGCACAGGGAACAATGTATGCAATATATATTAAAACAAATTTTCAGATTTTTTGCTTGATTTTTTCCTGGTTTCTTTGCTTCATATGACAAATGAATCATTGAAATTGAATCATTTTTGTTTGTGGACAAAACAAGACATTTGAGAACATCATCATTTCCAGGTTTGAAAAACAATGATTAACATTTTTCGACATATTATTGACCAAACAATTACAAGCAAAATAGTTGTTCTCGTATATATATTGGATTCAGTTGTCATCCCGATATATCGTCATAATGGCAAAAAAAAAAAACAAAAAAAAAAACAATATTGTGCAATGCGCTAACAAAGCATGATACACAAACACAACAGTTAGCATGACACTGTATGCTACTACGCAGGCATAAACATAGTTAAAACTATCTGGATTATTTCTAACACCTATAATTTATAATTTAACACTTTATGTTTATTTGAATTATAAGAGAGTAAACCCTCACGTCTCCAGTTCTGTGGATTTAGTTTGAACTAATGGTCAGGAATGGCACAGCACATTTGGGAGAGCCGAGCCCTATCACAAGCCAAACAATGTGCTTCATATGCACTTAAGGCAGCATTTCAGGTATTGATTAAACTGTGGCCCCACGAAACATAGACCAGGGGAAAAAAAAAAATCATTATACCATTTAGCAGGCACGACTTGTATTGATTCCATTTCAGAAATGCTACTAATGTTACAGCAACACTCTTTAACTGGATGCTGGGCCTTCCTTCACCTTCCTCTGCGAACCCTGCTGCAAACCGTGGACACAAATTAGAGTCAGCATTACAACACCTGTGAAAACAACACTGACTACAATAACACAGTCAGTCTTCAAGCAGAGAAAGAAAAAATACGTCTAAAAAAAATCTACACTTCCTAGACACATTTTTTAGGGGTTATTTTGGAGGGAAAGGGCTCTGAGTAACAGTTGGTTATCATCAGCAAACATGGAAACTTTACTTTTATTTTTTTAGTTTTATGTTAATCTGATTCTTACAAGTCTCATCCACATGAACTTTTCCATTTCTAATTTGTTTATCCGTGAAATAGGGATGATGTGTCTAGGGCTGTAATGATTTATTGATTATTAATCGATTAATAAATGAATCACCAAATATTTTGATGATTGATTTATCAATGTGAGTGCTGTTCATATAACTAAAACAAGTTCTCTGATTTTCTTAAATATGTATATTATCTGGTTTCTTTGCTCCATATAACAAGAAATCATTAAAAGTGAATAATTTTGTTTTGTCAAATAAAAAAAGAGATTTGAGAAAGTTCATTATCTTGAGGTTTGGGAAATGCTGATCAACACCAGGCGATTAATTGAGGAAATAATTGACAGCTTAATGGATTATAAAAAATAATTGTCATTTATGTCACTATTTATGTCATTTATCTATGGAAAATAATGTCAAAGATTACACCCAAACTAAATGATATAATGCAATGTCTAATGTTGTCTTGTTATAGATCAACAAATTTTTCTAAATGGGGACCCACTTTATTAAGGTATCAAACAATTGTGACCTAAATCACAATATAAAACCTGTACATAATTTGTTAAATTATGCTAAACCTAATATAATTTCAAATTGATAAACAAGTCATTTCTAAGAGATACTTGGCAAATTAATTTAGATGTCATTATTAATTATTATACTACAATTATTTAAAATATAAAATACATAGAAATCTTAAGTAAACAGAAAATGTGGTAAAATGAAAATTCACTTGAGGACCTAAAAAACCTCCCGTGACACATTTGTGGGTCCGTACCCATTCTTTGAGAACCACTCTTGCCCATCATCGTCTTTGGCGATAGTCTTATGCTAACAAGCTTACAAAGTCAAAGATTGGACTACTGAAAAAGTACAAATTAACACATGCTGCTTCACCAAAGTGAGTATTCAACAGTATCTAGTGAATCTCCCCAGAGAAAATTCCATGAGTTTCCTCTAGTTTGAGAGCAGCTTTGACAAAAACCACAAGCTCTGCTGGTCACTCCAGGTCAGAGGTTGAACTTAGAAACAAAGGGTCAGGGGTCAATTTGATTAATGGACCAATGGTTTGTCATGTGTCAGAGGAGTTGCCGATAGAAGATAATGAATGTGCTGACATCAGCATCATAAACAACAGGAAAAGAGCCATCTGCAGTTAGTGTGTCTCCAACATTGCTACGACTCAAAAAATAATCTCTCTTTTATCTTGTTTTATCTTATCCATGAGTTGTACTGATTGTGGTAGCTGTGTCAAAGAGGAATTTCTGACACTGATTGGGACAGACAATAAAGTTTATCAATCTACCTATAGCATTAGAAGAAATAAATACTAAAGTCAATACCATACAGGGCTGCAACTTTCATGCACAAACCGTTTCTTGAGTTCACAAAGAACGGTCCAAAAAAAAAAAGACAACAGTTCTCAGTAGGAAAAGCCTCATTAAAGCAAGAGGTCAGAGCAAAATGACCTTGACTTGGGTTAGGTTTAAACTGAAATGGAATGAAACGTGTACCATCTTTTACTTTGTCATTTTCAAATGGTTTTCCATAAACACAGCATTGTTTCAGGAATTGTCTTCATCCACATGAAACCCCCCAGAATAACTCTAAACGCAGCAGTACATATGCCAGGCCTGTACACAGCGCTGTAATGCTACTAAACCAAAAATGGAAAAGACATTGAGCATGTGTTTACAGCATGCAAGCTGTGTGCAGCCCAGCACAACCCTAACCCTAACCCTCCAAACACAAGAGGAGAAAGACGACAATGGCAACAAAGATAATCAACAGTGAATGCAAGCGTAAGACATACTGAAGGTGGGATTGTGACTTCATCGTTTTCCCAAAGTAGCGTATTAAATGTCTACATGAAAACACAAGGGTGGTGTTTTTAAATTTTCCAACTCCAGGACCCACTCACTCAGTCACTCACTCAGTCACTCACTCATCTTCTACCACATGAGGGTCTCTGGTGCCAATCCCAGCTGACATGCTGCGGAAAGTGGGGTACACCCTGGACAGGTCGGCAGTCCATCGCAGGGCCACATAGAGACAAACAACCATTGCACTCTCTCAGAGTTTATTTATTTGAGTGAAATATGATATGTTTCAAAATGGGCCTTTTATTATGAAAAAACCGGATGCTCAATGTTGTATCAGCGTTCAACTTCCTGTCCTGCTCGTGCTGAATTCTGCTAAATTGAAGCGTTGTGTTCCGTCAACTGTTAAAAATAGAACAATTCCATATTCTAGCAACGGACTGACGGAACAACGACGCAGCCGGAACGCGACGTTGTGGAGTCGATTTAGACACATTGACTAAAGTGGATGCGTGTCACTTCCGATGCGTTCAGTGGAATCCCGAGGTCACGGTTTATTAGGTGTCCTGTGTACCTAATAATGTGGGTGGCAAGTGTATATTAAAAGGTCTTCCATTCCCAAATTCTAAGACCTCATTTATGTTTGAAAAAAATAAAATAAAATCTTTAGTTGTGTTGACATCTGTGTTGTCCATAAATAGAGTTCCGGTTTGGAACCGGCATTTTCTGAAAGCATTGATCTAGCACCGGTATCATAAAAACACCCAAACAACACCCAGCCCTACAGATGAGATAATATAAGATTAAAATACAAAAAATGTGGACCGTGACGCCAACAATGTGTGTGTGTGTTTTTGAATATAAAAACCATTGTGCGTGCGCGACATGGATGGATTCCACTTCACCCACCTCCTGCTCGGTGTCCCCCTGCTCCGACACCCCGATCTCACTGGGCAGTTCGGCCAGGTCCGTGACCCGAATGAGTCCGTCGTGGAGGAAAATCGTCTCCTCCTTCACCGAGAGCCACTGGGACGAATCCACAGCCCCGGATCCCATCGCTCTCTCCTCCTCCGACAGTGATGATGCCAAAGGGGTCGCACATTAAACATTCAGGGACGGGAGCGACAGAAACGCCCTAAGCTAGCCTGCTAGCGAGCCGCTACAACAACATAACAACCGTCAACCGTCTCCGCGTTATCAGTGTGTGGCGACGGGGAGATTATAGGGCGCGGGGGGTAACAGACGAGAGCCGGGCGGTGAGCAGCAGCAGCAGCAGCAGCAGCAGCAGCAGCTTCACAGTGCTCGGTTTAAGCTGCTACCGCTAACTAGCTGTCTCCAAGTAGCTAACTCACTGAGCGTACGGTGTCGCGAGAACGTTACCGAGCAGAGTGGGCGTGACAGCCGGAACAAATCCGTTTGTGCCGCGCCGTCGCCGCATCAACAACACGACACGTTTGTCTGGGCACGGGCTGAGTGTGCGGCTCCAATCCCAGGGCAGACCAGACCCACGACTCCGGCTCCGCTCGCAGATCCCGCCGCTGTTCAGATAATAACGAAGAGACTCCCAGCTGTCAATGCGACGCCATGTTTCCAAGGCCGGGCAGCCGCACCCAGCATGCACCGCGGCACCGAAGAAAAGCAGCTGTCAAAAATTCATGAGTTCATAGGTTCATCGAGTGGATTGTGTGTGTTTTTGTGTGTGATTTGTGTGTGTTTTTGCAAATGTATTTTTTGATTTTGCAAGTGTACACGTATTTTATTGTTAATTTGTATAATCTTCAATTATTTTTATATGTTTCACTCAAATAGGTATGATGTAACTCAAAAAAAGTCGATTTATCCGTATCGGTACAGTAGAATTTAAATGCATTTCATTTAAAAAGTTTAAGAATTAATAATTGTAAAACATAATCCAGAGTTCAGCTTAATTCCAAGCCTCATTATAAAAATTTGATTTTAATTTGGTGCATGGCTTTTAAGAAAACTGGATTTTAAGGTATTTCAATTAACAGGAAACATATTTGTCAATTAATATTTAAAAAAATCCATTTTAGACTTGAGTAAAAATTCCAACTTGTGTGTTTTGGATTGTCTTACCTTTTTATTTGTAAATGTTTACATATTTTATACTTTATTTGTATATTTTTGATCTTCATCTCCTCTTATTTTTCATATTTTTCACTTAAATTGGTATGATGTAACTCAAAAAGTCAAGTACATTGATTGAAGAAAAAGTTTATATTACTTTGTCTCTTTCATCTTGCAAACAGCATATTTAAAAAACAGTAATGCAATAAAGCATTAAAGATTAAAGTTTGTGACAAGAAAAGACTAACTGAGGTCCAAAGTGAACAGTCCAAAATGCTTTTTTCTTTGGTACAAAACAAAAATAATGTATAAAAGTATAAGTATATAAAATTATTTAGATATTACTTGTAAAGTATACTAAGAAATACTCAGTAGTTATAATTGTAGTAGATTTATCAATATACAATGAAGAAAAATGCCACTGGCACAATTTTCAAACACAAATAAAAAATGTTGACCTTTTTGAGTGCAGTTGTATTGGTTGCAGATTTCTATGTCAGATAAATACATTAAATTTGAGTCAATTCCAGATGAACAAAAATAAACACGACATTCACAGGTTTATTTCATCAAAGTGTTGTTTTCCACCGTCAGAGAGAAACAGATAATGAGGCACAATTTTAAAGCTTATGCCAGTCATTAATGCTGTGCGTAAAAATAGCTTTGGCTTGGTTTGTATGGGACGCATTACGTGTGCAATGCTGCTGTGTCATGTTTTTTTTTACTTTTGGCACAATGTTGACTAAATAATTTTTTTTTTTGACATAAGCAGTTCACTGAAAATGTAGACAAAGAAAAGATCTGTTGACAATGACAACATTCTACCTGCAATATTATATAAAACTCTAATTTCCCACTATAGTTTTAGTTTCTCAGCTAAATCTCAATACGTGAAATACATAAATATTATATTTTTACCTCCGTAAGTATGGTTTTATCTATAGGTTTATCCTTCAATTTTTGTGATGGGTAGGTGATCACCCTAGTATGTTCCCATCTCTTATAAGGGACTAATAATGCTAGTAACTTTCTCAAAACTCATCAGATTTGAACGAAACCTGCTATGTGTACGCAGATACAGACATTCTACCATCAAACTTTCGTCAAGCGTCAGTTTAAATGTGACTCCCTCTGCATCTCCCACACCACAATTATGATTAGGACTTCATTTTCCGATTTTCTAACAGAAAACATCACACTCTAATTCGTTCACAAGGGTGCCAAAATTAAAAACAGGATGGGACGCACACACAACACGCCCAGTGTAACCCAGGCCTGGTCCACACGTACAGTAGCCTTCCAAAAAATTGATATTTTCTGGTGTTGTTTATGCAAAGAAAACTTTAACCACACGGGTCCATTTTTAAAAAACGTCTCCATCAACGTGACAATGCATGGAAACACTGTTACGCTCTTTAATGACCCAAACAGCAACAAAAGAGACTTTCTCGTCATGTGAAAATTCTCTCCAATATGGCGATCCAACCGTCTAAAACCAATTACCACTGCAGTAGACCTGCTGCTAAACAGTTTTTGCATTCAATGATCTTTTCACATCTATCACAAGCTGGCACCAGGCACGTGACTGTTACATAAATTTCGGGAAAACTGCTTTTGGTCAATCGGCCTTTTCAGTTCGAGCAGTAGAAATTAGCAGTTCATATAAGGCACTGTACAAGTTTCTTTTCTTTTCTTTCTATATGCAAGGAATTTTAGACACGACAATTGTGTAATTGTAGGATTTTTATTCTGTGTGATGTTGTCTTACATGTGTTGTCTTATATGCATTGATAATAGTGTCCTTATTGTCTATAATGTTTTAGTGAGATGATGCTGTTGCTGTTGTTTTCTTAACTGTTTTGATAGTAGTGTGACGTTGTTGTTGCCTTACATGTCTCCAGCTGTAGTCGCAGCAGTAGTAGTGTATGCGTTTTTTCTTTTGGTTTCCTGCCCAGGGACCACACATGCAAATTAGCTGTATAGCTAAACCTGGTGGAGGATTTGTTCTGTGCATGGCCCCTGTTAAATAAACTAAACAACCAAAAACTAATCAGGAGGTTCGTCGTGGCACGGTCCCAAACTGGCATCAGCGTTGGGTGATTGTGCGTCTGCGGTGAGGAAGTTGGATTTAGAGTTTATCTCTTTTTTTTTTTTTTTTTTTTTACTCTGCTCCTCCAGACTCTCACTTATTTTCTACCGCTTTATCCACTAAGGGTCGCGGTGCCTATCTCCAGCTAACATAGGGCGAGAGGCAGGGTACACCCTGGACAGGTTGCCAGTCCATCACAGGGCCACATAGAGACAGACAAACAGACAGACAGACATGGAGACAGACAACCATTCACTCTCACATTCATACCTACGGGCAATTTTGAGTGTCCAATTAACCTAATCCCCAAATCTGCATGTTTTCGGACTGTGGGAGGAAGCCGGAGTGAGGAAGCCGGAGTGCCCGGTGAGAACCCACGCACCCACGATTTAATTCACTGAATGCAGTATAAACATGCAGTGCACACGTGATGTGAAACAGCACCTTTGTGGCGTAACACGTCACATAGCAAAAATGCCATTTTCCTCATCCACACATCAATGATGAACGGGGAGTTCTTAAAAAGAGGACCTTGGTCGGAGTTTTCAAACATCTACAGTTGAGGATGAAATTTTTAGCCCCTCCTGAAAATGTCATTCTTTTAAAGGTAATTCCCAAGTGCTTTTAAACAGAGCAAAGAATTTTTAACACAGATTATTCATACTGGAAGCATGTCCTTTGGTCAGATGAGACCAAACAAGAGCTCTTTGTCCACAGAGACATTGCTTATGTTTGGAGCAGGAATGGAGAGGCGTATAACCCAAAGAACAGCATCCAGCTTCAGTGAGTCTGGAACTGGGAATCTCGTCAAGGTGGAAGGAATCATGAAGAAAGAAGGATATGTGAAGATTTGGAAAGAAAACCTGAAGCAGTCAGCAGCAAAACTGGGTCTGGGTCGTCGCTCTGTCTTCCAACACGACGATGACCCAAAACATACGCGGCTCCTGGTGAAGAACGACCTCCAGAAGACCAGAGTGAACGTTACTGACTGGCCTGCACAAAGTCCTGACTTAAATCCCATTGAAGTGAAGGCGAAGGTCCATGCCAGAAGGCCATCAAATCCGGAGGAGCTGGAGAGATTTGCCAAAGAAGAATGGGCTGGGATTCCTCAGGAGACGAGTCAGAGACTTGTTGAAAACTACAACAAACCACTGCAGGCTGTTATCCAGCAACAAGGAGACACAGCTGACTGTTAGCATCAGGGGGCTAATAATTTTGATCCCGGTAGTTTTTGGTATTTGTTGGATGATTTCATTTATGTGTGCAAAGTCAAATAATGGAAGCATCCAAAATAAAATGAGGATGTTTGAAAAAGCTGTGTTAAAAATTGTCTGCTCTGTTTAACAGCACATGGGAGATTTTTTAAACAATGACAATTTCATTCTCACCTGTACATGCGGACAGAAGGCCAAAAATAGTTTTTAATGATACCCAGCTACATGTGGACAAGGCCTTTGGATGTAATCATGTGAGCTGTGCCATGCTTTCAGCTTCTCTTTCCAGCTTTAGGCATCGTTTATAAAGGCGAACAGGAATCCCTCTTTTTCTGTCATGGCCTGATTGTTGCAGCCCGACAGCGTTTTTACGCTCCTCCATCTTCTTCAGTGCTCCAAGTAGGTCAGAGGCTTTTCTGAAGCCTCCGAAACAGCTAGAGCAAAAACAATACAATATCAGTTATACAGACGCCAAACCTAGTTAACGCGTTAAACCGGAACCAACGTAAACTGAGGTTACAAACCCTTTTCGGCGCTGGCATTTTTTCTCCTTCGCCACTTTGAGGCAATGTCGTGAGACGAAATCTGTCAGCAGCGTTGGGAGAACACTGGGTCGCTTGATGAAGCGTTTGATGCTCACAGCCAAGCTGTGAAATTAAAAGATTGAAAAGAGGTTATTTACAACCTTTTATAGACGACAGGAAGGAAAAAGAAGAGCATTTGCATTCGTGTCGAACTCGCACAGTAGAAAAAAAGAGAAAACAGCCTCTGGAGACATAAGATTGAGGAATAATGGTGTTGTACAGCAGCGAGCGGAATAAGCGTCACATAAAATCTGTTCCATTTTATATGAGAAAGACTCATAAATGCAGCATTGTGATCACAACCAGAATGACTTTTCCACTGACAGGCTGCAGACAGGCTGACTGCTCGGTCAATAACAATAGTAATGGCTCCGTTTCATTCCATTAGGTGTAATGGGTGAGTGTACGGGCCTGTTTCTTTTCTTTCTTTCTTTTTTCTTCTAAAGGAGGACATTTTGACAGGAAAAGCAAATGTAGGATTAAAACTATGGATGGCTAAATTCCATTTAGCTGAGTCACTGACAGACTTTCTGGACATTTGGGTTTTGCTGCTGCTAACTCTCTCTGTTCATTTGAACGAGTTTTAAAGCTGCACTATGTAACTTTTGATGATTTTTTTTGGTGTGTGTGTTGTTGATGAAAAGAAACTTTGAAATTTGATTGTTGTGACTTTCATCTAAAAAAAAAAGGCTCTGTCAAGCAAAACAGGGACAAGATGCATTTATATCATCAAAGTGCTCATTTTAAAAAAAGATGTTTGACTTTTGTGGCCTCAGAATAAGCTCTTTGTCTGTGCTTTAGGAAAGTGCTTCATAAAAGACGCCAGACAAACCAGACAGCGAGTGCATTCAGCATTTTAACTGCGCTAATTAAAAGTATAACCGTTGAGTGATGATTACGGTAACGCGTGACACAGATAATCAAAAAAAACAACAACTTTTTTTCAAATACACATTTATAAAGAAACAAAATAAATGACAAAGAACAAAATAGGCCACTAATTAATCAACCAAAGCCGATTTAAAGAAAATGTCAAAACTGGCTCACCAATTAATCTGTTTATCTTACATCTTATCTTGTGCTACTCTCAGATTGTCAAAAATGGCTGTCACTTCTCTTATCCCGCTATAATTTCTTTCTTCACTAGAATGTACTGTATGTCCCCACAGAATTTTGGTCTGCTTATACAATATTAGACATTACCGGGTGGTACATTCACAGTGGTACACAGTCTTTGACTCCTTGTTCTGCAGATCGTACTTCTTCTCCAAAGGAGGGATTTGGAATCTACATCCATCCAGATGTTTGAGGCCTCCACACAGAAGCTGATAATCTGCGACTGAGAGCAAAAATAAACACGTTATTATGACACGGGTTATGTAAGTGAACCCATGTATCTTTAATTTTAATTACTAAGCAACAGTTGCCGGTTGACAGCATTGTCACCGCAGCAACGGCTTAGCTCTGTCATTGCTGTCGTCATCGGTTTCTCCAGTCTATGCTATTATTTGTGATTTCATTTAAAGGTTTGTGTTCCTCCAGTAGGGGGCATTGTTGCTTCATCCCCATTAAAAATGATGCCTTGGCCAACTTTTTTTTTTTTTAAATACAGTAATCCAGCTGCAAATTCCATTCAAAGCTGTCACCATATTCTTTTATAGACCCATCAATCATCTCATATATGCTTCTATTTAAAGTATTAGCTGTGTAATTCCAGGACTATTAGATCAGATGACGCACGCTACTTTTAAATCTCACCTCAAAACCTAGTGGGAAAAAAAGGGTAGATTTTTACTTCTATGGTTTATTTTCTAATATTTGCATTATTTTTTTGTTTGTTTTAATCTTTGTACTATTTGTATTTTAATATTTGTCTATGTATTTACAATATGTACATCTTATAACGTAGGAAAGCACTACTACACCTACCTCTACCTACTTACAGTACCTATTCCTACCTACCAACACCTACCTACCTACATACTTACCTACATCTACCAACCTATACCCACTTATCTACATCTACCTATCTATACTTACCTACCTACACCTGTTTACCTATCCTACCTACCTATCGACCAATCACATTTCAAATAAACCTGAACTATCCCTATTAAATTTCAGCAGAAAACTGGTTAAACTAAAAAGACAAATCAGTGTCTAAATGTTTTATGCCCCACACTGCATGCTGACTTAACAGCTACTTGTAATATGGCAGGTGCTGGGAGCAGGAACTTTGTTTAATTTTAGCAGTTATTTAATTTCAGTCACCTGGAATTGTGCCATTTAGTCTTAAACTTCTTTCCTCGTGGTCACGTTGTGCTGTCGTTCTCCCCACGAGCCTGCAGCCTGTGTTATTCCCCTGCGGACACGAGTCCATCTGCTCTTGTGGTCTGACGTCTTCGTGAAGCGCGGCGGTGGTCTTAGGTTGCGTTTTCGTAAATGCGTCCGTGTTCCAGGGTGTCTTCTGAAGCTCTTGTTTGGTTTTGAGCTGTGTCGCGCCTTTGACCGCAGATCCGCGTGTGGCTGTGGCAGCAGTCGTCGTTTCGGGTGTTGCTTCTCCTTCCAGACAGTTTTTGCAAAGCGCCCACAAAGTGTCTCCCCTCCTGGATTCACAGCAGCGACTCTGCATCAGAGCTTGTTTGTGATTATTTGTTGTGGTTTCAGTTGCTGCTGATGGATGTAGACGAGGTTTTTGCCTTTGTGTTGAAGGCAGGACACTCTGTGTTGTTGTGGACACCTGTGGAAGAACTTGACCTTTCCTGTTGCTCTTCTTTCTTCCAACTCGTTTGTTACTTGACATCAATTCGCCACTTTTGGTGGCATCTAAAAGACGCGCTGTCATTGGAGCAGTCGTAGTGTGTGTCCTTGAAGAGCTGACGGTTGACAGTTTCTCACATCCTTGTCCTTTCGCCCTGCGGTTGAAGGTGTCTCCTCTGGGTGGATCTCTGGATCTACATCTGTGTTTATTCTTTGGAGACTTTCCTCGTGGTCTGATCACCAGCCTCTCAGTTGCACGTGGCCTCTCGCTGCTCGTCTCCTCGCTGCCGTCGGCGTCTTCTCCGTATTTGCTTGCAACATCCGAGGTGTTGTATGGTAGAGGGCTTTTGAAGATGGCATATGGACCCTCTTTGGATACTTTGCACCTTCGAAGAACAAACATCAAAGATTAAAATCTTAAAAGCTAGCTGTAATATGTAACTTTAATGTTGAATAAATGTCATGAGAAAAAGTGCTGGAGGCAAGAAGTGAGCAGAAAGTCTCCCGGAGAAAGATTCACAAGATTTGTTGACTCCTGTTTTCAATTGATCAATTTATAAAGCACGTTTCAAATATAATTTGCAGCAAGAGTGCTTTACACGATAAAATAAACCCCAAACAAATAAAGGTAGGTCACTGAAATAAGAATAAAGAAAGCAGAATATCTCGAAATACCCAAAACGAGTAAAATATTAAGAGTATAAAAGGAAGATAAGACAAATGGAGACCAGTATAAATAATCTGGTCAGTCTACAATGAGGAAAATAAAAAGGAATAATAAATAGCGTTATTAATAAAACAAATTTTTAAAAAAGGTAAGTCTTGAGTTTTCTCTGTCCAGGTCTTCAAAGAGGGCTGTTCAGAACATGGACGTTCAGAAAACAGCACAAACAGCTGTGGTTCATTTTTACATTTAAATCTTTTCATTGAAATTTTCTTACAATGCTGTCAGTTGGAAAGGAATAAGTACACCATGTGGGTACACACAGATCACAGCAACAGCAAAAACTCTACAAAATAATCCCTCCCATGCCACTGCCAGATCACTGTCAAACAATTGATCGCTGTTATATCAATCTCCAGGGATGAGTGGAAAAATAAATGGATAAGTAAAACAGTATAATTGAGCAAGAGTCAAGTATTTACAGAGTTTGAAATATTTTTAAGAAGGGACCCCACACTTTCTGGAATTTTTTATTTGACTGTATAATTGAATATCTAACTTTCTCTAGTTTTAGGCAAGACATGATGTCTTCCATCCATTGTGCATGGGTGGGAGGAAGAGAGTCCTTCCACCTGAGCAGGATTGCTCGTCGGGCAAAAAAGAGGCAAATGACAGAGTGCGTTGTTTTGTAGTATTAATTCTTTCTCTCCCTCTCACTACCCCGAGCAGAGCAGTCAATGGGTTGGGCTCTAGTCTTCAGTGATTCATTTGTAAAGAGAATTACATTTATTCACAACATTTACAGGTGATTATTACTTGATTCTACTGTTGCCCATGCTTTGGACTCTGCACGCTCCCCTTGCCAGTGATTTCAAAGATTCTGATGATGTAACCTTCTTGAAATTCAGCCATTCCAAGATTCCTCACTGACTCGTGGTGCAGACAGAGCAGAGGAGAATGAGGTTTCAGTGTCAGAGGTCTGTTAGACTGTCAGACGTGCTACTACAAGCTGCGCCGGTGCCAGCGTTTGCCCGTACCTGCATTTTCCACCCAATAAACATCATCATTATATTTGACTTACATTCCCCACCAGTGCACCTTGGTGCAGCGTCTCTGCTGCGTGAGCTCAAAGCACGGAACGTGCAGGATGTTGAAAAAGCTGTAGCCCACCATGCTGGAGATGGTGTCGTTCACGTCGAGAAGACACCGTCGAAACCTGGAGAGGAAGACGAGCGTTAACGCACGCTCACAGATTGTATTGGTGTTCGGTTTTCTGTCCATGTTAGTGGAAATTTACTTCCTTCATTGAAAAAGATAGTTAATTAAATTTCAGTAATGCAGATAATTGCGCCCACCACTCCTATGTCTTATGTCTCGGCAGTATTAATGCAGTCTTTCTGCAATCAATTAATGCAGGAAAAAGAAAGTAGAATTATTTTTGGTATTTTACAAAATCTATTCCTGCATCTTATACTTCTGGTCCCTTCAAAAAATTTTTTCTCTCTTTCTTTATTCTTTTTTTGGTTCTCCCTGTCTTAGGGTCGCCACACTAGATGATCCACACACATGATTTGGCAGATTTTTACGCCGGATTTCCTTCTTGACGCAACATTCTGGGATCATTTTACAGTGTCCAGTTAACAATGAGCAATGGGGATTGGGTACCTTGCTTGGGGGCACCCAAATCCCCAATGTACCCCCCACATTAATACAACAAATGGGGCAGAACTTACATTTTTTGACAAAAAGCCTTATGACAATTATAACAATTAATGCAGAAAAATAAAGCACAATTATTTTTGTACCTTACAAAATCCAAACATACATCTATCCATCGATCAAAATACAAACTCAAACTTCAAATCCTGGTCGCTTTTACATGATTTTAAATTTTGAATAAAGGAAATGGTCGCCGTAAATACAAACTCAAACTTTAAATTTTAAAATTGGGATTTAAATTTAGAGTGTCCATTTAACTAGTGGTGGGGATTGGGTACCAAAATCCCCAATGTACCCTACCCCCCACATTAATGTAAACATGGGGCAGAAATTTATTTTTTTGATAAAAAAAAAAAAGTCTTATGGCTCCACAGTATTTTAAACAATTAATACAGAAACACAAAACAGAATTATTTTTGTATCTTACAAAATCCAACCATACATTTTTCCATCGATCAATACAAACTCAAACTTGAAATCCTGGTCCCTTTAAATGATTTTAAACTTTGAATAAAGGAAATGGTCACTGCTACTTGTGTTTTAATTAACTGAATAGTGAATACCTAATTATCAATGTCTTGCTCTTTGTTCCTTATTTAATCTATTTGTACTTGTTATTTGTTGGTAAAATGTATTTAAGGCTATAGATCTCATTTGTAATGGAGATTCTCATCTCAAAGTGGCGCCCTGGCAAAATAATGGTTCAATAAAATAATATTGGGGTGAATTTCAATAAATGGTGAATTTTCTATTCAAAATCTCTGAATTGTCCGAATCGTTTGGAAGCACAAGTTATTAAAGTATGTTTGATTAAAGCGAGCATCTCTGAATGTTTTGAGAAGTAGATTGTGGAGGAGTGGAATGAAAGGCAGCTTAAAAAAATTGCGAGCAGCATGTTCGGTCTTGATGTCGAGGGTTTACCTAAAGGTGCGATAACACAGATGCTTTATTACTCATGCTTGAATCAACATGGCTGCAGGTTCTTCCACTTAAATCTTCCATTTAATTCACTTTACGTTGACAAGAACTGTGACAAAATTATACTGTACTCCCATTCCAGACTTCTATAAAGGATTCAGCAAAGGCGGGTTTATTGGCAAAAATTGACTACTCTGCCTGTAAGTAGTTTTATATTTATAAAATTATTCCATTAAGCTTTTCATGTGTACTTTAAAAAGGGCCCTTGCTCTAACGAGGACGCCATCTTGAACCGCCATGTTTCTACAGCAGCCCAAACTGACTAGCATTTTGCAATTTTAAGACATTTACTGCACAAAATGTGCAGTAAATGTCCTGTCTATATATCACTATAGTAAAAGACAAGTCCTGCATTTGTTGCAATCTGCAGTTTGACCATTAGAGGTCACTAATACTTATACACTGGACCTTTAATTCCCCTTTTTAAGGGTTAGTTTTACATGTGTGGTTTTACAGAACTCTGCGTTTGCCTTTATAAATTTTAATTCTGTAATGTTTGTATCATGACTGAGCTTTTTCCGACTCGATTTTTGTCCGACTAACGTGTCTATACAATATTAAGAGCGTCAGCAGATATTAATGTAAAAGCTCAAGCTTAATTTGTGCTAAACATTTTTTTTTTTTTTTTCCCCCGGCAGGTGATGTTGTCCTAAATGTGTTTGTCAGTTCAATTAAATCTTATTTGTATAGCGCCAAATCACAACATACATTACCTCAAGGCACTTGTACATAGTAAGGCCATATTGTAAAGGTTTATACAATATTACAGAGACAAGAGCAAACACTGGGCATCAATGGAGAGAAAAGAAAAAACTCCCTTTTAACAGGAAGTAATCTCTGACCAAACTCAAAGATGTGCGGTCATCTGTCTAGATAGGTTGGGGAGAAAGGAAAAAATGGGGACAGACGAGAGGTGGGGGACAGAAAGGGAAAGAGGGAGGAGAGACAGTTATATCAAGTTTAGACAGTTCTGAATCACTTATTTCATGTTCATTGAACTACAGCAGCAGCAAAGATTGCTAGACAAGCAGTTATACTGATATCAACTTTACTGCTGTGATAATAATAGCATCTAAACTGGATCTGGATCCTGCAGCCTGCAAGGTGAGGACAAAGAGAGGTGTCACGATGCTTGTCAACTCACTGTAGGCAGCAAACTAAATAGCCAGGCTTGCAAGCTAATGCTATGCAGGGCAATGCTTGTTGTTGCATTTTTACAATGTTGGCGAACCCTTTTCATCTACTAACATTGGGTGGACAGCATTAGCTTGCCAGCACCCTTCTCAATTGGGAAACCCACGCACAGTTTACTGGTCTAATTGTGTTTTTAAGAGGAGCTAAGTCACAATATTCTGATCATGACTAGATTTTGAATCCTGCCTTAGAGCAGGTTTGTCCTTACGTGACGTGACGTTGTGGGAAAAGATTGGGGTAACGTAGGAGTTTCACTCGAGACAGTAGAAAAATCAGAATTCCCGACTCTCTCTTTAATGACAGAGTCAGATTATTGGCGTGTATTCGTGTGTGTGTATTCTCTGCGATGAGTCGTACCTTTGGTCACAGTCACAGTGTGAGAGGGTGTAGAAGTGGGAATTGAAGACTCCGTAGTTCACGGTGAAAGACGGGATAACGTGCGCACAGTGGTCGTGCTCACGGCAGCATCTGTCCGCGTTCTCAAACATCCCTGAGCCAAATATTCAGACACATTTAAAAATAATTTCAGACACAAGCTATGAAGACGGGGGTGTGAAAATCACAATTACACTGGTTCTACCATGAAGAGACTCGGGTTAAAAAGAATTGGGTTAAAAATGTTCTTAAAATGTCTCTTCTCTTTTGGATTGTGAGGAACTGTATTTTAATTTAACTGAAATATTATGTTTTAAAACATAAAACCTTATCAAAACCTTATTGCAAATTTTCTGGCATTTATAGCAATTCCAATTTTGAGTTACAATTGAAAAAGTTTAAAAAAGTCAAAACATTAATGCACAATCCCATCAAAAATATTAAAGACTTTACTTTTTAAAAACGGTTGAATTGTAGCTGTTGCTCATTTGCTAACTGCACTGTTTCCTACTGCAATTTCTATCTGAAAAGCAGAAGTAAGTAAGAAGTAAAAAGGAGTACAACTTCCGCACACACTTTCCAAGTTGCTTCAAGTTTCACAACATTGAATCCCTCAAATTCTACAGTTGCAGGACAAATACGATTCTCTGTGCCTTGTCACAATGATGCGAAACTCATGTCTTTGCATTTAGTATGTTTACATGACATCAGAAAGACTTAAATTGAAAAAATGAAATTGTACTGTGTTTTCAAAGTCCACATTTAATTTATTTCTTTACCAGGTGAGGAAATTGGTGTGTGGTACTAAGAAGTGAGTCACGCAATGGATACCTTTTTGATAAAGTAAAATTTACTGATTTACCCATGGAATAGTCTAAGATGAGGCTAAATATCAATATTGGACGACTGCTTCAAAGTTACATGAACTGTATATACACATCAGTCGGAGTTCTCACAAAAGAATAAATAGAATAAATGTATAAATATCATGCAGTAAATGTACTGTATGAATGATTTTCTATTGAAATCAACAGAACAGTAACACAATTTCGATCTGTCTCACCTCATTTCCTTTACTGTATTCCAGTAGAACAGCGCTGTACATGAATATCCAAGTCAACAATTTTCAAAACATATAAAGCCAAAATGATATATAATCCCCCTCTGGTTTTCAAATTTAATTTATTAATTTTTATGGATGAGGAAATTGATGTGTGATTCTAATAAGTGAGTCATTAGCGGAGGAATAAAGACAAAACACGTGATCTCGCGGGCCCAATACAACTGTACAGCGGGCCGTGTGTGGCCCCCGGGCCTTGGGTTTGGCACATGTGCACCAGACAAACAGACCAAGGAAAAATCCTCACCTAACTCGTCATATGTGGCCGCTTTACTGTTAATCCCGCACCACAGTGTTCCTGGGAGAATCCAGCTGCGTTTCCTCCGCGCTCTCGCCTCAGCCGCGTCTCTTCTCACGCGCTCGCTCCGCTTTGGGAACGTGACGCGCGCGTGCCGGTCCAGAGCTGGACTCGACCGGACGCGGAGGGGACCCGAATCGGAACCGACCGCTTCACACATGAGGTAAAAGGAGAGAAGAATTAGAAGAAGAAGAACTTGGGGGAGTTTTCTCTGCATCTCAGTGTCAAAAGTTTGTGTCCAGTTTTAAAACCAGCAGCAGAAGAACACGAAGTGTTGGATTAACGTGTGTGGGGGGAGCAGGGATTATTCCACTGTGTCATCTGTGATTTATTCTGTCAGTGACGGCACGTGCTCAGGGAGAGAGAGGGAGAAAACGACTTCTGATTGGTTTACATATGTGCAACAGTGGCGCACACAGACGTTTAAAAGAGCAAGGGCTCAATTTAAACAACCCCACCACCACCCCCCCCCACACACAAACACATTTCAATTCAATTTCAATTCACACACATAAAGTCAAAACATAATATGACGTCATAATGGATAATTTGTGTATTAATAGATTCATTCATTCTGTGAAATATCACCTAAATACACAGTCCTGTGCATAAGTCTTAGGCCACCATTAGCTTTGTTGTTTTTATGTCACTTTTGTGATCGTTGGCGTTCAGATTGAAAAGATGTGACTAAAAGTCAGTCTTCTACTATATGACCAACCTGTCAGTGAGTTGAACTTGTGCAACATGTGTATGTAATGCTCCAACATGTCTGGAGTAAACCAGGTATAATAGACCTTTTTCACAGCAGCTATTTGTTGGCATGAAATAGTAGGAGAAACACAGGTTTGACCAATAACATTAGGGTTCCATTCCAGGTTTTAAAGAGCCATGGTTGTGATATCATGATGGATTATTGCAATATAATAAAAAAAATTGCCCACTGCTCCTGAACAATTTCTTTTTCTCTCAAAAAGCTGGACTTTTTTCACTTGACTCCTGCTTTAGAGGCTTCTGTTGGTCTTTTCCATGATACGGTTCTAGCACTACTCGGCTTGACTCGACTTACTATTGTTGCTTTTCCATTAGGGATAGTGTCCTTTTTTTGTACCTGCTCTGTGGAGGTTCCAGTCGAGCTGAGCCGATACTAAAATGTGACGTGGACAGACTGCCGGCCACTGATTGGTCAGAGAGTGTCGTCACTGGAAGAGTCATGAATCAAAGCGAACAATGGCGAACTGTAGATCAGTTAAAAAGACTTAAAAGTCCTGAAAACATACGTTAATCTCCAACATTTAACAAGGACATTTCTAAAATCGCAATATTTGACAGAGGAGTCTGGTGTGTTTAGTTTTTCCAGAACCAGTTATCAAAAATTCAAGGACCGAATGTGCTGACACAGCTTAAGATGGGAGGACAACTTGAAAGAACCGCTTCGCCTGTGGCGTCCACTTTTATTGATTTGCAAATCAAGTGATTGTCCTTGGGATCTTGGTCAAGTCCCCAGGCATCACGTCATTTGCTTAACATTACTCGCTCATTGTTTTGCATAGTTGTAACAAACAAGGGAGACATTTACCTAAATATCAATTTAACTACTTTCTTGTACAAAATTAGGATTCTTTGACAAAATAGGGAGATTTTCAAAATCTTTTAATCTGATGATTTGTGATGGAGATGGTTTTTCTTTGTTGTTGTTTACCATTTAGCCCATTACAAGAGATGAGGATTTCTTGAAAATGTGACCATTTTTGGTGATGCCATCAATGAGTGGATTCTTACCAACATGTAATGGGAACATACTTGGGTGATCTCCAAAAATTCAGATTGGTCCGTCAACAACTGTAGACAGGAAGTTTCAGAACTTACTGAAAAACCCACGCTCATGAAAACATTGGTGGACGTAAGTACAGTATTTGCTGGCTACCATCAGAATCATCCGAAGGACAAGGACCATGAAGAGCTTTAAAGATCAACAAAAGGGATTTTCATAATCAGGTCTGGTATACACACAAACGCAAACACTCACTTCTCATTTTAATTAGATTTTATTGATCTGTGTAAACTCTCTGCAAAATCTTTACATGCAAAGTTATTTGCAAACATACATAATCCCATGCATGCACTATCTCTATTTACAAAAGCGGAGATTTAACCAAGAACAATCCACTGAACTGGCAGAATCAAGTAGAAGCTATATGGTGACCTCTGATAAAGCATGTTAAATGAAAAAGAATGTGGATTATAATCCATGTAGCTCATCATCTGATGACAAATATACTATAGTTTGGCATTATATAACATGAGTGTGTGTGTATGTGATGCTACCGGTGGTTGTTTCACTCCCTGCCACAGGGGGGCAGAGTGGCTGTAGAGACAAAAAACGACAGTGGAGCAATGATGAGTTTGAGTTTACTCAAAGAATAAGATTCATCTTCATGTCTGCTACTGAAAAAGAGCTGAATAAAATCTGATCTTCTGCTCATGTGCTTCATTTATTGTAAATATCCGGTGAATGTGATCAGACCAGATTATTCAGATTACACCGATCGTAGTCATGCAGCATATTGTACTGTGTGTGCGCTTGTATTTAAAGTATCAAGAGGAATGTTATGGGGCAAAGTGTAAACATTAATGGAATTACAATAGCATTTTTATACAAAGTATATATCTATATATATTTATTTATAATCTTGAACCACAAGACATTTCATGCATAGTTTTTTTTTCTGTTTTAATCTTTGTGATGTTGGAATAACTCGCAAACAGCTGTATAAATTGAGGTCATTCCATTTTGTAAGGTGTGCTTTCCTTGGTTTGCTGTGATTAGTGAACAAATTCGGGCTGGGCGATAAAGAGAAAAATGTGCTCATGATATATTTAAGTATAATTATATATTTTTTTTGCTGATACCTCAAGTTCCTGAAGAAAAACTATATTTTTAAAACCATTTTTTATGGGGAACCACTGTTTTTGTTTTTTTTGTTTTTTCAATTCACCATTTCAATTGTGACAAGAGCAAATTTGTGCAGAATATTTCTGACTATTCTTACCCCCATTTCTATAACAACTAATATTATTTCAAATAGGTAAACTCAACATCTACACAAAGAGACACAGTATAAACCTGATAGATGAATCACAATTTTAATTTATATGTGTATTATTTAGTAAAAATCTTCAGTGAAAATCTTGACACTAGTGCAGCAAATTTATTTGGTGACCCAAAAGAAAAAATCCGATGATCTAGCGATGATCGGCTTTAAAATAAATAGTATGTGTTGATGAAGGTGTATGGACTTTAAAGTTGTTCTTCTCTTTACAAAAGCTCACAACTTGTACTCCGTTTAATTCTGCAGCATTGCTAATGCTAGTGCTGCTAAAATCTGATAAATTACTACTTTTCCTGTATTCCATTTGAAATTGGAACTTGAAAGTCAGAACTGGGAGTCACGTCAACCCCAAGTTCACCACGTATCATTGGTAAAGAAATATTGCAAATGTAGCTCAGGCTAGCCATTGTGTGCAACAATAGTCGCTAACAATGCTCTATGCGATATTCTGTGTACGTTAACGGCTTGGCGACATGTCTACAGTAAAGAATTAAAGAGTACTATGTGTACGGCTGATTTAATGTGAAACAAATATGAAAGAATTGCTATTAACAGTAGAAATAACGGTGTTTGTATGGGGTAGCCGTCTAGGAACCCAAACAAACTTTGCAAGTCGTGAGTAAGGAGGCTAAGGAAGTAAGGACGCTAGCATGAATCAGCATTTTCAGCATTTCATCTGCTATCAGCAGTCAAACTACTACTTTGAGGCAAACTGACAGGTTGTGTGTGAGATGTAAGGCTAGCATGAGTCAGCATTTCCATACTCTTGGTTGATGGTGGCTGCAAAGGTTCTTTTCCTGGTTAGCACTTTTTGCCAAGGCTAACGCAAGTCAAACTTTCATGTCCTCAGTTTCGAGGACCGTAGCTCTACTTTCCCTCAATTCTGCTCTCGTTTGCAAATCCACTTTCTCAGACAAAACGTGTATTTTCAACATTTTGTGAATATGAACACATACTTTTTACTTCCTTATTTTAGCTAGCATGAACTTACTTTACTTAAACATTACTCTAATCTGGTGTATGATACTTATTGTGATACTTGGATGATGATACATAATGCTATATTGGGATACAGTTAAGTAAAGCCTGCCCCACACTAGAGGATAATTGGCCAGATTGCCATTTTAGGCTGATTTGAACTGATTATCTGGCCAAATTATCCTGTGGTGTGAGGGGTTAACAGACATGATTATAACATCATCAGGCGCAGTAGAGTCTTCCTGATTTCAAATCATATTAACAGCACATGGGGAATGAGCAGAACCCTGGAATAACAAATGAGAGCGAGTTGACCGGGAAAAGAGTTAGAACCGCAAATTGTACGATTTCCCAGCACGAAGCATCACACACACAAAAGCTATTAACTGATGACGCCGACAGTTTACCTCCAAGACATGTTAAATCACGTGAGTTTCCGTGAGATCCCAAATCTTTTTAGGATTAAAAACATTGAAATTTGGTTACAAAGTTGTGTCTGTGGTCTCCCACGTTTTTGAAAATCAAGTCACATTTAAGCCTGTGGGGCAGGCTTAAGGTGATTTATTGTGAGTATCCCTCCCAAATTAGTCAATTTTAAGTAAAAATGTCATAGATAAAATGTTTTATATATATATATATATATAAATATAAGAGCAATATACGGTTGAGTGAGTGAGTCAAATGGATAAAGCCTGCTGCCAACTAGTGGCTGGATGCTTAACCACAGCCCGAAAACCACTGCAAGAATACTTACATACCACTACAGCGCTACCACTACTACCTTATTTTCTAGCATTCCTAGTCAGCAATTGAAGTAATTTTATTAAAGCGTTATCATGATCCCATTTCTCCATCTTTTAATCGCTCAGCCCCAGGAACTAATACACACTAAAGCCTCGAGTGATTGGGATGCAGCAGAGGGGAGACGCTCCCTGCTTTGTGCAAAAGGACTAATGTATGTAAGAGTGTAAGAGGCCTCTTCTGCTCCAGGCACGCAAGAGTCACGGGCGCAGTGCATGCAGGTGAAGCTGCACATACTAGTGACATAATAAACCTGTTCCACATTCTCTCCTTGAGAAGCAGAGCAGCCAGATGTGTCAGGGGGAAACCTGCAAGAAAAGCATCTGTGTAAACACTGCAGTAGAAAACCTCGTGGTGATCCACCAGCGTTAAGGAGAGTAGAGGTAGCAGGACGAGGAGAATCCTACAAAATTTTTTCCTGCCTTTTTGAACCACAGCTAAGAAAATAAATAAATAAATAAATAAATAAACCGCGTCCAGTTTCTCTAATCACAAAGTTAATAACGTCCCACGAACTTAAAGAGTCACAGCTTATCGACAGCCACACGTAAAAACTTCTAATCATCAACTATAGGTGTGCTATAACTTCAAATCACAAAATCAACAGCAACTGATGAAAGATTCATCAAGCTCATGGTCCGCTGCGTGTCAGACGTCTATCCTAACCTGAGCAACGTGTTAAGAATGTAAACATTTTTCATGGAAATATACATTATGTCCAGGACAGTGGGCACAGTTGAAACGCTTTAAGGTGCAGCTGTGTGTTTTGCTTATGCGTGTCTGTCGCTTGGCATGCTCGCACTGTTTGAAGCACAAACTATCACGGGAATTCCTACGCCCTGACAGTCGGGCGAATTCCAGCCTGAATGCTGTTTCTGACCTCCGACAACACGGCATATTGCTTTGCCTGTTCTGTCTTTTTCTGTCAGGATGCTTTGATTTCAATCAGAAAATTTGAGTAAATCTTGAAATGCCACTTAAAGGTTTTTCGCGCTTGATGGGGGTGGGAAAGTTGTCGATAAAAACGTAAATGTGAAACACAGCAAATAAAAGCTGACTTTCGAGAAATCGTCACGATTTAAAAACTTCACTCCGACTGCGCTTTTCACTTTAAAATAGATAAATGTTGGACACTTGGTTCACAAGAAGCAACAATTAAAGATGAAAAGCAGCAGCGACATGTTGCCATTTATCAAAAGCTACTGGAAATCTTTATTTGCGTCGTCAAGTTGCTCCTTCTCACCCGGATCTTTTTGAACTATCTACCAATATTCGCACACACGAAGGCTATGTTCGGATTTCCAGCCACATTGTTCAAATCGGATTAGATTCTGATTCATTTGAATTACGGTTCACATCCATAACTACATTACGCAAAACAGAGAACGCCGCAGTTGTTAGCTGCAATAGAAACATTAGCTTTGCTATTCCTTAGCTTTACTATTTTTAAATTTTGCTAATTGCCAGCATTGCTGTTTGTTACCTTTGCAAGCAGCCAAATGAAACTGCACAGCCTCAGATTTACTGTGCTGTATTTGTAAATGTGTTTACGAGGGTTAACTGTTTACTTGCAACTATCTTTTTACACATGACACAAATCTCTTAGTTTAAGCAAAGTTCAGCAAAGTGAGCCCAAACCTTCGAGCACTGGCTCACCATGATGGCTGGAGTAAAAGTAATCGCCTGTTGTTGGCAGCTTCATCATCAGTAGCATTAGCATTTTCTGATTCCCGACTGTTCTGAAGCTAATAACAATCAATATATCATAAATATTAATACTGTTATTGTTTGTCTGGATGCTTTGATATTGACCAACGAGGAACCGTATCATTTCATACCAGTTATTGACACCCATGCGTAATTCTGATGCGAGTGATTTAAAAAAAAAAAAAAAAACGGACTTGACAATCAGAATTCTGTGTCAGATCTGAATCACATCAACGGAAAAAAGCAAATGTGAGTCACTTCAGCCTATAAATGCATATTTTCTTTCACCGAGTGTTTGAAAATTCGGTGAAAGTTTGCAATACGTTTTGATTGGAAAGCAGATTAGCAAGACCCACGATGCTCTGTGTGCAGCTGTTCAATGACAAATGTCTTGTTGCCATTAATGAAATCTCTAATTCATTTAAGCCGTGGTTTGTCCCAGAGGCAGATTTAGTATCAGCACAGGAAGGGAAATTGTTAATAAGAAGACAGAGAAGAGTACACTACATTAGAGAGAAGGATGGATGTGAGCGGCGCCTGCGTGTGGCGGTCGGGCTCAGTACGAGAGGATCAAACACAACAGAATGCAGAAGGAAAAGGTGCTTTAGGAGATGAAGTGAAGAACGGTTTTTAGCTCATGCTGTTGTGGGAGCAAACGAGTGGTTAATCGCTGGCGACGTGATTCTCGTTCAACAACGTGTGCCAGCGCTCGATCTTCTTGTCCTTGTTCTTCAAACACTCGTACCAGTGCTTCAGCCTCTCTCCTTTGGCAGTGATACCCAGCTGACAGCCGCCTGTCAGAGGAACACAAGTGAGGTGTGAGAAGCTTTATTTAAATCACACCAAATCACTGACAGGATCAAGCCTTTACCGATGTAGTCGTTGGATTTCCCAATATCATAATCCCACACGGAGATATCTAAAGTCTTCTTCGCCAGTTCGCTGTGTTTGATGTCATAACTGAATTCCTGAAATTTTATTAAGACACAGAAAGTATCTTTTCAATACCCACTTCACAACATTTTTCAGACATGACTGATGACATAAAAATGTGAAAATGGGTAATTTAAAAAAAACAAAACATTAATCAATAAAAAAAAATCATTAAAAATCATTTGCAGTCTTTCTTGTAGACTGACGAGATAATAAATCGAGATAGTTTTCCAAAGCTTGGACACCAAAATATCACACAAAATTTATTTACATATTTTTTCAAATCTGTTTAAAACAACATGTGAAGGTAGTTTGAAGTCAGTCTGGCTGCTCAAAAGTCGGATTTCAACTAGTCCTTTGCGTCACTTTTAAAGGCCCTTGCCTTTTAACAAGTAAGAGCTCAAAATTGCTAATATTCTGGACAGTGAATTTCGAGGCACCCTTGCTTTAATACCTAGCACCACGTGATTACATAAAGAAATTGTAAAGATGAGATACAAAATAAACAGGAGGAGTCAGAATTTAAGGACAGTTTGGACAGTCCTGCTTGGTAACAGTCCCATCTGTACGATTTGTCACATCATCAGTACCCAATCTGACTGGTTTGATAAAATCAACCTCCAAAAACTGAAAAAAGCTACATCTCTCAGCAAATAACGTTGCTTCTTTGAAATCTCACTCTGACAATCTCAAAAAAAGTGATGGAGCCCGGTCATAAATATAGCACAGAACTTTGAAAGCTACACCACAAATGTGGAGATGCCTAAGATAGGTTGGTTGTTGATGTTTTGACACACAAATCCAATTTGCAGTGAACAGTGTGGACAGTCTGATTCAAATGATCTGATGTGAGGGAAGACAAATCTGGACACAAACCTCGTTAAACTCTGGGTTCAAAGTCCTCTTCTTGATTTGTGTTTTGCACTTGGCCTTCTTCCCCATGTCAGGTTTCAGACATCTGTTAAGTTAAATGCACATATATATGATTGAATTAGTTAATGAGGTACCTCCGGATTAAACTTCTCAGCCTGTTTTACCTACATTTTCACATATGGGTCAGAGTAGCCATTAGCATCCATGGCCGCCAGGTGAACGCAGCGGACGACACCGACGATGAGACGGTTCTGCTGGGTGCTGTACATGAGGGAGATCAGAATCCGACCTCGCTCTTCAACTTCTCCGCCGTCTTTCCCTGACTGCAACAAAAAAAGAAAGAGAGAAAATATTTGTGAAGAACAAGCTAATTTTAAATCTGGTAGCATGCTATTCGGTTCAATGTATAACCTTAAAAAAATTCACCCTCGGGGCTTTTAATTTTTACGGCTGTGTTTGCAATTCTAATGGTCCGATTACACAAACGCTCAAAGGTGGACACGCCTGACGCTTGATGAAGCTAAATGATGAGTTTAACAGTGTAGCGCAAGTTGCTTATGTTGCTAAAGCGATAAAGATGAAATGTCCACTGTGTCCACCAATGCTGGCTTCATTTTCTCCAACAAAACACATCGACACGGGTCCGCACTACTAACAGAATCCACATACGCGCCGCGCAAATGCACAGCGGTAGGTGTTCCTGACGCTTGACGCTAGGGGTGGCTTTCAGAGGTTAGCAGAGCAGATCTGTCATGCCTAACAGTGTTGCTAATGTTGCTAAAGTGACGTCTGCTGTGACCACCATTGTTTGATTCACTTTGTTGACAAAAATAAAAAAGAACAACCTTAAGTTGTAAAGTGTTTGAGCTCAAAGTAAATGTTTGATTTGAGAGGCTAGCTCAGTTTTTGGAATACTTATATAGCATATATTTTTTCGGCTGCTGCCTGAAATTCGGCAACGTTTGAATGGAGTATTTCAGTTGATGCCTACGCCGGGTACGTGAGCCGGCCATTAAAGTTGCTCATTTATAAAATATGTAGAATTAACGCCGAATTAACTTTCAAGCCTGATTAAAATTCATCCAAAATAAGTGATTAATTAAATGCTAATCTGCCGATGCTAATTATAATGGCAAATTTACAGTACCTCCACTTCTGCGCCTGTATTTATTGTTGATTGTATGTTTTTTTTTTACATATCCATAAAATATGTCAGTCGAATTCTTGATGAGATTTGTATACCTCTGGTGGAATCTGCCACGCTTAGACATGTCCGGAAATAAAGGCATTACCTCATCTTCGTAGAGTGCGATGCCTCTGGCTGCGCCGGCTGTTGCAGTTCTCTTTGTCTGAGCAGGCGAAAGTTCAGCTGGTCAATAACAGATTCAGACAAGGACAATTGTTTGAGTGTCACTGAGTTTTACTCACGGGGACAACTCTCTCCAGACACACGTTGAAGTGTTTCTTCTGGTTCATTTTCAGTTTCTTCAGCGCCACTCGGGTTTCCCCGATAAACTCATTATGCCCAAACTTGTCTTCATCACAGACAGAGAGTCTGAGGGAAATCAAAGGAGGTCTTTGATCACACTAAGAGATGACACCTGAAAACAAGTCAAGTGATGGCAGTTCATGTCTGAAACATGAACATAAGTGTGTCAGTGTCTGATGTAAAGTATCCACCTGAGGGTCTTACGCTGCATGTCCTCGTCTGTCAGGCCGTGGTAGGTGAGCGTCTCATTCCACACGGGGTTACGAGTGTTTCTCAGCGTCTTCGTGCGCAGTTTGTTAGACTGTGAAGGTCAGATCAGGACAAGGGAATAAAAATATGTCTCGGCAAATGATTATAAGTGCTCGGGATCTCATGACATTTGTGCTTTTCTTAATCACACGGTGCTGCTTCCAAATCAAAGGGAGTCGACTCAATTTTGCCAAACTTACCACTTCGAATTCAAAGCAAATTATGGACTTTCATTGCAATGTCTCAGTCTGGGATATAACAGTATTGTTAATTTCGCGATACCGCAAGAACAAACTTGTCTCCGTACCGTCGTGGAGTTGTATCAAACCATGACAAAAACAAGACATTTTCTTGAAGCCACAGTGAAGCAGTGTGGAGGGAAGCAAGAACTACAGAGTTGTGTTATAGTCAAGAAGACAACACTAACAACACCGGAAACCAGACTTTTACAAAGACAAAGGCAACAGGTAAAGACCAAGACTCTTGATGTTGGTTTTGAGTTCATCTCAGTCCATAGAAGTCATCGTGTCTTGACAACACCACACACGTCTTTCATCCTTTGCACTCCACTTTTCTATGTTTTGTTTATGTTTTTCTCAGGACCATGCCGATTTTTTAGGTTTCGTTTCCTCCACAGTTTAATGATAACCGGACCAAATTATCTCTGTCTTTTGCGTCTGAGAACAAAACATGTAATTTGCAATAATTGGCCGTTGAATAAATAATAATAGGTACTGCAAATATCAGCTTTATTATTACTATTCATTGATTTACTTCTAATGCCTGGTACAGCATGTTGAAGTGAGTAGATTTTCTAACTGTGGATATAAATGAACCATTTCTGTTTCCCTGTGTCAAGATTACTGAGCATTAAAGTTTCATTAGACATGCTGGTACTAATGAGCCAGTCGCCCGTCCTCCTACAGAAAACTCTCAGTATCTTTCCTTAATTTTCAGGATATTGAGAAGATCCAGTTACAGAGAGGATGAGCTATTGAGAAGAGACTGAACTGTGCAAAACATACTAGGATTGTAAGTACACCCTAAGGGATTAAATGTTGACTTTGATATGAGTATCAGGTCTGTTTAGATTCTCATTCATCCAGGTCGTCATCATCATGCAAAACACATTCAGTTGGTAGCAAATGGACTTGAAGATTCTGACCCAGAACTGAAGAAACCCTTTGGATCCAGTTGCTACCAACTCGGTGTGTTTTGGGTATGAGTGTCACATTCTTTGATCAAAACCCAGGTCTAGATTTGTAAATCAATAAATAAGAATATATTATACAGTACTATACTTGCTACCGCAGTATTATTGTATCTTGAGATTTTACCATATCGTTACATCCCCTGTTTATATTTCCTTGGCATCATCCTGATCACCATTTTGTGACATTGTTGATTTTAACCACAAGGTGTCAGGCTTGAGTTTACACAAAGCCCTCGTCTCACCATCAGCAGTGGCTTCTAAAAATTGCCACCCTTCCTGCTTTGCTTAGCAGGATATTAAGGTAATAAATCTTTCATCAGAGATAAAAGCTTCATGTAGGAGTGGCACGTCTTTACCTTACTTGCTCCCGGCAGCAGATGCAGCTTGATGTAAGGATCTGCTAGTCCGTTTGAGTCCATGGGCTTCAGACCCTGACGTGAAACAGAGCACAGCTTCCATCACCTCATCACCAACACCAGCAGCAGCGGAGAGCAATTCAGCTAAAGAGCCATTCAGGAGCATTTTAACGCAATCACATTCCACTTGAATGTGATTGTGCCTTTGTGTGAGACAGCGTGAGGAGAAGGTTGGTACCTTTGCTTTGATGATGCTACAGTGGAGGCTGTTGCTCTCCTGATCGTAGTGCAGACTGAATTCTAGAGAGCCCAGGGTGGCTGAAAGAAAAGAGCAGTCATCGTGTTGGGACTGCACAGACAATAGAATAATTAAATGCATAAATAAAAAGAGGCAAATGTGGCATCATGACAAAAATGCTCTTGTAATTAAACTTCTAAATAGATGTGAGAATTAAAGGTCCAGTGGGTAAGGATTAGTGACATCTAATGGTGAGTTCTGCACACTGCAAATCTGGCTTCCCCAACAGATTTGTTCAGATTTGCAATACTGTGGCTACTACGTGTCATACATAAGCTGTTTCCAGGGTTACGGTAAGGGTTAGGGCGCGGTTTCTGGTTTGCAGTACATGTGACACTACGGTGGCCTTCACATACCAGAAAAGATGTAAACACACTTTCTCAGCTCTTTCTGCCGTTTCATACTTATTCTTCGTTTTATGCACCAGGTTCATGTTGACAGCTGTTGTTTTTGGTTTGTGTTGAAAATTTCCTGTGTTCCCACACTTTGGTTGAAATCAAATTCAAGTTTTTTTTTTTTAATTCAAGACTTTTCAAGGACTTTCCAGGACCAATTCCTTCAAATTCAAGGACTGAATGTGCTGACACAGCTTCTCCCATGGCGTCCACTTTTATTGATTTGCAGCACGATCTGCATCTGGACAAGTGATTGTCCTTGGGATCTCGGTCAAGTCAGTCTTTGTCATTTGGAATGATCTTGGATGATCTTGGAATTTTCATTTCCCAAGGATCACCTCATTTCCTCTCTCTTGCTTGACGTTACTCGCTCATTGTTCTGCATGGAATCTCACGTCAACGGCGGAGAGAGACAGCGACCAATTACAACTCCACATTTGTTCTGTGTAGGCCTAGTCTACGTACATCAAGCAATGGAGGGCATGAAACAGTAGTTGGCGACGTAACAAACAAGGAAGACATTTACCTAAATATCAACTGAGCTTCTGTCTTGCACCATGTCTATTTGGGATGATTTTCACAAACTTTCAAGGATTTCAAGGGGCCGTGGGGAACCTTGGTTTCCCCGATATAATACAAAGCCATTCAGTTTGCTGTAGAAACATGGCAAATAAGGCCGTATCCTAAAGTACATATAAAAGGCTTATTCTAAGACATTTTTTCTTGTTTTAAAGTAATTATACATTTAAAATAACTTACTTGAATTTGTGTTAGTGAATCTTGTCACTGAACCTTTTAGCATCAGCTTCAGACATTCACATAAAACATTTAAATCCCAACCGAAGGGGGCCTAACCTCCCAGCAGGGGTGCCAAAGCTCTGTGGGGCGTCACAAAGCTCCATTATTTTCAAGCGAGATCATTTTAATGTGTAAAGTATCGCATTTAAATCATTTTTTGTGAGGAACACAACAACAAATTTAGGGTAATTATATGTGCACAGATACAAACGCCCGCAGAGTTAAGCTACTTCTGTAAACCAGCTGAATGATCTTGAAGCATCAGGGAGATGAGAATGGAGATTTTCTTTCTAAAAGATGGCTCAGGAAATTCCAGGTGACTGACTCTTAAGAGAAGTGTTAACGACAGTGATAATACAGAGAACTGTGTTTCCAAAATATAAAGAAAATGAATCATATTATTTTACCTAACAAAATGTACTGTATACCATAAAATATAATAAATACTGTGTATATTCAAATGTAGCAGTGGGAATCCTACAACTGCAAAAATATTGGTCCCACAAGAAAAAGGTTTGGAGCCACTATCTTAAGAAAACTAAAGACGGGGGCGTATGGTAGAAAATAAATTAAATAAACAAGTCTCAAAGGAAGACTTTCAGCAAATTAAGAAAAAAAAAAAAAAACTGAAGTTCTGCCCACAGTGCTGGAGCTGTTTCATTGCTGTTGGGGACAAAATAATTAAGTCAGTTTTTATATAATCGTTACGTTTTTTGGACGGAGATTCACCGAAAAACTGAAGACATTACAGCAGATTGAGCTCCTGAAATCAGTCAGCAGCCCACCACAGGCCTGCTCTCTTCTCACCATCACATGCTCTTAACCAACACAGGGGACTAGATCCAGGACGAGAGGGAATCTATATCCTCATAGCCCTGCTGTACCTCATATTATTTGCACTGCTCCATGTCCCCAGATCGCAATAAAATAAATTAACAGCCAATACCCTGGAGACAGAGTACAGGCTGTTTGATGCTGCAGGCGCAGAACATGAAAATGGCATGGCACTATTCTTATAAATGAAACTGGTTTATGGGCTATAGTTTAAAAAAAAAAAAAACCCAGACAGTCCATTTAGAAAATGTTCAAACTGTGAGAGCTATTTTTTACAGCTACTGTATGTGTCAAAATAAAAACAATCCCTTCAATTTACATTCAAAATCCCATAATTACAAAGACCAAAATGTGTTCAGGCTCTTTTTCTCAGCCGGTGGTCACTCTGGCTGAGCTCCAGAGATCCTGGGTGGAGATGAGAGAAATCTCCAGACGGACATCCGTCTGCAAGCGCTGCACTGCGCTGGGCCTCATGACAAAGTGGCCAGATGGAAGCTTATCGTCAGCGAAGGACTCATGAAAGAACCTAAAGGAGTCCAACGTCCAGAAACTAGACTCTGATGTCTGGTGAAAACAAACGGAACTGTTGTGGAGGACGCTCAGACCCGGCTGTGCTGGTGGACATGTTTCCCATCTCGACACAGGAACTCATGGCTCAGTGTTTGCTCTGATTATAACAATCGAGACCGAGGATCGAGAGCAGAGTGTCTTGAGGCCAAGTGAAGACTACATTTTTGGGAGCGAGATCGAATCAAGACCAAAATAGAGGGACTGAGACAAAGCAGACAAAACCTTTAGGGATCTAGACCAAGTTAAAATAAGACCAAGACTAAGGAAACAACAACTAAATCAAGAAAAAGGCAGGGATTGAGAACAGGTCAAATCCAAGATTGTTATGGACAGAGACCAACTCAAGACCAAGACTTTAAGGAACCAAGAGAGAGTCGAAGATAAGACCTTTAGGGATCTAGACCAAGTTAAGACCAAGATTTTAAGGAAGCAAGACTAATTCAAGAAAAAGACTCAGGGCTTTGAGACAAGACAACTCAAAGACAAGACTGAGAATTTAAAGGACCAAGACTAAGAAACAACATAAACTTTAAGGATTGAGATCTATTCAAGACGACTTGTATGGACAGACACCAAGACCAAGACATGACTAAGACTTTTAGGGAGTGTGAGTAAATACCAAGACATTTCGGGACAGAGGTTAAGACAATACTTAGATTTTTGTGACCTAAGGTCAAGACCGAGACATCTAGAAAAAAAACCCCAACCCTTATGTAACTTTTCCTAATTGATAACAAAAAAAAAAAAAGTAAAAGAAAAAAGGAAGCCATCTCGTGGTTTGTAGATGCACCGCAGCTCATGTTTCACTATTGATCTAGCGATTCACTTCCTGATACACTCTTCCTCTGCTGACCTCCTTGGACATTGATTTTCATGCTTTGACAACATATGGTGCTTATCATGTGTCATTTGCTGCTCGGTTCAATAGATGCTGCAGGAACAATACGGGCTGTTTGCTCAGACTATTGAGTAGTTTGCGGTTGGCGAAAAGGCTAAATCAAGCGTCGGTACAGAATGACTCAAGGGATCATAAATGCTGCCAAATTAAGAGCATCAGTGCCCAATATACAATTTTACATTTTTTTACAAGACAATACCCCATCTGGTACAATTTTCCTGAAATGATTGGGAAAAAATATTGTATTCATTCATGTCAGACTAAACACGAGTTAAAATTAAACTAGATCACAATCAGTCATGTTCCTGTATGAGCAGAGTTAACAGATGGTGCACTCACTGGCTTCATCGGAGTCATAGTCGTTGGCCTCCTCCTCCTCAGCCGGGGGAGGCTGCTGTCGGGCGGGGACAGAGCCGTAGGAAGCGGGCTGCCTCCTCTCCTCCCTCACTATAGGTGGCGCTCTCTGCTCTGCAGGAACTGCCCCAGAGGAGAATGCACCTCCATCTCCAGAAACTGAACCTGCAACCACAGTTAGTCACGTGTCACTAGCCCTGTGATCATGATATATTTTCCCCACAGTGATCAATATCAATATTAATCCCAGTGTGATTTTATTTGGTGTTGGGTTTTCAGGCTGGATTTGTTTTAAATTTAAATCAAACTGTTATTAAATCAAACTTCATAGAGGAATCACATATAAAATGCACTTCCTTGCCCACTGTCTGATCATATTTTACACTGAAGAACCAAGACACACAACATCTTAAATTCAAAAATCAAAAAAGACCACAAAAAAAAATTAATTTCAACTTGAATTCTCTCATTCCCCGAAATTCACAATGCACAAAAATAGTTTATTTATATTTCGCAAATAATGCAGCTTTTAAGAGAATCCTGACTGAAGTTTGAAGAAACCAGATAATATACCAGATAATGATAATTATTATTATCATTATTATTATTATTTATTAATTAATTCAACTTTTTCAACTGTTGTGCTTCCTGTCCTAGTTGACACCAACCACCATGACATTCTGCACAACTGAGCTCAAAAACCAACCTCCAAAGAATTTTCTTTCATGTTTTACTCAATTAATGAACTCTTTTCCAACTTCACCTTCTCCTGCAGCAACTCAGACAAAATGTAAGTGACAACAAGCAAGCCAAAAGGTGTTTTAAGAATAAATATGTCCAAATTTTATCAGCGTTATTCACCTAAATTTATTCCCAGTCTCATCTTGAGGCTGCCTTAAACGAAATTTGCTATACAGTATCTTTGGGAAACAAGCAAAGCGTTGCCTCGTATCTTCCTCTCACCCGTTTGTGCCGCGGTGACCGACGCAGCAGACTGAGGTCTGGAGCTCTGAACAGGAACCATCTTCTTCATTACCAGTGGACTTCCCTGGCCCGCCTCTTGAGGGCCAGCACCACCGGAAGCCATCTGCACGACTGATGGTTTAGGAGCCACGGGTGGGTAACCAGCACGGCCCTGCGGCTCTGGTCCTACAGATAACCCAACATACAGTAAACACAGAGATTAAACAGTGATGTCAGTTTCCTGATATCATGAGAACAAAAGTGTCTTTATACCAGCATGATCTTGTGGCGATAGAGAACTTAACAGTGGTTTAATTTGCGGATGCAGTGTAATGAAAATGGCTACTGATGTAAGACCACGGAGAAACAGGCCTCGACAGAGGAAAGCAAGATGAAGATTTGGAAATTACGGATGCTCTGGCAGCTTTGGAATCTGAAGTTGGGAAGCAACTCTGGTTTCCCTGAGTCATGAACTGAGAGGAGAAGAGAAGGTGAAGGACAAACAAAAAACAATATGCAAACTCTGCCAGACTGCAGCGACCGACACGTCAGGGAATATGAGGACTATGAAAAGCCACTTGGCAAAAAAATCGTCACCCAGAAAATAACGTGAGAAGATGCAACAACAACAAAACATCCAGCCAGGCCAAAAGACTAAGGGAAGTATTCACACTTCACCCTAACATCGCAAGAGTTCACAACCGACATACTGTACATTTTCTGTAGTGGACGACAAAGGATTCAGTAGATGAGTTAACTCAGTGGAACCAAAGAATAAAAACATATCAAACACTTTAACCTGCTCTTTACAACCATATTTTGGGACTCTAGCAATTGATTTAAGTGTCAGTTCAACTTGACTGGAAATCTTAATGTCTGTGCAATATACTTGTGCAATGTCACTCTGTTTTCTGGGTTGTGGTTTTACTATAATTCTTACATGAATAATGTTCATAGCTACACTGGGCAAAAGAATAATTTCCTCAAGGGGAAAATATTGAATTTCATATCACTTTATACAGAGACAAATGCTCAAGTTACACAGACGTTGTAAGCAATCAGAGCACAATGCAATGACAATATTGTAATGAATATTATACTGTGTGGAGTAGGGCTGCAACCATTACCCAATCAATCGATCATTAATTGACCACTAATTTAATTGTTTGAGTGTGTTTTTAATAATTAAAACAAGCTTCCTGATTTTTCAGCTGATTAAATGTAAATATTTTCTGGTTTCTTTGCTCCATAGAACAAAGAAATCATTAGAAATGAATCATTTTGGTTTAAAGACAAAACAAGAAATTCAAAGGTCAAGGTTTGGGAAACTCCAATATTATGACCAAACAAAAATCAATAGATTAACTTTCTGAAAAAAATCATACTGTGAGATTTTATTATTGTTACATACAGACATACTTTCCAGGTCCATGTGACGTAAATCGTACGGCATTGCTCCGCGTGGACGCAATGTGGAACAAAACCGTGCCAACTCAATTTTTGATTCCATGTGAAATATAGCACAACAATTTCCCATCCGCTTGGTGGCCCACTCTTGTTTTTATCAAAAGATACAGTGAGGAAGACCAAGTCAGTGCTGAAAGAATACAAGAAGACACCAATCCCACTAAACAGAATGTGAGATTAAGTCGGGATTTTTGACTGACACTTGAGTGACACGGACACACGTGTATGTGGAAGTGTGACACGTAGCGCGAGACGTGTGACAGGGCCCTGAGGGAGACGAGCATAATGAAAACCACTCCTGCTGCAGTGGAACCTGTATTACAGTTCTCTTTCTCCCTCTGCAGACTTTTGATGTTGCATTGACCTACATACATTACAACAAGCAGCTGTTGTAAGGCAGCTGAATACCTGATATGCAGCAGTTATTATAGTTCCCCTGTCTGCTCCAGTTACCTTGAAATTTTATCTTTTTTTTTTTTTAAAAAAAGAGAAGACATTGCACAGGTACTTCTGGAATGTGACTGTGATCATGCCAGAACCACCTGGAGGCTCATCCCATATCACAGCACGCACCTTCCGACAGCTTCACTGAGCTCCTCGACCGCGTTCCTCTGCAACAGGAAGCTCACAGGTCGCCAGTCCATCACAGGGCCACACAGAGACAGACAACCATTCACTCTCACATTCACATCTACGGGCAATTTAGAGTGTCCAATTGGCCTAATCCCCAAATCTGCATGTTTCTGGACTGTGGGAGGAAACTGGAGAACCCGGTGAGAACCCACGCACACACGGGGAGAACATGCAAACTCCTTGCAGAAGGGCCCTTGTTCCGCTGGAAATCTTGCTGCAAAGGCAAGAGTGCTAACCACTACACCAACTGTGTGGCCCAACAGGAAGCCGTACTGCCCAAAAAAAACTGATAAGGGAAAAAAAGAGCAAAAAGGAAAAGAAACCTAATGAGTCTGAGTGGGTGGCTGTTAGAAAAGTCAGACTACATTAATTTCTGTTGAGAATTAACTTTGTACACTGTAAGTTGTGGTATTTGTAATATAATGACTGGATCTGCATCCACACTACTGCGTTTTCATTTCATTCAATGATGTTCTGTGTCCAAATGATGGTTTTAGCTCTGTATCTGAGGTGATCTGTGTCCATACGAACACACTCTCCTCTGCATTTGTTTGCTTAATTTCGGAGGGTTTGACTCATGAGAGTCACAGGGTTGGCGCAGTGGTTTGCACTATTGCTTGTCACGAACCAGCTGGAACAAGGGCCTTTGTGCGTTGGTTTTCTTCTCGATTACTGTGTTGTCAGATTTTGTTCCTAGAGCGGAAACTACCTGCAGGCTGTGGTTGGGTCACTTCTTCTCTGGCCGCAGGAGCTGGTTTCTCGTGAGGCGCTGCTGCCTCCTGGGCTTCCGTCTCTTTCTGTTTGGATAATTTCATGGGTGACGGCAAGAAATGCTTTGGAAAACCTTTAAAGAACCAGGCGCCGGATCTCTTCCATACCTGTAAAAAAAAAAAGAAGCCAAAAGCAAAGAAAGATGGCCTGTTTCATAAACTGTTCAATAAACAAGCCATTGAAGTCTTTTATTTGTCAGCTCGTGTAACGTACTCACCTCTCGCTGTTCTCTGCAGATCTTGCAAAGCCACACAGCGCGAGGGCGACTGCCACACTGTGTGCCACACTTACTACACATGCTCTACACAAGAGACAAGAGAGACATTTGTAAGACGTCGTTAATAAAAATAAACAACTGATATAACAACCTACAGTATCAAGCTTTCTTTCAGGCCAGGTCATGTGACTTTAATTGTGCATATAAGTACATTTGTTTTGCACTAAATAATTATTCAGCTCTGTTTTCAGCTGTTTTTCAATTTTTGCTTGAAGCTGAAGAGCTCCAAAAATGAATATTAGTTTGTAGTTCGGTGTCTGTATCTCTACAGCAAGCACTAAGTTATGTTTCATTTGTGTTTCGACAACTTTTAAAAATCTAATCTGTAAATGTCAGATCTGGATTTTATGGATATGTTTGCTTCCATAAAATCAAACTCTAAAAAAAAAAAAAAAAATCAATAAAAGCTCCTCTTTGTTTTAAAAAGGTATCTCAATTCAGAAAAACAGCAAAAATGTCAAAGAAAAGAGCTTATGTTTTGAAAAAGTGTTAATTAAATATTTTTAATTCAGTAAAATTTAAAGTTAAAGCATAAAACTAATTCAGAAAAACAAATCGGAAATGTAATTTTTCATGAAAACATCAACTTGTAAAACCAGCTAACATTTATGTATGTATTGTGCATTTCAGAAAATCTAATTAATGAACAAAAACAATGATCAGTGGTAAAAAATGATCTCATTAACTTTTGTACGTCAATACCGACAAAACTACCGGCAACAATGACAGAGACAGGTTGTCCTCAAAAGCCAAAAAGTAAAAAAAAAAGAAACACTAAAAATAATTTTAAAAAGACTCAGATGAATCATCAAATATCCCAAAAGTTCTAAGAGTAATCACTTTATTTAAAAAAGCTGTGTGTCATGCGCAAGAAAAAGTGTTGTCTCGTATTTGTTATGCGATTTCCTGTTTTATTTTGGTTCTACTTCCTGTCTGCCTCTATTGTTTTTTTCATTTTCCCCTTTGTCTGTTTTCCCAACCATAGAATTACCTGTCTCCGCCCTGATAGTTTCCACCCGTGTCTTTACCCTGTGTTTAGTTTAGGGTTTTTTCCTCTGTAAAGAGTGATTTTTATTCCTGCTGAATAAATCTTTTCTTTGTAACCTTGACCATCGTAGTCGTGCTTTTGGGTCCATAGTTCGGTCGTGACAGCTGTCACTCTTTACTGAAATCACGTACCATATCGTAGATAAGAGTTCGTCTTGACTTTCGTCTGACACGCGACCCACCTTTTTGCAGTCCTCGCACACCACTGCACTGACCCCATGCGAGTTGAGCTGCTCCCCACACAGCAAACAGCGGGACACGCCGTCCCCACACACTGTCTTCTTCATGTCGTCCAGACGGTTGATCAAGCGCCTGCAGCAGCAAATCTTACTTTAAAAATGTCACCGGGTCCAAATAAAATGTGTCATCACATTTTACAGAAACCACTCAGTTTTTACCCGATTCTCTCCTGCTCCATGGCCTCCATTTTCTCAGCCCGTGCGATCACACTGTTTATAATCTCTTTCTCCTCGTCTGTCAGGTCTGGGCCAGGGCCAGGGCCGGAACCAGAACCAGAACCAGAACCAGAACCGGGCTGTGTGGTCCAGTTGCCCCTGTCAGTCGACATATTCACTTTAGATTACACTACCTCTGTGTTGTTGTGTTTGTTTCTTTAATTAAATGACACAGATGTTACAGAATCGTGTGTCCTGATATCGTGTGAACGTGTGGCGGTTTTGTTAAACGATGGTTCTTTTTTTGGAGTTGAACATGAGGACGACCATCGTCACTCGTCTTTCTTTGCTTTGCTTGTGTCTCTATAGTTTGTCAGTGAAAATGGTGGACGCTGGTGTTAGTTGCAAGAGGCAGGTGGATTAATTAGTTGGGTCAATTTAAATAGTCCAATATTTGACATTTCTTAATAATCTGCATTGGTGAACTAAATATTTATCAGTCAGCCAGTTATTATAAATCATGGATTTTTGCACTCAGAAAGTTGCTAAGTTCCAAAAAAACTTTATGTACTTTTTTATGTACTTTAGCTTTATACATTATTTTTATTGAAAATAATGGCTAGCACTCTTGCTTTTGCAGCAAGAAGACCCGGGTTTGTGACCCAGTCGGAACAAGGACTGGGTCACTGGGTCTGCATGGAATTTGCATGTTCTCCCCGTGTGTCTGTGTGGGTTTGTGCTGGGTTCTCCAGTAGTCCAAAAACATGCAGATTTAGGGATTGGGCCAATTGAACACTCTAAATTGCCCATAGGTGCCTAATCCCAGCTGCCCTAAATCAGATGGGATTAGGCACCAGTGCCCCCTGTGACCCTCATCTGGAGGATAAAGTGGTAGAAGATGAGTGAGTGACATTTCTAAGTCTATATTTGTCAACTTGTACATGTTAGGCTTTGTTCAAACTACCAAGACAAAACTTAACCGGTAAAACAAAATGCACTGTAAATCTGATATTTTTCAAAACTGGAGTCAAACCCTCTCACTATGTTGAATAAATATTGTTCTGTACTGTTCCACTGACGTGTTATGATTGGATCGTGAGCTCGTTACAGCCCTGTTAAATAACATTCAGTGGTTTAAATTAACATAGAAAACAGTGAACGTGCATTTACAGCATCAACACATGACACAGCAGTCTGGACAGTTACACAGCACAAGCGCACACAAGTGCGGCGATCACTTACTGTTCTTTTTCACTGGTGTCAAAGGTCAAAGGTCACACACGTCAGAAAAGTGCGGGCAAAACAAAGGCGGAGACAGTTTAGTGGTGATGTTAGAAAAATAGAAGGGGGGGGGGGGGGGGGGGGGGGGGGGAGCAAAGAGGGGGGGGGGGGGGGGGGGGGGGGGGGGGGGGGGAAGCACAGACGGTCCAACACACTTACCCAGAATGCTGCATGTTCCTCTGCCTGTCGTTGGACATCCAGCGATCTGAGCTGCTGCTCATCACCGCGTCCGTCATACTGCGCTGCCACGCTCTGTGTCGGAAAACCAACGCAGACTCAACTTAAAATTTTATTTATGGGGCAAGTTTAAAACAACTGAGGGTGACCAAAGTGATGTACAGACAGAACCACGTCAATAAAAGAGCAAAACATGAAACAATACAGTGCATTAAGATTACCAGAAGATTGCCACGTGCTATGTACAACGCAAGAGACACAGAAAAACTGGGAGTCAAGCTCAACACACATTGAGGGCCAAGGAGAAAAGGGAGGTTTTTAAAACAGAAGAGCATCTGGCCTTCAGCGTAATCTTATGCTGATCTGATCTAAGCAGATACTGAGGTAAAAGCCCCTTTAAAGGTTTAAAACCAAACAATAAAATACTAAAATGCACTGGTAGCCAGTGGAGCGAGGCCAGTACTGCAGTGATATGATCCTGTTTACCAGACAAAATATCAATGGCTGTTGGATGCCAAATATAAGGAGTTATAGTAATCCAGCCATGAGGATATGAAAACAGAGATTACTCTTTCCAGACGAGGGAGGTTGTTTATGATGTTTGCTCGAAGCCTAAATCAGTAAAAGATTTGTTTGTAAAGTTTAAAAGCAAAATCTTGTGTCACACCAAGATTTTGGACAGATGACCACTTTTAAGTGCTTGCAGGGTTCCCACACCTTGGTTGACATCAAATTCAAGGAATTTTCAAGGACTTTCCAGGACCAGTTACCTCAAATTCAAGGCCCAAATGTGCTGACACAGCTTAAGATGGGAGGGAAACGTGTAAGAGCCGCTTCTCCCATGGCGTCCACTTTTATGGATTTGCAGCACGATCTGCATCTGGACAAGTGATTGTCCTTGGGGTCTCGGTCAAGTCAGTCTTTGTCATTTTCTTTGGTGAGACAGAGATCTTGGAATTTTCATTTCCCAGGCGTCACGTCAATTACTTTCTTTGTTCTGCATGGAATCTCGCGTCAACTGTGGAGAGAGACAGTGGACGGCGTCCACAACCGCTAGTAAGTACGACTCCACGTTTGTTTTGTGTAGGCCTCGTCTATGCACATCGAGCAATGCAGGACATGAAACAGTAGGTGGTGTCGTAACACACAAGGGAGACATTTACCTAAATATCAACTGAACTTTCAAGCATTTTCAATGACCCATATCTATTTTTGTGATTTTGAAAAACTTTCAAGGGTCTTGGAATATTTTTCCTTCAAATTCACATACTTGGCTTGACTTTGATACATATATTAATTCTTTTTCTACCAATTTATCCTTCATATATAACGGTCACGGGGAGCTGGAGCCAATCCCAGCTGACATGGGTCCATCATACAGAGACAAACAGCCATTCGCTCCCACATTCACACGCACGGTCCATTTAGAGTGTCCACTTAACACGTGCATGTTGGGACTGTGGGATGAAACCAGAGAAAACCCACACACATACATTGAGAACATGCCGAGTCCACACAGAAAGGCCCTCGGTCGAACTAGGACCCATACCGGTGGCATTCTTGCTGTGTGGCAGCAATGTTAGCCACTTGACCGCCGTGTGAATTTGATACACACGTATACACAGCGAAATGTGGAGAAAGCAAACGCTAAAGAAAAAAAAACCCAACTTTAATGGCTCCAAAAAGTTTTTCATACATTTTATCTTAAGGAAATCACTGACACGAGAGTGGATTATTTGCTGTTGGGAAGAATCTAAAAATGGTGCTGTCTGAGTGTTTAGTGCACTCAAACAGTGGAGATAAGCTTCTGCAGTCAAAGAGTGCACAAACAGACCGACAACACTCAGCTGCACTTAGGATGAAAGTGTGAGCTGCTCGTGTGTGTTGAGCTTTTATCTCGACAGCAGGGCGGAGAAAAAACGACTTATCAGTAATATCTCAGTGTTTTTAGTTGGGATACATCATGATATGAGTCTGAACAAAAGGCTGTTAGAAGCTCTGAGCTCATGACAAGTTCTCTGTTAAGAGGTTTGTGACTCGAAAATACTCTAATACGCTGTAAAATAAAAGATCTGCCCTTAAGAATACAGTCATTTCTGAATTCTAGCCATTAAAGACCTGGATTACATACTTAAAATGTTGTTGTTCCATTCATTTTTAGGCAAAGCAGTTTTATTTATAGAGCACCTTTCTTCAACAATAGCCAGAGTTTAGGTGCTGTACACAAACCGTGAAACAGCAACCCACGTAAAATCAACACAGAGACAAAACTGAAATAAACCTGTACAAGACAAAGGTAACAATCCATAACAAAATTCTTAAAAACTGCGTAAAATAAAAGGCAAAGGTAAAAGAGCAAGCTAGAAGTAAGAAAGAATTTGGTCATCAATAAGGTCAAATTCTCATTTGATTTGAAATTAAGAAAAGTTTTCTTGTGTAAATTTCTGTCAATTCCATGTATAATAGTTTTATCCTAATTTCTGGCTGAATTTCTGGCATGATATTGATATAGGACAAAGGAAAAATACTATTCTACTATGTGACATAATATTGAGTAATGTTAGAAAACATGTTACACAAAAAAAAAAAGAAATCTGAAAATTGCAACAAAATTTGTGTATCCTATTAAGACATCATTAACGTTATAACATCATTACTCATAATATACATTTAAAATATATTTTAAATATATTATTTACCCAAAAAAAAGTCGTAAATGTAAAAATAATAGGTTTTGTTTGACTCTACACCTGCTACAATAGTTTAAATATAAAAATATAATATTTATGATTTTCATGCAGTTAGATTCAGCCAAGACCCTACAGCTGCAGTGAGATGTGTCCGTTTCATGTAATCATCCTGGTAGTATGTCAAAATTATTATCAACAGATATTTTCTCCGTCTATTTTCTTCTGGGAACCGAACACGTCACGCGTGAAAAACAGGCGAGACGCACATGTGACGTGTCCAGTGTGATCCGGGCCCCAAAAAAGTCCTAAATGTTCTCATGTTAAGAGACCACTGCAAATTTGTCCGAAATCAGCATCTGGACACGTATGACAGCCAGTGTCTGCTGAACTGCGACACATGCACACCTTCATTCTGTTTCATGAGGTTCTGATTAGGTGATCACTTAAATCAAATCATGTGAAGCTCGAAAAGAGCCCTTCATCAGTGAGAAGCAGAAGAGAGCCAGGCTGAGGTTTGAAGAAGACCATAAGGACTGGACCATAGAGGACTGGATTAAGGTCAACTTCTCTGACCTGGAGACGCCTACAAGCCTCTCACAGCCACTGTGAAATGGGTGGAGGATCGGTGACGATCTGGAAGTTCTTTAGCAGGTTCTTCAAGGTTATCCTGAGAGAAAATGTTCCCCAAACTCACAGCCAGGTCAATCAAGGTGTGGATGAAGGACGAGGACTGGATTAAGGTCAACTTCTCTGACCTGGAGATGCCTACAAGCCTCTCACAACCACTGTGAAATAGGTGGAGGATCGGTGACGATCTGGAAGTTCTTCAGCAGGTTCTTCAAGGTTATCCTGAGAGAAAATGTTCCCCAAACTCACAGCCAGGTCAATCAAGGTGTGGATGAAGGACCACCAGATCAAGAACCTGTCATGGTCAGCCCAATCTCCAGACCTGAACCCCAGTGCAGACCTCCTGAATGTGTTAAAGAGGAAGACGGATGGTCACAGCTGCTTGGATTTTTGTGCTAGAGTGGAACAAAGTCACCCAAAACCCAACCAACCAAATGTGAAAGACTGGTGGAGAGTGAGGAAAATCAGGGTTATTCCGCCAAATATGGATTTCTGAAGTTAAAACATTAGTATTGTGTTGTTTAAAAGTGAATTTGCACCCTGAATTTGGGAGAAATGTTGTCAGTAGTTAATAGCATAAAACAAAAATGTTAATTTTACACACATACTTGATACTAGATAGCAAAAGCAAAGAAACTAATCATTTTGCAGTGGTCTCTTAATTTTTTTCCAGAGCTTTATCACTAATGTTTCAAAATATACTTTGCTTAGGAACCATCAACTCTCATGAACTGACCAGTCAGAGAAGATTCCCCTTCGTTTGCGTAGGACCAGTTATGAGACTGTGACACCCTCGAGTCGTCGTTCACAAAGTCTAATCTGCGTCATCGGTGACTGTGACAGTCATCTCTTCCTCCCAGAAGGGGGTGATTCAGTCAGGTGGAGGCTTCTTCTCGCGCGACACACTAAATGTCATGTTGCCGACTAAGTGACATGTCCGTCAGCAAAGCGCTGCCACGGAACTGTTCACGCAGTCGCACAGCAGTGTGCGTGAGAACACACGAATAGAGCAGGCCTGACCAGGAACACAGTCATCAGAGTCATCACAGTCATCATCAGCAGCAGCAGCAGCAGCAGCAGCAGCTTCAGCAGCAGCATCATCATCAGCAGCAGCAGCAGCAGCATCTTCTCTCTCTCTCATGTGGAGGAGGTGAGGATGGATTTAGCTATAGACCTGCGCATCTGCACATCATCTACACGTATGAACACACACACATACATGACTCACGGAGGACACACAGTCGACTGCAGAATCTGTGATCGACCACATCTGCACGCTGTAACAGATTGGACTGCACTAGACTCGGCCAGATGAGATTGGATCACACTACAGCACACTGGATTACATTAGATTAGACAAAAGTAGACAAGACTACAGTAGGACGGATTACAGTAGGCTAGACAAGCTGAGACAAGTGTAGACTGGATTTGACAAGACTATATAAAATTAGACTAAGATTAGACTAGATTAAATTAAAATAGACTGCATTAACAACAACTACATAAGGCTGGATTACATTACATTTGACAAGACTAGATAAGATTAGACTAAATTAAACCAAACTAGACTAGATTGCATTAGATTAGACAAAATGAGACAAGATTAAATTAGATTAGACTTGACTAAATTTGAATAGACTACCTTAGAAGAGAGCAAATTAGACTAGATTACATTAGATTTGACAAGACTATATAAGATTAGACAAAAATAGATTAGACTAGACTAAATTAAAATAGACTGCATTAACAAGACTACAATAGGCTGGATTAGACTAGGCTCGATTAGATTAGACTCAATTAAATCAAACTAGACTAGATTACAATAGATTAGACAAAATGAGACAAGACTAGATTTGACTCAACTAAATTAGAATAGACTACATTAGATTTGAGAAGACTAGATAAGATTAGGCTAAACTAGATTAGATTAGAGTGGACTAGATTAGATTAGAATAAGACAACAAAAACTAGACTAAATTAGGCTAGATTACATAAGATTTGAAAAGGCTAGATAATATAAGGCTAAAGTAGTTTACAGACTAGACTCCAGAGTAGATAAAATAATTCCGGATAGATTAAACTAAATGAAATCAAACTAGACTAGATTACATTAGATTGGATTGGAATTTATTAATTCCTACATTAGAGAAATTCTCCTCTTACAGCAGCAGAGAGGTCAGAGGTCAACAAGTGACAAATGCAAAAAGTCATAGAATAGGATATAAAATGAGCAATGATATTATACAGTAACTTAAACTCTTAAGTTACAAATGCAAAAATAGGAAAGAGAATAAGTAACACTATAAAAGAGAACAGGAATATCAAATTTACATAAATACAATGTACAAACTTAAACATTTAAACTGATTAATAAAACTGTTGGTGACTAATTTAAATGTCAAAGAGTACTGATTAGTTGTGGCAGCATAAAATCCTTCACTCCACAGTGTTTCTGTGCCTGTCAAACTGTTTGTTCTGTAACAAGTTGTAAATTGACAGAAAATGATTTGATAACATTTTCTGTGAAGTAAGTTTTTAGGTGTTTTCAGATCATTATGTGTGAATTTGATGTTCTCACTTTCATAAATACACGTGGATTACCTTGGACTCAGTCAATAAAATGATATCGACTGTATGAATATAAAATAATTAACAGATAAATAAAATGAAAATTTTTTTTTTTTACTGTATCTAACATTTAAAATCTACGATCCCCAAGTACAACGAGTGACTTTGTTCTGAGTATAGATGTATTGAATAAACTGACACTAAGTGATGCTTCACTTGAATTTCCAGGGCAACAATTCCCTCGTTATCTTTCAACAAAGACACATTTCTGAAACGGGGTTAATGAGAATCGGAAATCGATGAAGTCCCACAGTTGGTTTCGCGTTAATTTATTGTTTGTCAGGCCGCCATTTGTATTTCTGATGCTTAGGGCTAAAACCTACTTAAACCTAATGGAGGTCACCTCAAAGTGCTGCTGCAGCCACCGTCCAATCCTTCACCAGGGTTTACTTAAGGCCATCGCACACTCTCCCTGGACTCACTTCAGCACTTTTCCTGTGAAGCATTTTCGAAGGTGCTGATGCTCGGTCGGTTCTACAGTTGATATTCGTAGCAGCACAGCAGATTAGCGAGTTAATAATCCTGGTGAAAGCACACACATTTTTTCCTCCTCGCTTCACCAGCGACAACAAACCGTTTGACTGATTAAAGAGCAACATATCGTGCAGGGTTAAAGTGCGTGTGTAGCAACTGCAGAGAGATTATGGCCAGATTAAGGAAACAGAACGAAAAGAAAGTCTTTTTCTTCATGGCGTCGTAATCCTCACAAAACACTAAACGCTGTAGTGCACATGCCAGGCCTGTACATGGTGCTATAGCACTGCTGAACCAAAACCAAAGAAGAAGACATTGAGCATGTGTGTATACAAACCTTTTTTTTTTTTTTTAAATAAAACTTTATTCTAAGGATGGAATCGGAATCGGTATCAGTCATTATCAGTATCGGCCCGATATTGGTCAAAAATCACTGGATCGGATATCGGACAGATAAAAATGTAAAATCCGATACAGTCCAAAAATGCTATATAGACTATACATCTAATGCTTCACCATGCACAAAGTGTGAAAATGTAAATAAAAATCTGCAAAATCATTATAGCTGAGTCACATTTGGTCACGTTTGTTTATTTCTTCTTTTTTTGGGGGGAGAACAAAGTTTGTTACACAGTTGGAGAAATAATGTATGTCTTTGAAATGACTCAGCACAAATGTGTTGTTAGCGGCTTCACAGTTCGTCTAAAATGACTGTATCGGACTAATATCGGTATCAGCACAGACTCGCGTTTGTGATATCGGTATTGGTATCGGACACAAAAAGTGGTATTGTCCCATTCCTACTTTATTCAAACAAATAAACCAGGGGTCGGCAAGTAAATTTGACCTTGGGCCAATATTTTTATAAGCAATTGAATAGCAGTTTTTTCCTTATAATCTAATCTATTCAATATGGTCCAAACTTGGTAAATTAGGAGATTTGTTGGTTTAAAAAAGTAACTAGTTACTAGTGTCTAAAAACTGCTCTTTAAACAAAATTCCTCTTTTTTTTTCAGAATAAAGGCTCTGAATTCCACACAACTTTGTCATTTTGTGAAGAAAAACAAACGATTCAAATTAGATTATCAAAAAAAGTGAGATTTTTTTTAATTCGGGCCGGATTTAAATGGTGGTGATCCAGTTTTGGCCCACGGGCCGCCAGTTGCTGACCACTGAAGTAAACATGACAATGAACACAGAAATCCAGGATGACTAAGGAAAGTGAATGAACGTTTTCATTAAGCAAAAATACCAAACAATCTCCAAACAGAGGAAGATAACAAGATAAGGAAGGAGGAGGGACTATGACATCACCAGTAGCATATTTGGTTAAAACTGTGAAATGTAGTGAATGCACTGCATTTTTGACTTGAATGTCAAAGAATATCGAAATTGATGAGTGTAAAAAGGACTGGAGGAAAATAACATTTTGTCTCATTTCTTCTACCATCTGTCCTGGCTGCAGCTCAGAGTGTTTTATATATTAAGAAACGGCACAGCATGAGATCTGGGAGAGTCTTGGCTGCTCCACAGTTTGGAGTTAGGTCCTGTGGTGAATCTGGAACATCACGCCTGAGCAGAGAAGACTGGAAAAAAGTCTGTTTTCTTTTTCTTTTTTTTTTAATGTCTCATTCACTGGGAGCCATAAATAAACAGCCAACTGACGTCAACTATCACAAAATCGCAGTAAATATTGTACAATAGAGTTTTTTTTTGTTTTTTTTACCATGATATGATTATATAGTTAGAATGTAATGAGCAAAATGTGACACAGTTTTCGCATAGTTGTTTAAACTTTGTCTAATCTGACAGATTTGATGACTTCACTGAACATAAATATTGTGTTTTTCATTTTAATGCCTCAAAAAAAAACACTTTCATTGAATTTTAAGTACTCTGTTTAACTTGTTTAACTCTGTTTTTACATTGAAATTAACTAATATGCCTGGGATTATCATACAACCTGCATAAAAAGGCAAGTAAATTGTGGAAATTGATTTTCTTCACCCAGTTTCACCAGAATTGAAACAAAACAAGCCAACAATCACTCTTTAAAGAGGAGGAACCCGGGAGCGAACGCCAATTCAAGCCATTTAAAAATGGGATTAAGTGGGTGTTCTGACCAGTGGCAAAAACAGACTACCATAGAAAATGAATGTGGGGAGAAAGTGTGATGAAAATATTGAGATTACACTGACGTCTGTTTTTGGAAACAGGGCGTATGTTTCTCGGTTTGTTCAGGTCTGCGTCTTTGACGGAGCATTATCCATGTTTTCTCTCAGACAATGGTGTTGACTGGAACCATCTGTGGAACCATCTGTGACGACTCTTCACCTCTCAAATGTGAGAAGAACGTTGTACCACTTCAACCACACACACACACACACACACAAACCAGTACATCCTCAACAGCGGGCAAAGATCCAGCTCCTGCTTTGTTGTTGAGAAAACAAACGGGAAAGATCGTCCACTGACCAACACGCTGTCACGCTGTTATCCTGCTATCACTGTTTGTGCAGACCTCAATCTGGAAATCAGCACAGAAACACACCGAACAAGCCTGAACTGATCCTTTAGGGACATGTTTCCAGATATTGTTCTTCACTATTTCAGGAAAACAATTGTCTGCTGCTAAGACACAATTTCAGACTTCATTCGGAAACTTATTTTGTCCCGGCTTCATTTTAGAGTTACAGAATGTAGGACCGGGCGATAAAATGGTCCTGAAATGAGATTACAATACATTTCAGATCAATGATGATAAGTTCTCAATATTTTTATCTGATAACAGAGGGCAGATTTTAACAGTTCAGTATGATGTGGAGAAAACTACGTTAAAAGATGCTCCATCCACGTCCAATATGTAGACTTAATGGAATCGGAATCTTCACATCATGATACTATTTGTATTGTAGACCATGTATCACGTAGTGCATTGTGAGGTAGGCACGATACACTATCGTGCCCCCTCCCCCCCATCACAACAATTTAGTGATCGCATAATTTATTCATTTGAAGGCATTTCAGTGTCTTCATTTCAGAAAGTGTATCATGAGCATCACAGACACACAGTCCTGGAAGTAAACAGCAGTCAATTAGCTGCACTTCAGCAGCAGGAGCCTGCAGTACGTCTTACATTTGCTGGGCTGGTGGTGAGTGATTCATCCTTACATGCCCCAGAGGTAAAGTGGCGATATGCTGAGAAGTGGCGGCTGCTGCTGCTGCTGCTGCAGTGGCCAGTCTTGCTCCTTCAATTTCCTCCCATCTAATCTCAGTGAAACAAATACGACCAGACGGGGCCGTTAAATCAAGAGCAGCAACGGTGGGTCGTAAAAGACTCGACACGTCCTGACGTCCCTCACTAACCAGAAGAAACCAGCAGCTGATGGCGTGTTGAGATAAACTATAACCCCTCTCCTCTCAGTCACTCAGTCTTTGTCAGTGAAGATCTCCGACGCTCTGACTTCTCCAAGAGGCTACAACGCGATGTCAGTGTTGTCAACTTAAAAAACCCAATGGAAATTGCGCTTTATGACTTGAAATGTACAGTTTGTTCACCAAAATGTGACTCACAACATAGTGAATTATCCATGAAAGGGATAATCGTGAATGGACCAAATTGTTAATAATTCACAAAAGTGACAAGAAAATGCTGTCGAACTCACCACAGCACAGTCTAGTGATTTATTTTGAAGTGCCACAAGAGGAAGCCTGCATCTTTCTAGGCATTCTTCTAGGACTTATAATGATCTTATTTATGATTCTTGTGGAACTCTGAACTGTGGAGGGCAGCATTACATCTCTCAGTGTACAGCCTTACGGAAATAATGATAATAATAAAATAACAACAAAGAAATATAATAACATGTTTCCATAACATTACAACATTTGTAATTTATTAACAGGATTTTACAACATTTTGGGGAATGCAATCAATGTTTTCCTTATGTGTGTAATATGTTTTTGTAACATAACAAAATTTTTAAACTCATCTTAAGGAATATTTTAATCGCAAGTATCGCAATAATGTTGTGAAATGCAATGATAACATGAACAGAAGCAACTATAATCGGCAAAATACAGGCCTCATCAGCACGATCTTTGGTTTTCGTACTAAAAGGTTTCACATAAACATGACATTGATGCCAAAAAATGTGTTCATACACCCACCAGGCCTGTTTGTGGTGCTGCAATAGAGTAATACACCAAAAATGGAGAAGATGTGCATAAAGCTGACAGTGACAGCGAAGGCAAAAGCAAAATGGATGGAACTTTCGTTTCTAAAAATAGTGTTTTAAAACTCCAAAAACGCCAGTTTCATGTGGTTGAAAAGCCAATCAGATTCTCCTAAACCTGTTGTCAGAGACTATAAATAGTTATGGAGAGGTAAGAAATGTTAGTATTTATAGATTCTGTTTTGCATTTCGACCTCTCTGTCTTCTCAGGGGAACTTTTCCTCAAGGCCACATTAATTACATCTTTCTTTTCCAATATGCCACAGCGTTTAAACAGATCTAATCACCAGGTTTCAGACAGGAAGCAAAATCAATTCTCATCCATCGCTCTGATGGGAATTTAAGGAGGAAGAGCGAGCAGAGGCAGAATAATAACAACAATCAACCCAAGTTACACACTGCAGCTTTAAAAGAGCTAAATGACTGATAATCTCCGTTTGGTTTCAGAAAAACTAATGATCATTTAGATTAAGGAAATGTAGATTAAAACTTATTGCGTACTGTTGTTTAGTTGGAATTGTTTGTTGTTTCCCAACATTTCAATTTTGGTTTTGTGGTGTTGTCATTGATATTCTGGGTTATTTAATTCATTGTATAGATTAAGGCTTGAGCTGCAGCCTCTTCCTTCTTTGGTCACTGATTTTGTTAAATGTACATTAAATTACATTGAGAACAAAAGCAAATTAAAACAAGATCACTCAGAGAGCACAGACCTTCACCGAGGCTTAAACACCTTGTCATCTTCGTTTTGTGTAACGCCACCTGAAATGTTTACATTTTGATCCAGTGGATCCAGAAGAACTTTCTGGATCTGTACAGAACTTTACCTACTTGTTTATAGCTAGTGGAATGTATTACCTTTGCACAACAGACAGCTTTTAACTCAGTTTGATGTGTTTACTTTTACTATTTTATTGTTTTATTGTCTTTAATTGCATTACTTTTGTATTTGTCCTCATGTCTGTGTCTGTGTACAACATTTTGGTCAACTGTGTTGTTTTAAAGTGCTTTATGAATAAAGTTGGATTGGATTGGACATTGCTGTCTTACATGAACATGACAAAATTCATCCTGATTTGTAAAGATGTCGCTGAGATTCATCTGAACTTGTCAAAAACAGTGTTGGGTTGTGTTCAAAGTCATGAACTAATTAACTAATTCATTCATTCATTATGGTTTTGGTAGGAAATCAAGTTGGAGCCATCTCTCAATTTAACTGATTCGGTCTGAAAGCTGGTAATTTTATAAGGTTTATTTTGATATTTTACAATTTGTAAAAAAGGTTGATAATGTTAAATAAATATTATGAATAGGATATTTTCTGTTCCTGTAAATGTAAGTGGAATTTGTTAATTCTTCCTGCATGTAACCCTGTTTGATGAGCTGCTGCTTGTCTTGATGAGGTTTAAAATAAAAGAAAAAAACGATTAAATAAAAGTCATATACACCTGTACCAACTGTGGCCATGGTAACGTCAGACGGAGAGAATCAGATTTGTCTCTGCTGGTTTCTTAGTAATAGAACTGGAACCTGAACCAAATGTCAGGTTATACAATGACTAGGGCTGTGTTGTTTATTTTATCGATTAATCGAGTAGTTGTTTGGTCCAAAAAATGTGAGAAATGTGATTTTCTAAAATGCCTTGTTTTGTCAACAAACCAAAATTATTCCGTTTTAATGGCATCTGTGTTAACGTGAGGCAAAGAAATCAGGAAATATTCAATACTAGGGATAACTGCGACTCCGGAACGATGAAGCTGACCTGTGCATACTCCCCAGGTTTAAATAATGCACGACTGCACCACTCCTCCATCTTTTCCCCAAAGATCATGCACCCTGCTGCTTCACTGTTTACGCTTTGCGTGAAATGACCCAGCCGCACAACGCTCCTCTTTCCTCTCTGTGCAGAGACAGAAACACAAAGAGAGCGGCACAACATGGGTGCCGTCCAATCGCGACAGAGGAGGCAGCTGCAGATATCTCACACTGTTCATTCAGTCTCTGCTCCCCTCCCCCCCCCCCCCACCCCCCTCATTTAATGTGAGTGCCTCAGGTCTGTGGGGAGAGTTCAGTTAGAGATGGTGGAGGCGGAAAGCAAGGGTTCCCCCACCTTCTTCTCTCTGCCCTACTTTTGTGAAAACACCAGCGGCAACACACGGGAGAGAAGGTTGAGGGAAACGAGTCAAAGGAAATGGGATCAGGACATATTTTTTCAACAAGGTTTATCACGGTATAATTTTTTTTCATATAATTGTAGGACGTAAGAAAGTGTGTGAAGTAGGGAAAAAAAAAGAGTAACATTACCTCAGTTCAATATGAGGCATATACTGTATGTCTGTTGGTAAATTATGCCATTTTTCAGGATATAAAAGATCCCAGATGTTAGTGGTGTTCAAAACATTTATTTATTTAAATGTTCTACTGTATATAATGATAATAATCATAAATTAAATAATAATAATTACATTTTCACCTTATCACTCACTCCATCTTAATCTAATTTCACTGTACCAGTGTCTGAAGTATATGTGAGGAAGAGGAGGATGATGAGAGAGCAGATTATTTTGGACATAAATCTTGGAAATAAATCTGTAGAATTTGGTATAAAAAGTTATATATTTTATTATCGCCATGCAAAATGTAATATTTCACTGTGTCACTAAAAACTCTAGACAGTAGAAACAAAACTAGATTCTGTTAAGTCATGTTAAATAAAAACTGCGTTAAAGTAACTACTTAAAAATCCAGATTACTGATTTCTACTTAGATAAATTAAATAATATTTATGGTCAAAAACCTCATAGTCCCTTCAGATTAAGCCAGATCATTGCTCCTCTCTGCAGCCTCTGAACAGGCACTCTGTTTCTGAGCTAATGCCCGCCCCCCAGAACACTGAGTCTCTTGTGATTGGCCAGCTACCAGCTGACTGACTGCTCCGCGGTGCTTCTTCTTCAGGTTGAATGTTCACACCCATGACCAGGAGTAGCTGTTGGGGGAGGGTTCGTTACACGACAAATGTGCTAGTTACGTAACTAAACTGGACTTTTCAAAACCTCTTGCTCAAGTGCAGGTAAACAGAGAAGCCCTTCTTTCTCAGAAGTGGCCGAAGTGTTTATTGTGACACTTTAGTGATGTTTAGTTTACCAAAAAAACATCAGAAATTTGATTTTCCACTGAATGTCCTCTTTAAATTCTCCCTCTCCAGGAGTCACATCAGGGGAAAAAACAGGGATTTTTAAACTGTTATGCTCTTCCTGACACAAACCTCCCAACACTGGGACAACACTGGATGTGGCCCCCCCTGTGGCTGGGGTCAATTTGAGAGTGTCCAACTGACAATGCACAATGAGGACTAAGTACCTTGCTGTGAACTGGCAACCCTCCGGTTACAAGCACAATTCCCTTCTGCTCGGCCACTGACTGCCCCTATTTTAATATTGACATGAATCTGTCTATAAATGCAAGACACGTCTGTCTGTTGTTAACCGTGTAAATGTCCAAGAGTTTCGATCGACGGGCTTCAATCCTGGCAGCTGACTTACGTGAGGCACCAGTGCGACAGGTCCAACTTGGCCGATAGTGAACTACTGTTTTTAAAGAAGCACCAGGTTGGAAAGAGTCTAATTTCACACAAATTGCAGCTTTAGTTCAGCGACATAAATCTCTTTATTAGCCAGATTTCGGTCCCCGATATGTCCCTTCCAACAACCGTGGGTTCCTTCCGATTTTAGGCTGATTTGAACAGATTATCTGGCCAAATTATCCTGGAGCGTGAGGGATTGACATGCACGATTTTAACGTCGTCGGACGCATCAGAGACTTCAAATCGTAAATGTTAACAGCAATTGGGGGGTGTGAGCAGAACCTTGATCGGGAAGTGGATGTTGTGTACTTTTGCTCAGTCATTTCAAAACATTGCACACACAACAGCTACTAACTGACGACACCGATGGTTTGCCACCGCGTCTGTTTATATTTTAAAATCACGTCACGCGAGTTTCTGTGAGGTTCCTCCCTGAAGTGTGTGGCCCTGCGTCTTGACTGGATCGTCCATTGAGTCTGTGGTCTCCCACGTTTTTTTTTAAAATCAAATCAGATTTGAAAATCCTCTAGTGTGAGGCAGGCACTTGCAAAATTGGTACAGAAACAAAAACCTCCAAATGAATCAGTGTTTAATGAATGGAATCAGGGCCTTGTGGATCAGAATCGAGTCGATTCAGGCAAAAAAAAAAAAGAAAACATATAAAACAATCAAGAAACTGAGACTGTATATCAACCATCAGTGGCCATGATGGACCTGCAACACTCCTGAGGCACAGCTGGAGTCAGGACCTGCTCTGTCAACATCTGGAGGCATCACTGATGTGTGTAGCTCTCAGGTCTGCAGCCACATGAAGCCCCAGCGTGTGCTGTTAAAAAAGAATCCTGCAGCAACGCCCAGGGACTGACTGACGTACTGATGTACTGACTGACTGACTGCAACCACACAGTCTGACCACATGACTTACACGCCAGCTTCTTACACATCACATCTGCAACAAAAGAAGCGGCGCGGCTGTTGCAGCAGCGGCGGCATCAGCAGCAGCTGTTGATTTAAATCATTTAAACCTGCTACATATTAATCCAGCCATTCATGAATACACCGGCTACAGATTATGCTGTTGTAGTAAAAAAAAAAAAAAAAAAAAATCCAACCTTCATCTCTGCGTGGATGACAGCAAACATTCTGCTGCAGAGACATGACTTCAGGACCAACATGTTTTTTTTTATTTTTTTCTATTATTTAAACGCTCATTTACATGACTGCTGCCTCACACACATTTTCACCCAAAAGACTCCATTAAATGAAACATAATGCAGCTCAAGGAAATAGAAATGGTGTCTTTCAATTTAAAAAAAAAAAAAAGACAAAAAAAATCTCTCTGCTCTGTTATGAATGAAATGCTGCATTCATTCAACTTGTAGAGGAGAATTTGTGCTGCACAGACTGAGTCACTGCTAAAAAAAAAATTAAATAAATTCCGCAGGAAAACCTTTTCTTTTTCTCTCTCTCTCTCTTTTTTTTTTTTTTAAAATTCGAGGATTTGCAGTTTTTAGGGGGGACATCCTTCGAAGGAATTGGTGAAACCTACCTCAGATCTTCCTCCTCTCGTTCTCAGATGATGACGATGATGGTGATGGTGATGGTGATGCGGGCTGGATTTGTGTGCAGCGCGTGGATGCAGCAGCAGCAGTTAGTCAGTAAATGCGCATGGTGCCAAATACCCGTGGTTCTCTCTCTCTCTCTCTCTCTCTCTTCGTCACGGATGGAGGAGAAGCAGACGTTCCTCCTCCTCCTCTTCCTCCTCATCCTCTTCCTCCTCCTCCTCCTCCTCCACGCTGCGTGGGAAAACTCGGTCACTCCTTGTTTGCGAGGAAGCTGGAAAGCCCTTGATGTAAGAGGAGTCGAGATCAGCATCACCATCTTTCACTCCACGTCCACTCATGAGTGTCATCACTGGAGATTCACTCACACAATTTTGATTTTTTTTTTTTTAGAATGTTTTGTGAATTATGAGACACCATCGCAGAAATTGTGAGATGCTAACTATCCAAAATTATGACTTAGCATCTCATAATTATAGTAAAGATTTTAAGATGCTAAGTGAAAATTATGAGCTACTAAGTCATAATCTTGAGTTAGTTTGTCAAAATCTTGGACGCTAAGTCATAATAATGAGTAACTATCCAAAATTATGACTTAGCATCTCATAATTATAGTAAAGACTTTAAGATGCTAAGTAAAAATTATGAGCTACTAAGTCGTAATCTTGAGTTAGTATGGCAAAATTTTGGACGCTAAGTCATAATAATAACTATCCAAAATTATGACAGCATCTCATAATTATAGTCAGAATTATAAGATATTATCAAAATTTTGATATAATATCTCCTAAGTATGAGATGCTAATGACAATTTTGAGATACTAAGTCAGGATTATGAGACATATCATATTTATGAGATGCTGTCATGATTTTGGATTAAGATGAGATACTAAGTCAGAATTTTGAGATTACAGATTTGGTTGCAATTTAAATGTAACTTGAACATTGGACAAGTTCACATGTGTATATCTCAACGACATCTTAACAAACCAGGGTGAATTTTGTTATGTTTATGTAAGATGGCAATAGCTATAAGCAGGGAAAGTTCTACACAGTCCAAAGGTCCTAAATGAGAATAAATTGATAAGAGTAAGACTGGAGAATAAAATAAGGAAGCCATTAAAAATGTAAGCCTGACTAAGGGCAAATTGAGTAACTGATACTTTTATTTCTATTTAAAGAGTCATATTGTTTGTTTATTTAGTGTTATTTTTATCCTCAAAACAACAAATGTTCAGTTTATCAGATGGAGTGGGGGGGAAATGCAGTGTGATGTTTCCTGCTGGGAACATTTTCTACAGTCACACAAGTTGGATTAAAATACTGTTTTGCAACAATTTATCTCTAGAGAAGCAACCACTGACATTTTCACATCAGTGTCTTTTCCTCCCACTCTTCAATTCCTGCTGTGGAGACACTGCGCCACCTAAAGGCTTACGTATTTGTTGCACCAAAGGACAGATGAAGAGGCTTAGAGATGAACTTCCAATTTTACAAAACAACACACAAACAGTCACAGTGAAAATATCTGGATTTATATTATTATTATTTTGCTAATATTATTTAACTAAAAGAAAAGATAGAAAGAGATGAACCTTAGAATCAGGCTTTAGTGTTAGGACAGCATTGTTTTTCCTCACTCAGTAACACTTTTTTGATTACTGAGGTGGAAATCCTTGATCCCCTCAAGTGGGGCAGAACCAGGAGACAGAGTGACTTTCCTGGACTTCCCAGGAGAACCAGACAAGGAGCTTCACGTGAAAAAAAAAGAACGAACAGGTTCTGCAACCTACACATTTTTAGTGTCCAATCCACCTCTGCATGTTTTGTGGAAGGAAACCAGAGAACCTGGAGAAAAACCCACGCACGGGGGGGGGGGGGACATGCGGGGGGGAACATGCAAACTCCATAGAGAAAGGCCCACAGTTGCACCTGGTCACAAACCCGGGTGTTTCTGCTGTAAGGCAACCGTGCTAGTCACTACTCCACCGCGCGACTCGTCACAAATAAAAAAAGATGTTGGAGTATTGAATTTATTCAACATCAAAGCTATAATGTTGCCATAGTGATTGATAAGTAATTTCCTTTGATGTCTGTGATGGCTTTGTTGTCTTTAATACATCAAAGTACTGACAGTGTATAAGACTGAATGGCATTTGGAGAAAGAAACCCCATCTTCAGCAGAGAAGAGAGAAAAGTTTATACAGTGACTTCATTAACTTTCTGTTGTGTTTTTCCGCCATTGTTTTTGATGGCGAACACTGTCTCAGCTCTTGACAAAGACACACAAAGAAACTGCAATGAACAGAGCAGCTTGGCTTCACAGCAAATAGAAAATACCATCAACACGCTCGTGGAGGTGAAGTCTGAGGCAGACTCAGAGATCAACTCTCTGAGGGCGGAAAGCATGACGCCTCAGAACAGGGAGGAAGACTGTGTGAAGCAAAGGCAGCTGGAGACAGAAAGGTTGAAGGAGGAACTGAATAAAACCAATGACCTCCTCAAACATGAGAAGAAGAAAAGGGCGATGAGAACCAAGGCCCACATTGACTCCCTGGCCGAGAACACCAAACTGATGATGGAGCTGAAAAGCAAAGAGGCTGAGTGGAAGGAGAGATTCAAGGCTCTGGAGGAAACGATGAGACAGAAGCTGGCGGAGAAGGACAAGGCCTGGATGAAGGAGGTAAAGCTGCTGCAGCAGGAGATCCACATTTGCCAGGAGATTTGTCTGAAGAATAAGGAGCAGTTGAGGATGAGAGGGAAAAGTGGTGAGAAGAAGCTCTCGCACAAATCAGGGAGCAACTCAGCGAGTCAAGAGGAAAAGGAAGAGGGAGAAGGTGAAGAGGAGAAAGAGAATGATGTGTCACGCAATCTGTCCATGGTCCACATGTTATGTCCCAGTCCTTCGATGGAGCTGGAGCAGCAAGTAGTAAAGAGGGACCAGAAAAGTGAGAACCTCAAACAGCAACTCCGGGTGTTGAAGGAGCAAGCAATTACAAGAGACAAGAAGAAAGTGAACAAGAAGAATGAAAAACTGGCACCTGAAAGTGAAGCACTGGAAATGGAAAGGAGGAGGGAAGTGTTGGAGGTGACCATGCCCTCGGGTGAGTCCACCACTACTAAACCCTCTGCTCTAGCAGTGAATGGCAAAATGAAGGAGAAAACCATCGTGAGTGAGAAGCAGATGGTGAAGACGGAGAAACTAGAGGACGACAGTGAAAAAATGAATAAAACAGAGCTGAAAAAGGAGATGGTTAATGGAGTACCAGAGGCGGCCATGCCCTCAGGTAAGCCCACCCCTCCTAAATCCTTTGCTAAAGCCGTAAATGGGAAAATAGAGGAGAAAATTATCATCACAAACAAGAAAGTGATGGTGGAGAGAGAGCAACAAAAGAAAAGAGAGGTGAAAAGGGAGAGGACCATGTCCTCAGGTGAGTCCACCACTCACAAACCGTCTAACTCCCCTGCTGCTGGTGTCCAGAGCCACCCTCCCGAAGAGAAAGAACAAGGGAAGAATGTGGAGGAAAATCCAGCAGCTCCTGGTCAAGAGGATGTCAAGGTGGATGTGTCTCAGTTTGACCTGCGAGTTGGACAAATAATCTCAGCAGAGAAGCATCCGGATGCAGTCAGTCTCTTTGTGGTGCAGGTGGATGTGGGAGAGGCTTCACCCAGAACAGTGGTCAGCGCGCTGCTCAAGAACATCCCTCTGGATCAGATAATGAGCCGCATGGTGGTCCTGCTTTGTAACCTGAGGCCAGCCAAGGTCAGAGGAGTGCCGTCCCAGGCTTTGGTCATGTGTGCCACTTCAACGGAAAAGGTGGAAATCCTCGATCCCCCAAGTGGAGCAGAACCAGGAGACAGAGTGACTTTCCGGGACTTCCCAGGTGAACCAGACAAGGAGCTTCACGTGAAAAAGAAGGAACAGGTTCTTCTAGATCTACACACGGACTGTCAGTGTGTCGCCACCTACCGGGGAGCTGCCTTTGAAATCACTGGCAAGGGAGTGTGCAGAGTCCAAAGCATGAGCAACAGTAGAATCAAATAATCACTTTTCAATTCTGTTGAAGTGAATTACATCTGTCTGCGTGTGTTTTTGTGACAATTATGCAATTAATGAATCGTCAACTATTTTGATAATCAATTCATTGATTTGAGTGTTTTTTGATTCTTGTTTCCAGGATTGACAAATGTTTTCTGACATTTTAGAGACCAAAAAGTACTTGTTTAATGGAGAAAATAATCGACAGATTAATCTATTCTGAAATTATATATTGTTACTTGCTGCCCTAATATCCATGATTCAGTTGAGCTACAGAATCATTTTCTTTTGTGTTTGGCTTTACACTGACAACAAACCTTTTGAATCTTGGAGGAAATAATAATAACAAGCAGAGTGCTGTAAAAAATATAGTAATCTTTGCCACTCCCGGCTGCCGTAGTCATGTACTGTTGAAAGTGTCCAATAAAGTTTATTCAAAACACACTTCCTGTTTCTTTCCCTTATAAAAGCACTCAAACAGTTAACTGTGGTGCTTTAATGCTGCTCTGCATTAAAGAAATAAAACATAAATCAAATGCATACATTACAGTCTCCGGGTTTTGCGCGGTGAACCATTTCGACGTTGTGACATCTTTGGTCACATGACTGGGTGGTCACCTGACGAGTTGTGTCGCTAACAGGGGAAATGGCGGCCCACTTATCGTACGGAAAAGTGAATTTAAACATTTTAAGAGAAGCTGCACGAAAAGAGCTGCGGGAGTTTTTGGACAAATGCGCCGGAAGTAAGGTAACGCACATGACAAACATGGCGGAAAAACAGGGAGAGCTAAGCTAACGTCAAGATTAGCTCACAGACGCCAACAGAATTAAGATGTCGCAAAGAGATCAGTAAATGGCGGTGTGTGTTTCTGATCCAGACCCAGGTGTCGTTCTGTACATGCCTGGACCTGTAACTAATAATTCGTTAATCATTTTAACGTTTTGACGCAGCATTAATGTTTTTACACGCGCAGCTATTTAGTTATTACGGTATTAGAGGTCCAAGGAATTCAGACCAATCACGTGCACGTTGAATCGTCACGTGACGACAACTGAGAGACCGTTTCTCCCGTATGTATGAGGGAGAGGTAAATGGAGGAAGAAAAATGACTCAAAATAGCTTGGTTTCAGAAGAATCAAAGAGACAGTTTCAGATTTTAATCTGGACTGACTCTTTAGTCCACCAAAAAGATTGAAATGAGTGCTTTACGTTTGGATTTCTTTGTTATGTGGAGCAAAAACAATATTGCTATTTATATTATATTAATATTAAAAAAAAACCCAACAACATCCATGCAGATTAGGTAATGTTCATAAACTGTGTTTCCCGTTGCTCTTTAGGCCATTGTGTGGGATGAATATCTAACCGGACCGTTTGGACTAATAGCTCAGTACTCTCTACTGAAGGTAACTGTTTTCTACACTGCTTCCTTTATTGTGTTGAAAAGTAACTTAATGTAATGTTCAGTTGTTTAACTAAAAGGTGTTCTGTATCCATCATTTATATCAGGCTGTGTTTAATTGTAGGTTTAATACAAATCAATATCAATGTCACTTTTTTTTTGACTTCCTTTTGGTAGGAACATGAAGTGGAAAAGATGTTTACTCTCAAGAGCGGCAGGCTCCCCGCTGCCGATGTCAAAAATATCATCTTCTTTGTCCGTCCCAGACTGGAACTCATGGACATCATTGCTGAGAATGTTTCCAGGTCTGTGTCTCCTGTGTTTTTACAACTCAAAATCATACACTTTACATTATACACTTTGAATTAAAATGCTCTTTCGCAAGTATTTCCAGGCCAAGATGGGCAGCAGTACATTTAACAGGGTTGTAGAAAAGAAAAATTCAAAAAATTATAGTCAGTTGATATAATCTATTCACAAAATATTAATCTAAAAGAAAAAGAAAATTAAAAAAGGGAAACCATTTCTCCAAGATTCTGCTGTTTTTGCAAATTATACAGAACAGAAGGAGAAACAAAGTTTCAGTTTGGACTTTTGGAACATTTGATACAAATTAATCAACTTTTATTAAAAATAATCATTGATCCCTAGGTAAGTAGGTAGTAAACCAAAGATGGCCTTTGAGATTAAAAGAAAATGCTGATATTTTGTGTATATTTTCCCACTTTTGTCATGGATTGTGCACCTGCAGTGAGGATAAGCTGCACTCGCCGCGAGACTTCCACATTTTATTTGTGCCTCGGCGGAGCATGCTGTGTGAACAGCGGCTGAAGGAGCAGAACGTGCTGGGCTCCTTCATCAACATCGACGAGTACATCCTGGACCTGATTCCTTATGATGGTGACCTGCTCTCCATGGAGTACGAAAGTGCTTTCAGGGTGGGTGTGCTACTGCGACTCTACAAATTAATAATTTACATTATGGGTCATGTGTTATATTTATAAAATGAAGATTTCAAATCACTGGCTAGTAAAAACACCAAAACTGAGATAAATCATGTTTAAAAACTAATTTGAGTGTAAATGGATGGACATGCATGATGGAAAAGCACTGTGACTCTGTGGAAAGTGTGATCCAGGTTTCTGGCATTAGCAATTAGCGAATATTTCAATGTGCATTTAATACTGTTTACTTGTGATGACATGAATTTTATCTGTTTATACAGGTTAAGTGTGGAGCTGTGGTGCTCTTCTAATGGTCAGAATACATTTTTACATTGTTTACTTTTATTTCATTCAGGAATGCTACCTGGAAAATGACCAAACAAGCCTTTACCACACAGCCAAAGGCCTCATGACGTTACAGGCTTTGTATGGTACCATTCCACAGATATACGGGAAAGGGGAATGTGCACGGGTGAGTGTGCCGCCAGTCTTTGACAATAAACATTTGCCCGGCATAAGTACTACCATGTGCAGTGATCAAAAAGGAAACCTCTCTCTGCCTGTTCTCAGCATGTTGCGAACATGATGCTGAGGATGAAGAGGGAGTTTGCTGGAAGTCAGAATCAGATCCTCCCTGTGTTCGACACCCTGCTCCTCCTGGACCGTAACGTTGACCTGCTCACCCCGCTGGCCACGCAGCTCACCTACGAGGGCCTGATCGACGAGATCTATGGAATCAATAACGGTCAGAAGTCTCCAAATGCAGGGTTGTTTATTGCAGTTTTACAGCGCAAGAAAATGCGGGTAAATCATAAAAATGAAGAACACCCACCTACTTAAAATGGCATTGATGGCTTCGAGTGTTGCGTGCCAAGATTGTGAAGTCCGCTACAGAAGCTCTGTTGCAGCGGTCTCAAACTTTTGGCCCCCAGATCAAATTCCTGCAGCGGCCAGTTATTAATTTTGCATCATAAATACATTTATATTGTCAACTATTTATCGTTCCCTATCAAAACAAACCCCTTTATTTTGAAATTGTGTGCCCTGCTCTATTGCCTGTAGGGGGCAGTGTTACGATCTGGGTTTGCCTCAGTCAGTCAAATCTGGGTTAATCGGTCTAACGTCTCCAAATACGGATTGAAATAAATGTCACATTACAACAAGCTTTCTGGAGTGAGCGTATGTCATAATCACAGCAAAAGTCGTCCAACGGGAATTTGAGTGTGAATTTTATTATGACAAGAGCAATTGACTTTTTTGCCTACTTCTGTTTTTTAATCACCATGACTATTTTTTTTCTCTTCTCTTCTGTTCTCTTCTGTGTTACAGGTTATGTCAAGTTGCCTCCTGAAAAGTTTGCACAGAAAAAACAAGGCGAAACCAGTAAAGATTTACCCACAGAGGCCAAGAAATTACAGCTGAACTCAGCGGAGGAACTTTACGCTGAAATCCGGGACAAAAACTTTAACGCTGTCGGAGCAGCGCTCAGCAAGAAAGCTAAAATCATCTCTGCTGCCTTTGAGGTTAGTCTTGGTTTGGGTTCGCCCTTTACCTATTTCTTGTCTTTGTCCAGACAAAAATAATCAAATCATAATTGTAAGGCTGCAACGATTATTCGACTAATAAGCAATTACTAAACTAATAGCCCTCGTGTGGTTATTTTTAAATTAATCAGATTCTTCAGAGCTTCTAAGACTTGAATATTTGTTTCCACCATATAATAAAACAAATTAACTATGGGACAAAAATTGAAATAATTTTTCTGAACAACAAATTAATGTTTGAAATAATTGTTAATTGTAGACCTAATAAGTAATGTGAGATGCACCAATAATTGTTTTATAATTTACTTGAACCCTTACTTGAAGACTTGAAGTAATGATGACCACCTCTAGTTATATGGTAATTATGTTTTTCTCAGTTTTCACATCAAAATAACAAATAATTCCTGTTTTTCCTTGTTTAAAATGTGTTAAGTTAAGCACTTAATTTGCAGTTTACACTAAAATGAATAATCATAGGAAGAAAATGTGTAATGGATGAGCCCACACAGCACACAACACCAATGTCCCACACAGTAGCCTGGCACGTAACATCCCCTCCCTTAAAGCCAAATGCTAGAAAAGCTGCTCAAGTTAAAACACGAATCGTCTGTGAAAACTTGGAAAATATCAATTATTTATGAGTCTGGATCTGGATAGAACTGCATCTGGTTCTGGATCCTGGACTGTGGTCCACCTTTAAGTGACCTCTGCTAATGGAACTGTAATCTCTGTGACATTTTCACTGCAAACGTGCCATTGGGCTAATGAGGAAGTGGTGACAAACATCTAGAGATAAGCTAAAGTCGTAAATCTGAGACCATTATTCTGTCATCAGACGCTAGGGTTTCTGTGTAAACTACAGTATTTTTCTGCTTGGTCTGGTCAAATGTACAAACGTGGAGTTTCTTTTTCCACGTTTGTGTCACAGGAACGACATAACGCCAAAACGGTGGGAGAAATCAAGCAGTTTGTGTCTCAGCTGCCTCACATGCAGGCAGCACGGAGCTCCCTGGCCAACCACACGTCCATCGCAGAGCTCATCAAGGACATCACCAGTACGTAAACACACCCACGTCATGAATTCTTCTGACACCATGTTTTCATCAAAACAAAATAAAACCTCTGCTCTTACTTCACACTCTAAACCCTAAAATTTGTTGGTTGATATTATTATTATTATGCTAACTTTAGAAATATGATTTTTCTTATTTTTAAATATTCCTAAATGTAAATGGGCGGAGCCTTTTCTACGTTTATTTGGTTCTTCTCCATAAGTTCAGAAAATGTGCATTGTTACAAAATAAATCAAAAACCTGTATTGTTACAAAAAACAGTGTTACAAAATGTTGTAATATTACAGAAAAATGTTAGGAAAACTTACAAAACATTAACATGTTACAAAGAAAACAACTAACTAATCTAATCTAATCCCCCCCTCCAAAGTATTTTTGTTTTTGGTAAATTATCTGTTAAAAAATGTGGTGCTGTTAAAAATAATACAAAAACCATCACCAATGTTACCAAAGCATTTACAAAATATTGTGATGTTACAAAAACCTCAAACAAATAAAAAAAATAAATAAATCTGACGTGATCTTAAAGTGTTAAAAAGTTCTAATATTTACGAATAATACAAAATGGTCACTGATATAACCAAAATGTAGTGTTACAAAAACATGTTTCAAAACACACAGTTATTTTCATAAATATATAAACTTGATGAATCAGGAAAATAATAACATTTTTAAATCATGATGCTCCCCCCTTGTGGCTCTTCAAAATAAATCCCCAGGACTGTATGTTGGTTGACATCATATATCATTTAGCAGTTGCTCTAATTTCACATAAAACCTCATATTATTTGACTTCTGCTGTCATAGACATGTGTGTTGCTGATGTATAATTGAATAAATTCTTCTGTTCCAGCTTCTGAGGCCTTCTTTGATAATCTAACAGTGGAGCAAGAGTTTATGACGGGAGTGGACACTGACAAGGTATTAATCTGATTACTGCAATATATAATCTGTATGCATTGGTATCAGCCAAAATTGTCTTTAAAGTGTATTATATACCACAGTATGTAAGATTTTACTACAGTTTACTTCCCCCCAACACAAGAAATCCAAAAAAATACTGGAATACAACTGTTTTGTTACAGTTTCTTTAAGAATTAGGTTTTTATGCTTCTGCTTTAGTGTCTTGTACATGTTTTAAACGTTATTTTGTTGTGCAGGTGAACACGTATATAGAGGACTGCATCGCTCAGAAGGATCCGCTGATTAAGATCCTGCGTCTGGTTTGTATGCAGTCAGTCTGCAACAACGGCCTCAAGCAGAAGGTGCTGGATTATTACAAGAGGGAGATTCTACAGGTAAAGACAGTCGTTTTTTTAAAAGCGTAAAGAAAACCTGATGTGCACTGTGAGAGAATGAATCTGTTACATTAAAGCTATATTGTCTGTAATTTGAGTCCAAAACACGTTTTATCTTAATGCTCGTCACAAACAGATATAATAATCGTGTCTAAAACAAACATTTTATAAGATTGGTAGACCGCAATGTTTACCTCTTATGGTTAATAAGACTGGTAGACCACCACAGAGACCTTCTGGTTCACTGCGGGTGAAGCATCTCTCTGCTCTCTCATGCGTTGAGTGAATGACAGGAAGTGAACCTCAACAGAAAAAATGAAAGTATCAGTATTAACCGGTTACCATTCTAAATAAACGATTCTGTTCCGGAACATTAAAAAATATAAAGTTTCTGGTTTCTTCGTTCTTGTTCAAAGCTTTGGTTACTACACCACGTTTCTTTCCTTTTTATTTTTACACCAGATTATGAACAAATGAAAAGTGTTTTAGAAACCATCAGACTATAGCTTTAATTGATAAATCAGAATAGGTCAGTTATGTGACTTACTAATGCTGTTTCCGTTTGTTTTTTCATGCAGACCTACGGTTACGAACACATCCTGACGCTGAGTAACTTGGAGAAGGGAGGTCTTCTGAAGCCGCAGACGAGCTCAAGGAACAACTACCCCACCATCAGGAAAACCCTCAAACTGTGGATGGAGGACGCGAATGAACAGGTACGGACTTTGACAAAGAAACATAAAGGACGGAACATGATTTAGGAGTTGGAAAAGGCCTCTGACCGTAATTTTTGTTGTCGTTTCATTCCTCAGAACCCCAATGACATTTCGTACATGTACAGTGGTTACGCTCCACTTAGCATCCGCCTGACGCAGGTGCTGGCCAGACCAGGCTGGAGGAGCATCGAGGAGGTGCTGAAGATGCTTCCAGGTCCACACTTTGAGGAGAGACAACAGCTGCCCGCTGGACTTCATAAGAAACGTAAGTGCTGTGAGCGCTGCATCCACACCGCCCTGAATTTGAAAACAACTAATCTACGCCGACAGTTGTTGGCTTCTTTTCAGAGAGTTCAACAACAGTGGTGGAAAAAATGAGCGCAAATATTTCTAGTAAGAAACCGGGACGATGTGGAACTGAAAGTTTTAAGCAGCTTTTTGTTTACAGCTTTGGTTGAGATGTGAACCAATCAGAAAGTGGATGCTGGGAACTCCATCATTTTCTCAGTTTCTTTCTCTCCAGACTAAAATGCAACCCATGTTTTTCAAATGTAAATAGAGTCAGCAGGATTTTTAATCATCTCTTTTGTGACTCTGAAATGCCAGGGTACAGTGGGAGGCAGGCACATCCACAGCAAAATGTATTTGTTTTTAAAACGAAAAAAAAGAGATTAATTTGGATTTGTTCTACACGTATGTAAAGGTCAGGTACTTCCTGCCCAAACAATTTACTGCAGTTTTGGGTATTTTTCCAAAAAAAAAAATTTCAGTAGTAGTTGTGTTTTTTTTATTTTTAGCTGTAGTATTGTTTTTCTTATGTAAAAAAAAATACATGTTTATATGTTGTCTTTGATGTTACTAGTTAGTATAACAGAAAAATATATGCTTTTATGTTGTTTTTTGTTTCAGTAGTTATTCTTAGAAAGTTAAATTCACTTTTATATGTTTATATAAATATATATATATATGTTTACCTTTGATTTTTGTAGCTATTATTTTGAAATAAAATACTTTTTTTAACAGTGCTCATACAACAAAATACATATCTTTCTTTTTAGTAGTTAATTAGCACAAAACCAAATAGATGTTTTTAGTGTTGTCTTAAGTTTTAATACTTATAATTATTTACTAAAATACAAATGATTTTATTTCAGTAGTTATTCAGTAGTAGTTATTTCATTTTTATGGTCTCTTTTGCTGTTGTAGTTGTTCCATAACTGCAGCACAATATTTCCCGTAACAGGAAGAAGCCTCACATATTGTACGTTTAAGAGACGGCGTTCTCCGTACAGTTTTTCCTGCTTCTCGCACAGGAGAATAAAAGTCCGTACGCTCCCGTCTGCTTGGTGCAGATAAGACACAGGCTTTGTGTCGGTGAAGTCACGTGCAGAAGAGCAGCAGTAGATTGATGGTGACGTCACCACAGAGACCCACTGTCACTGTTTTTGTTTGTCTGGTTTATCTGCTTCTGACAGTGACCAGCGCTGCTTCTCTTCCTTTTTTCGTCTCTTTTTCCTTCATCCTCCTCTCATGCCAGCAGTGCTCGGTGTTTTACTCTGATGCAAACAATGGATTGGCTATAATTATACGCTGAAATTGAAACGTGCTAATTAGAATTATGAGTTTGGACATGAGACAGTTGACCTGTCTCTACACGTCTGCCTCACTGTGGATTACAAAATGTGATAATAGGGGAGTGTGGTCTCGGGGGAGGGGTGTGACTCATATTTTATGTTTATATTTGTCCCTCCTTCACATTCAGTTGCATTTTGATAAAATTTGTAAAAGCAAAATTTCCACTTTGACTTTGTATCAAAATAAGGAAAGGATAAAGGGTGAGACAATATATCATATTATTGTATATTATCATAGAAAACACACAGTTAAATTGATCACAGTGAATTTCTATTATTGGGATTAGTGTGAAATGGATTAAATAAATATTTTTGTTTCACTGGCTTGAAATTACTGTCGATCTCACCAGCTGTACAGACTTAGTGATTTACTTTGAAGTGCCATAAGATGTATTTTTCCCTGACCTCATGATTTATGATGATAAAATGATTCAGGATTATTGTTTTTCTTTTTTAATTTGTTTAAAAAATTATATCTTTTAATTAGTGTCTTTTGGTAACATTAAAAAACATAAAGCAATTTTTTTGGCACATATAAATTTTTTTTTTCCAAGGCTAGTCACTTTTTTGTAGCAGGTTTTTTTTAACATTGCATCATTTTGGTAAATTTTTGAGTAATATAAAAATAAATAACGTTAATATGTTTTTGCAACAGTACAAACCATTTTGTAACATGTATTTTTATGAAATTGTTTTATAAAATTTTGTGGTAAATGTAATGTTACCAACATTTTTTTTCTAACGTTAGTCACATTTTATTATATTACATTTTTGTAACACAAGCAGTTTTCTTTGTAGTTTTAAAAACTTTTTTTTATAACATTAAATTTTGTAAAGAATTTGTACATGCATAATGTTTTTGAAAAAATTTTTTTTTTGAAACGCAAGCAATTTTCTTTCATTTTTTTTTTATAATTTTTGTTGCGTCACTAATTATTTTTTTTCTGTATTTGTCAGCTTTTATAAAACTAGACCAAATGCTGGTAGATTGTTGCAGTTAAAGTGAGAGAGAATTATTTTTGGTCTGGATCATCATGACAAGACACTTTAATTTATTTTGTGACATTTGTCTTCTTTGGACCGTCTCACAGGCCAGCAGGGCGAGAATCGGACGACGCTGGTCTTCTTCCTCGGCGGTGTGACGTACGCAGAGATAGCAGCGCTCCGTTTCCTCTCTCAGATGGAAGACAGCGGCATGGAGTACATTATAGCCACCACAAAACTCATAAATGGGACAACGTGGATCAAAACCCTCATGGACCGTCCTGAGTCTCAGTTGCCCTGAATCACCTGCACGTCCAGCTGGACACATCAAACGCCTCCATCCACCGGAAAAACAGCTCAGCTGCTGGTTTTTTCTCCAAACGCAGGTGTTTCACTGATGTTTCACAGCAACAAGCTTTTTAAAGATGCTGTTATCAGTCGTGTGTGTTTGTTGTTGGGTTTTTTTGTTTTTTTTTTGGCAGAGTTTCTAGCTTTAAACTGTGTCTTATTTATTTAAGGGTTTATTGTAGAACTGCAAAATTAGTTGCAAAATAATCAAAATCATAATACAAACATGTGCAGCATCCAAAACATGGAATTCCTTATGAAGTTATGATGAAATTCTTCAATCTTACTCTACAGATAATAAATAATGTTTTGCTTGTTGACAGCAGCTTTAGCCCATGATGTTACATTACTGCCATCTTCTGGAATAAGAAAACTCCTACATTACCCATTCACTCGTATTCTTTCTCATCTCCCGAGACTCACCCTCTCATAAGTCTCATCCTCTCATCTTCTCAGTTTGTCTCACCCTCTCCTCTCTCTTCTGCCTTCAGTCTCTGTCTCATTCTTGTGTCTCATCGGTCTCTTGCTCTCCTGTCCTCAGTCTCATCCTCTCCTCAATCTCTTCACTTTCATCATCTCAGTCTCATCCTCTTCTCTCCTCGATCTCATTCTCATTTCTCCTCAGTCTCATTCTTTCCTCTTGTCAGTCTCATCCTCTCATCTTCTTAGATTCATCCTCCTCTCTCAGTCTCATCTCCTCACTCTCATACTCATTTCTCTTCACTCATCTCCTCAGTCTCATACTCTCAATCTAATGTCTCATCCTCTCATCTCCTTAGTCTCATCCTCTTCTGTCTGTCTGATCCTCCCATCTCTTGTCTCATCCTCTCATCTCCTCACTCTCATACTTATTTCTCTTCACTCTCATCACCTCAGTCTCATCCTCTCATCTCTTTAGTCTCATCCTGTTATCGCCTCACTCTCTTATCTCCTCACTCTCATACTTATTTCTCTTCACTCTCATCATCTCAGTCTCATCCTCTCATCTCCCCACTCTCACTCTCTTATCTCTTCAGTCTCATCCTCTTCTCTTTGATCCTCTCCTCTCTTGTCTCATCCTCTCATCTCCCCACTCTCACTCTCTTATCTCTTCAGTCTCATCCTCTTCTCTTTGATCCTCTCCTCTCTTGTCTCATCCTCTCATCTCCTCACTCTCATACTCATTTCTCTTCACTCTCATCATATCAGTCTCATCCTCTCATCCTCTCATCTCCCCACTCTCACTCTCTTATCTCTTCAGTCTCATCCTCTCAACTCTTTAGTCTCATCCTGTTATCGCCTCACTCTCTCATCTCCTCACTCTCATACTCATTTCTCTTCACTCTCATCACCTCAGTCTCATCCTCTCATCTCCTCACTCTCACTCTCTTATCTCTTCAGTCTCATCCTCTTCCCATAAAAACTTGAGAAAGCTTTTAAATGTTAAGGCAGATTAAAGGTGAAGCACTTTGACGTTCATATTAAAGGCTGTTTATTGTTGTTTTTGTTAGAGAAAAATGTAAATAAAACCCAAACTAACATTGGTTCGACGTGAAGCCATTTTGTCTCCTGCTTGTCGGATTGTAGTTTTGTTTTGTTTTGTTTTGTTTTGGTGAAGGCCGGGCTGATTGTGATGAGTAAGTGCAGATGAGAGGCAGACAGATGGGAGTGTATCCGTCAGCCGCGCTCCAGCTCTCTGAAAGAGCAATTAGCGCAGTAACAGGCCTCCTGATCAGATGATAATGGCCCTGTGCTGTCTGGAGAGCTCGGCCCACGGCGGCTTGTGATTTGACAGAGCAGGACACTGATTGAATTAGGAGGCCATTTGCTCTGTGTTCCGGTGGAGGATAACTGAGCTGCACGAGGATGTTTGATGTCTCACTCTCTCAGTCAATAGTGTGTCCGTGCCTGACACTGTGGACACGGGGACGACCTGCTGACAGCACTCCGATATTTTTGGTGAACTCTGCTCAGGTAAACCTGTCCTGATTTCCTTCACTTTGACTGGTTTTAATGGTGTAAATGTAGCTTTGATGGTGGAGATGAGCCAGTAGAGTTTTTCCCTTCTGTGTTTGAGCAGCAGGTGCACCAAGGACTTAAACTCCCATTAGATCACTCCCAGAAGATTCAAATCCTTGCGATCACTTATTGTTTGTGGCTCCTCCTCTGTCATCAGGGCTGGAGACGCTTAAAGGCACCAACACACCAACCAGGACGTGAGGGCTGGAAACACAGGAGCTCACTTTCTCCTCAGCTCCTGCTCCACGAAAAACCAAGGTATGACCTGCTTTAATCTCACTTTTGACATTGTTTGATCAAGTCTAATGTAAATCCAGACCGTTTTTCCTACACCAGATTATAATTAAGTGAGAATTATTTATTCTGCCTATAACATAACATGGTTCCAGTTTGAATTTAACTTTTGACGAGGAACTACTTTGAGGAAAAACAGATAAATGCATGTTGCAGCTCAGGCCTGACGGTAATTTAAATCAATATGCATTTGTACAGCACTTTTCACACAAATTAAATGTAACATTATATACAACAATTAAGACATTAAGAATTGAGCATGCATTAAATAAAAAAGGGACCGGAGGAAACACGAGTTGTGGAGTTATAGAAACATGAACAATGGTTAAACATGAATAAAAACTATAAGCATGAAAATAATAAAAAAGACTAAAATTCAATCAAAAAAAACTTACATTAAATTCTTAATGAATTAAAATGAAATTAAAAGTAGTGTAGGAATTTTAAAAATAAAATAAAATTGGGAGTGAAATTACATTGTGTAAAATTGGTTAAAATATAAAGGAAAAAACTGGTTTTATTAATAAATTAAAAAAGGTTTTGAATCTGCTCACTGATCCTCACTCTCTTCTGCTCTTCATTATCAAAATTTTAGTTTAGTTTAATATATACATTGTGTATATATACATTGTGTGTATATATATATGATGATGATAATGATTTGAGATGACCATATACAATTTCTAGTGAGGAGCAAAAGAGCTTAATGTTTACTTTTCTGACATTTATTCACAATAATTACCAATGTAGGCTGATTTGGAACCTATTTTATTGTGAAAACATTTTTGGACATCGTCTATGGCTCTAAAAATATCCAAAAAATGACAATGGAAAGCAAATGCTGAAGGCATTCTGCAGTTTTTATAGTTTGACCAGGAACACAAACATAAGCAGATCAATACTGAGCCCATTTACTGTAGTTAACAGATAAATTATTAATAGTGGTCTTGTGAAAATGCAGGCACTTTGGCTCCTACAAGGCTACAAACAAATCAATTTGCACATCTAACAAAAATAAACACTAAATAATTGCCTTTAAAAATAGTGTTGCTTTTGAAAAATGAATGGATGTAAATAAACCTGAAAATGACTCAATTTTCAGAGAATTTTAAGCCTTTTCTCCCGTGTCTTGTTTTTATATGAAGCCAAAGAAGGACCACATGTCGCGTTATATGAGATTTATCTAGATTTATAAAGACGGAAACCTCTCGAAGCAAAATTTTTGTCCTAACTTATATGGTTTTCTACACGTTTGTTCTGTGACTTGCTGCAACCCAACCTTACTTAACCTAACACAGGCCAATTCAATGTAACCCAACCGTACCTAATTTAACCTAACAAAACCTAATTTAATCTAACCCAACCTTACCTCACCCAATTTAATCTAACCTAACCCAATTTAATTTAATCCAACCTATCCCAACTTAACTAACTAAACCTAACCTCACCTTACTCGACCGGACCCAGTCTAATATGACCTATCCTAATCTAATTTAACCTAATCTATTTAACCTCACACATCCAACCCAATAATCTAACGTAACATAATATACTACCAAACCCAACCTAGTGTAACCTAAGATTAAACACTGTCACCTAATTTAATCTAATCTCATTCAGTCCAACTTTATCCAAACTAATCTAATCTGTAAATCTGTCCTCTTTGCTGGACACACCATTATTCACACTCTTGTGAAACAATGTGATGAATGTGTGTGTTTGCAGAAATGGGTGGAGGTGGGAACATGGGTCACGTGGGTCACATGACTCCAAGTGCAGGTCGCAGAGAGAAAACTCAGCAGGAGAATCCGTGCGTGGATCCGCTGTTCATCCGCGCCCTGCGGACGTTCAAGGAGATCCTCAAGTTTGTGCTCTTCAGCTACACGGTGCTGTTCGGGGCTTTGCTGCTGGCCAGATGGACCACGTACTTTATGGTGGGGAAATAAACGCCAACCGAGGAGCAGCTGTTCTTACACTGAAGAGCTCACTCATGATCAGCCAGACCTTCCTGGGACTCATGCTCTGTGCTGCTCATGTAAAGTATTCATGTCTCACAGCTCAAGTAACTGCATTTTTTATGTTCTGTGATAATAATAATAATAATAATTATTATTATTATTGCTATTATTATTCGCCACAGTTTTTTTTTTGTCTTTATATTCATAGCAGAGTAATGCAGAGCTGAACAAATGAGGCAACTCCACAATTATTTTTTATGTAAAAAAATGTGTATTCTAGCCCTCATGCAACCTTTTTAAAAAAAAAAAAAAAAAAAAAAAAATGACACTCAGCACCATGATCAGAATCAATTTTGACTTAAACACCCAAGAACCACATACAAACATCAATTAGTCCACAATTATTACTGGTTGAACGTAATAATGGCACACTTCCGAATTATACATCCAGCACATAAACATTTGAGTTGTATATGTACTCTAAACTTTGAACAGTCCGTCATCCAAATAGAGGTATAGTGGGTGTGCGCTTCGCAGAAGGTCTGCGCCGCCTACTATTAAACACAATATACAATATGTATATTCAAATTTATTAAGAAATACTAGCCTTTAACCCTTTAAATTACATTTTTAAATGAATTTTTTTACATTGAAAAGATGCAAAAATATGCAATATTCTCTATCTACTATATGATGATGAGATTTCCTGGGGAGGGAAAACGCATGGGATACATCTCAGATTACCAACAGTGACGTTTTTGCACTATAATCTCATCACATTAAGTGCAAAACATTGCCATTAAAGAATAGCTACTTTTTCTCTTTCTGTTAATTCATTTCCTAATCATAATGGATTTTCAGTATAGGTTTCTGCTTTCATTGGCCATTAATAATAGCACACTGCCACCTGCTGGATTATCTGGAAAACTTAAGTCCATGCCTAAAAGAAAAAAACTTGGTACATTTTTTTTTTTTTGCATTTAAGGCGCTGAGTGTCACTATTTTTTTTTTTTTAAATATGTAACAGAAGTCGAAATTTTAAATAATCTCAAGAAATACAAAGCTTAGAGAAGGGAAAGGACCCAAATGTTTCATGAGGGTTAGAAACTGTGATCGTGTATCTGCTGAGCTGCTGTGAAATGTGTCTCAAGCATAAAAAGTATTGTGTGGATAAAAAGGTACTGGTGATTGTCTTTATTTTATCTGACTGAAAATGGATGCACATGCTTTTGAACGACAAGGTGAACACATGAGTTTATGCCAATGTAACCGACGCCCCTCCTGACCAGACTTGAAGTTAATGTCATTTGAGTTTGAGACCCCTGCTTTAATAATAGTTTTAACTCTTGGAAAGCACATACAAAGTCTGACAAAATAGCAGTGGCTCCATAAAACACACTGGTTTACAAATGAAACAACAGGTGCACCTACATAAACTAAAAACAATTCATACATCATCATCAGACTTAAAATAACAATATGCAAAGTAATAAGAATTTGATTTGACAATTGTATCATTCGTATTGTTGTATACATGAAATGTTTGGTGGCAGATAATTTTCCAACTGAATTGAATCTAAAAAACAAACAGGTATTTGCATAAACTTAATAAAAATGTGTGTTCCTGTAAATAAATGGACAACTACATATAAATTCTAATCAAAGCATGCTTGTAAAAAATTCAACACTCTGTTCTATCCTCATTTAAAATATAACTTATGTAGAATGAATCAAAATGTCTAAATTAAACGATGGGTAAAATGTACTTTACAGTTTTGACGTCACTTTGCCTGAATTCTCTCCGCGTGCGTGGGTGCATTAGATTCTGTCACTAGAACTGCGCACACGGGCGGGGTTAAGCAATTACTGGCATTTTCTAAGGGAGTCATTTAGGCTTTAATGAAAGGTGAAACGAATTTTAAACAACATCACCTGGTTGTTTTCGTGGAAGGGGGAAAAGAGCTAATTTGGCCACAGTTTGGTTGAGTAAATGTGTCGGTTTCCGCCCACACCGCTCTGTCACTTTGAAACCTCCCGAGCGCCGCCCGGAGTGCGCCATTTTGAAAGTGTAGTACTGGGAGAGGCAACAGCGGAGGCGAGGGAAATCTCAAAGTGGAGTTCAAAGTCTAAAAAGCCACTTCTCCGGGTTGTTGCTGACTTGGATTTAGTCTTAAATAGTCTCGGAACTACCTGAATTAACCGCAGCTGGAACTTGTGCGGATCTTCTGACTTCACAAGCAGCTCTCCACCGCCTCATTCCTCCACTGCTGCTCGGTCAGAACCACCCAGTCCACCCGGGTCACGCTGAGCCCCGCTCCAGCTCCAGTCCAGGGCCGGAGCCACTGAGACCCGCTCTGCGTGAGCAGCTCACCATGGCAGGTAAAGATACAGAGTTCATGGTTTTTATTATTATTATTGTTCAGTAAAGTGTGTCCTGCACAGATGCTACTGTGTGAGTCTCCAGGCTAAAGTTAGCTCGGAGATGCTAGGAGTGGTGGGAGGTCCGGTTCGTTTCAAAGATTCGGTACTTTTAGCTCGGCTCCCTTAGAAGAGCCGGCTCTTTTGGCTCTTCACCTGGTAACACTTGGAACTTTCTATTTTAGCCTGATTTAGCAATTATGAATGCGTTTCAATGTTAGTTAGCATTAATTTTATTAGCAAGTCTTTTCATAAAAGCCTTAATTATATAATTGTTTTAAATAATACCAACATTTAACATTTTTTTAACAACTGAGCATAGAACCAAAGCAAACTCATCAAATAAATAAAGGCCAAAGTCTCAACATTGTGACACTAAAGATAAAAGACTATTATGGCTTTGCATTTGGTGTCACTTTGACCCTCTATTTAGGCCAAATTTATTATGAATCGTTTGTGTGTTGGTATTCAGTGTTTATATAAAAGCATTTTTTTGCTTCAAAAAATATATAGTCACTGTTGATTAGCGTTTTTATCAAACCATTAAACGAACAACTGAACTCAGAACAACAGAAAAATATATCAGTTAAATAAAGGCCAAAGTCTTAACATTATGACACTAGATAAAAGAGCCCGCACATGTGATTGGCCACATGGTGTGCCCATCAAAATAAAGTCCTGGCTGAATCTTGGTAATCGGTTTTTAGAGCCGGCTCGTTCACGAATGACACATTGCTAGAGCATATGAGTGACTGTTTTTCAAACTCAATAATGCACTGAATATTTTAAGTGACTGGCTAACCACCTTATTTTTGTTATGTTAGTTTTAACTGTGTGTTTTTGCTCAGTTTGCAGCGAGCTAACTTGCATAAAGTTGTCCTTTTTTCCCTTTGGGTGTTTTAAAAATGTTGTGTGTGTGTGTTTGTTTTGTGCAGGGGCCGTTGGTGGGAACAGTGATGTTCAATGGTGCTTCTCCCAGGTCAAAGGAGCCATAGACGATGATGTTGCAGAAGGTGAGTAGTCCGTGCCTTGGTCAACTGAACACCTGCCAAAGTGAACTGTCTGGGTGACATCCTGCTCATACTTCCGTTGAAGTTAATCCTCCAATTTGTGTATGTAGTAGGGTTGGGCAACACTGGTGAGAGGTCAGTGTGATATGTATTTCAAAACACTGTCATAGATCTGGTACACTGAGGCCTGACTGAAGTCATTTATAGAATTTTCCATACCTTTACCAATGATTTCTGTGTGCTTGTTTTAAAAAAAGCACATGCATAAATTGAAGTTGTTATTCATGTTTCATGGAAAGAAGTTATTTTCCTGCTAAAAATTGTATTAGGTGTTACAGAAATTGCTACATTATTGATTGATAATGTGATTTGGAGCACGATTGTTTACCATTTTTAAAAATGTGTCATTTTATAGTAAGATTGGGAAACACTGGCCTGAACTTGATACGACAGGAAAAGGATATAAAAAGTTATCCAAGGATTGGAGAATGTGGTGAGAATGCCAATCAGCAGTGATTGAACTTTTTGATGAATTTTGATGTGGAAAATGAGGGATTATGAAAATGTTCCTCCAGTAAACTCATGACTTTTTATACACGCACACTGATTTTAGTTGTCTCTCATTTTTGTATTAGAATAAGTTAACAGAAGACATGAAAATATGTGCTGGGAGACTTGCCGGTTCAAGTTCACAGACATCCTCTGAGTTTTCCATTTTTACATTTTACACTGGCCGTTGGGGTTGTTTGTTTTCCTCTGGGAAAGGAGTCATTTATAGCAATTGTGAAGAATCAGCGAAGGCGATGTTGTGGCCGGTGATGGCAAATTAGGATCTGAATGTGTGTGTTAAGTGTTGTTGTGTTAATGTTGCTAATTTTCTAGACTGGATAACAGGTGAATTAGAAGCAGAACTGATGAATTTTTGCATCTGAATATAGCATGAAAGAGTTTGGAGTGGTTGATATGGCCAAAAACGTTATCAAAATAAATAAGTTTTATTTAATCATCAACTATTTTAGTAATAGATGAATTTCTTTGAGTATATTTTTTTTTGAGTAAGTTTTTTTTTCAGCTTCTTAAATGTGAAATTTTGTCAATTATAATCTTCCAATGCTAACTATTAAAATAAAATTTAATTAAAAATTTCAAATTGGAACCAGTTAATTATGTTATGACCAACTACCATATCATACATTGCTTGATTTGCAAATAAAGTGCTATATCACTTTATTTGCAAATCTAACAAGTGTCTAACGAGTTTGGTCTCCATATGAATACAAAGAGCCGTAATGGATTGCAATCTTCAATAAACAAATTCACAAATGACCTAAACACCCATGTTTACACTACATGGTAACTTAGTTGTGTGTAAAGGATTGCAATGTTATTTACAGTAAGCTTTGTCTGAGAGCAAGTCATATAAGTGTGAGCCTTTCCTTGTGTCAATAGTCTACATAGCAGAACACTACAGAAAGAGTGTCTTTAAATTCTGTTTTTGCCGAAATGATCATCTCCACTATGACCTTTTTCTGTTTTATCAGAGAATGTTTGTGTGTGTGTGGAGTCGGGCCGTACCAAGCTGCTGTGTTTCGAGGGAAACAACACTGCAGTCTATAGTTAGGATTTCACCAGCTCAGAATAGTGCTAGACTGTAAACAGGGATTGATTGTTGTGTTGTAGGATTTGATAGGAACGATTGTCTTTGAGAATCGGTTATCCACTGCAGTCAGACACTGAAGTGTGAGTGTGTGTGTGTGTGTGTGTGTGTGTGCGCACATGTATTTGTCACCTCTTTTGGACCTTCCCTGTCATAAACACTGACCTTGTCAGGACCAGTCGTCCTCCCGGAGACCAAAAACCTGCACAAAACGAGGCACAACATTTTCTGATGAACTGGTTTCAGGACTAAGGTTAGACATGAACTCGTTATGGTTATGTTTAAGGTATAACACTCTATTTAATTGAAAAGGGTTGTCTGAAATGAAATGACTTGCGTTACCATGAACCATTGAGGTAGTAGCCATTAGGATCCAGCAGAGGGCGCTCATCAGGTTTCCCGCCATATCATGTGTGTTGAAGAGGGTCCTGAACTGATACCCAATGTTGTGTTATCAGTATCAGAAACAAAAAATTGATATTAATCTATCCTGTCTATGCTTTGACATAATGTATGTTCCGATTTATTGTTATGCTATAGAAATAAAATTTAATTGAATATACATTTTACACAATGGAGTTTTTTTTTTTTTTAAAGGAGTTTTTTGTGAATAACAGTTGTTATTTGGAACAACTCTCCATGACTTTGTGGTTGAACAAAGTCAAAAAGACACAAATCAGACACATTAAAACCGGTCACCTGTTTTATTGATGTAGCTGATCAGTGTTTAAATAAAAATAATATTTAAACTAAATATTAAACATGTAAACAGGTAATGAAAAAGTTCTTTATCCACTAACATTTGTACTTTTTTCTTTTGTACTTACTTTACTGCACACATTTAAAGAAAAAATAATATGATATTTTAATAACACTTCCTCTAATTGACAGCTGACATCATATCAACGGTTGAATTCAACCATTCTGGGGAGCTACTGGCCACTGGGGACAAGGGAGGCCGTGTTGTCATCTTTCAACAAGAGCCAGAGGTAACTTTTTGTGACTAATCTGATCATTAAACTGTCGAACTGAAAATATCATTTACCAGAAGACAAATATGTGTGTGTTGATTGTCACTGTCTGAAATGGTCTTGATGCTGCATTAGTACTTGAACCTTCAACTCCTTTTGCTGTTTTGTTATTGTTTTAGAGTAAGAATCAGCCCCAGTGCCGAGGCGAGTACAATGTTTACAGCACCTTCCAGAGCCACGAGCCCGAGTTCGACTACCTGAAAAGCCTTGAAATCGAGGAGAAGATCAACAAGATCCGATGGCTGCCTCAGAAGAATGCAGCACATTTCCTTTTATCTACGAATGGTCAGTAAACCTTGACTTATTTCCGTAAGCAACTGACATGTACAGTTAATAATGTTACGAAAATATTTGTATGCTCTTTCTCATTGTCAGACAAAACCATAAAGCTGTGGAAAATCAGTGAGCGCGACAAGAGACCGGAGGGCTACAATCTGAAGGAGGAGGACGGACGATACAGAGATCCCAGCACTGTCACAACACTACGGGTGTGTGCCGAATAAAGCCATGTGCTTATTAAATGACCCCCAATTGCAAACCCCGTTCAGGGTTCAGTTATGCTTTGAATTACCAGACCAACTAAATCTGTCACACATCTGCACATAGTCTTTCCTAAAATGGTCCTCACCCTCGTTCTCCTCTCCCTTAGGTTCCAGTCTTCAGACCCATGGACTTGATGGTTGAAGCCAGTCCCAGACGAGTGTTTGCAAACGCTCACACTTACCACGTCAACTCGATCTCTGTCAACAGTGACTGTGAGACGTACCTGTCTGCAGACGACCTGCGGATTAACCTCTGGCATCTGGAGATCACAGATCGCAGCTTTAGTATCCTTTTTGTTTTGTTGTTTTGTCATCTTTTCTCTTCGTGTTTAGCTTAAATAATCCTGCTTGTGGAAGAAACGTATGGTGTGTTGTGTGTAAGGCCTGAGCAGCCAACCTGAATAAAACCCATGGTATTTGATTTTGGGGCATTTTAGTTTGTGTTTCAAAAATTGTTCTTCAAAATGTGTGTTTGTGTAAAAATTGAAGATGAAGAAAATAAGTGTCAAGGATTTTAAGTTTGGGAATTTACTTTCAATGTTACTTTTCGACTGAATGCATCAGACTGTCACTGCTGCAGAACTGACACCCTCTGCATGTATAGGACACTGCCTTCTGATCCATTTAAATTTTATGACAGTATTGATAATAATTGATAAATCTTTTTTGTTATAGACGAGTTTTCCCAAACTTAAGATTGTGTAAATCCCTTAAAATCTAGTTGACAATCTATCAATTAGCAAAAATATAAAGTATTTTATAGTGACCGATACCACTGAAATAAAGCATATTTTGTCTCATGTACCTCTGAGTAATTATCATTAGTAATCAATCATAATGCCAATACTGATTAGAATAATTGTGATTGCCGTTTTGGCTGCAACTGAGAAATTGAATGACCACAACACATGGATACAGAATGTGAATAACAAAATGAAAAATGTATTCATATTATATTTTATTGTTGACAAAACACTGTATTTAATTAAAATTTATTTAAAAAATATGGTTCCAAGAATTTGGTTAATGGAAGGAAAACACTGTGACTTAACTTCATATGACATTCACATGTCATATTTGACTCTACCACCAGATGTCCCCGAAGTGAGGATTGTACACAGTGAATTTACTCTCACGTACTGCGATCAAATATGATTTTTTTTTTTTAACATTTTCACCATACTGACCTTCAAAAAAAAACAGTAAAGAGCTTTTATGGGACTTTGCCGCCGCTATGTTTGCATTTTTTCCCCAGTAAATTCAGTATATTTGGGTGTTTTCTCTTTTTAAATTTGTGGAGGAACGTCTGTTCTGTTAAATCTCCTTGACCTCGCGTCTTCAGATATTGTGGACATTAAGCCAACCAACATGGAGGACTTGACCGAGGTGATCACAGCGGCAGAGTTTCACCCAAACCAGTGCAACACTTTTGTCTACAGCAGCAGCAAAGGCACCATACGCTTGTGTGACATGAGGGCGTCGGCACTGTGCGACAAATACAGCAAACGTAAGCCACTTTCTTTGACGCTGTGTGCGTGCTGGGGGCGCTGTTGTATCCTGAGGTGCGTCTGTTCCTGTGCAGACTGCACAATAGACAGTTAAACTAGTGTAGCATAAAATAAAGGGAAACTTCTTGAGTTAAATCATTAATAGGCTGACTTATAATCGTTTTCATAATTGGATTATGAATTTGGGGCCCGTGGGCCACGTTTGGCCCCAGCTCCTTTTTTTTGGCCCGCCTTATTTTCCCATCGGCTCATTAAGTGGTAGCTGCAGTTCACTTTGACCACAGTTTTATATGTTGAATTCCTGGCTCTCCCTGTCAGCAGGGTCGTTATGAAACGAGTGACGACACGGATAAAGGAAAATTCAAAATCAGTTGGCAAAATAATTATTTTTTCACTGGAAATTGATTCCTCTGTCTGTAGATAGTCTGTCAGTTTTAAAAGAATAAAAAACAGTTGCCGTCAAAACGAAACAAAACATTTACCTCACTTCGCATTGTCCGATTCCCTACTCATTACTCAATCTAATTTCATGTTGGACCATCGGACTGCTTTCAAATTGCTTAAAAGGCACAGCAGTTAATTTTATAGTTTATTAAATTTGTATATTTAGTCTTAAGTACATTTCAACTTGTTACACACGTTGGACCATATCCCACTGTTTTCAACTTGCTCGGTCTTCCAAAGCACATTTTCTGAAAGGTTGCTTTCCTTTTTCAATATGTTTCTACCTCTTAAAATAAGCCATATGGATGTGTCAGCTTATGAAATTAATAAGGGTACTGTAAACATAAAAAAAGAATTGTGTAATTGCTTTAAACATTTATATCTGAGTGTAATGATAATCTGAAAAAAGACACATTTCAATAAAATGTAAAGTGACATAATGTGATCATTTGTTTCTGGCCCACGGCCCACCCACAGAATTTAATTTTGGCCCATTACAGGGGAGAATGTGGGCACCCCTGGATTAAACTGTTGATTATTTTCTTGATTTTGTCCATAAAATGTCAGAAAACTTTTTTCAATTAGTTTCCCCAAGCCTCTGAATGACATTCACAAACCAAAGTTAATCAGATTTTAATATTTGTTTTGTTATATGGAGCAAAGGAATCAGAAAATATCCACATTTAAGAAGCTGAAAAGTAAGGAAGTTTGTTTTAATTGATGTTCCTTGTTTTTCAATATTACAGAAAGAATGAGTGGAAAATGGGTAAAAATGCATATGAAGCCACAAGACTGTGCTAACTGTATGCAATGTGTTTTTAAGTGTTTGAAGAGCCAGAGGATCCAAACAGTCGTTCGTTCTTCTCTGAGATCATTTCATCCATCTCTGATGTAAAGTTCAGTCACAGTGGACGCTACATGATGACCCGCGACTACCTGTCTGTCAAAATCTGGGATATCAACATGGAGACACGGCCAGTCGAGACGTACCAGGTCTGTAACTGTTGACGTTTCGAAGACGACGACTATGTTAAAGCTCATCTCATTTCATTTCCCTGCAGACTTCAGTCTTCTGGTGTAATTTTAATGTTTTCTCCAGAAGATGGGGGTGTTTCACTCTAGTCATTGACTTGGTGGAAACACTTTTATGAAGCTCAAGGCAAATTTTACGTAAATATTACATTTCACAAAACAAATTAATATGCTGGGAAACAATTTTACAAGTGCTGAGACAATCCACAATATTTGAGACATATTTACCTTTTTAGTACACAAATTTGCAAGGTTTGAGAAAATTTTATATTTATGAAAACAAATGTGTTAAAGTTGAACCACTTTTACAAATCCTGAAAAAAAATTAGCAAGTGGAAACTAATTTACATTTTAGAAAACAAATTGCAAACTTTTCTAGAAATCCCGTAAACAAATTTACAAAATGTGAGACACTTATGCAAATCGTGAAACAAAATTACAAAAGTTGAAACACTTGAAGCTAGTTGAAACTCAGTCCTGAAGCAAATTTTTACTTTTGTTCCTAACAAATTTTAAAAATGCAAAAGACTTATATGAAATCCACAGTTCTGACAAAAAGGTAATGGATGTCAAATGCATGTGACTTGTGAATTTGTTTTCTAAATTGTAAATTTGTCTCTGCACTTGTTTTTGATCTTCTAAAATTGTTTTGTGAAATTTTTTTTGCCCTGAATGTTAATTTGTCTCAAGTTTTGTTACAGTGTTTCATACTCTGCAATGTTGTTTTGCACCTAAGTGGCTGCTATACTTACCAGAATCAGGTCTCTTGCAATGTTATTTTTAATTTGTCATAATCTTGTTGATGGAAACTACAACACCTCTCTATTATTACTTTCTATAAACAGGTTAACGAATATCTCAGGAGTAAATTGTGTTCGTTGTACGAGAACGACTGCATCTTTGACAAATTTGAGTGCTGTTGGAACGGGAACGACAGGTGAGCAAATTAGTTTTTTCCACTCCATGAGATTTGGTTTTCATTTGTATTTCTTTACTCCGTCAGAAGTATCATGTCTCCTGCAAAATATTTTGGGGAGGAAACTCTTTGCTTTGGTGAAACATTCACACATGAAGTGGGATTTTTTTAAATCCCACTTCAAAGAGGAAGTGGAGAGAGAGAGCGAAGAGGAAGAAGAAGAAAAAAACCCATAGATCAGTCTTTGATGATCTGATTTAAAAAGTGGTTTATTGCGATAACAGGTTTGGGTGTCTCTTCTGTCTTTACTCAGTTTTTGCAAATGCCTGACGTTTCCTGTCTTTAACAGTGAATTGTCGTTACTCATTAGACTCCAGTGTTGTTCAGTAAGAGTATCTTTTTTTTAAGAATCTTTTTCTTCTTTAAATAATGTTTATTTGTGTCACAGTAGTTAGTTATGATTCCTAAACACTGGTTAACAGATGGGTCACGGGAGATTTTTTTTTGGGGGGGTGGTTAGCAAAACAAATTTGCGGAATTTTCCCAACCGTTAGTTAAGATTTTTATGTGTTTATGTTTAGAATGCATACAGTTAAGTTCTGAGTTATTTGCCATACATGTCTTGGAAAGGATTTGTTTACCAGTTCAAAATGATTTATTGTTGTGATTGGTTGTGATATTAGATTTGTTAAATTTGTTGCTACATTGTGCCCAAATTTGGGTCACAAATAGGTCTCCATATTGGGAAATATTGCTTTCAAGTGCTATTTTGGCAGCAGTTTGTAGCTCTCCAGTTAGCAAATGTTAATTATCTTCTTGTTTACGTTTGTTTACTCACCAAATATTGCTGTAGTGAGATTTTCCTCCTCGATCTCTGTCAGTGTACACGTCCATCCAACTAAACTGAAACTAATCACAGTTGACATTGATTTTGTTTGCAATATTTTATTTAAGATTTTCTTCACGATTATAATCTGCCGTCACTCACCCTCGTCTGTCTCTGCAGCGTCGTGATGACGGGTTCCTACAACAACTTCTTCAGGATGTTCGACAGAGGCTATCGGCAGGACGTCACCTTGGAGGCGTCCCGGGAGAACTGCAAGCCGAGGTCCACCCTGAAACCTCGCAAAGTAAGCACGGGTGGGAAGCGTAAGAAGGATGAGATCAGTGTGGACAGTCTTGACTTTAACAAGAAGATCCTCCACACTGCCTGGCATCCTCTGGACAACATCATTGCGGTGGCCACCACCAACAATCTGTACATATTCCAGGAAAAACCCAACTAGCGTTTGTTGAGCTGCTCAGATCCGTTTCTGCTTCAGCCCCACTGCTCCGACACACACTTAACAAACAACGTTGGTCCATCTTTGGCTAAATCGCCGTATCTCCGTCCACGCTTCATGTGTATTAGAAAGACTAGGGTTTGTCAATCTGAGACCAGATTAAGGATTTTCCACGAGACTCACACCATTCAGAGTTTACTGTTTGCAATGCCACTACATCCCAAATTAAAGGGAAAAGGTGTTTGATGCAATAGATTGACACGTTTGTTTCCTTACACTTCTGTGCCATTGTGACATGATAGGTTTTTATGTCACAGCAACCAATTATTGATCCGTTTTTGTGGTTTCCATATTTTATTATTTTGAAGTAGAAATTCTTTCTGTTGTTTTTGTCTTTGTGGTGCCGTGTTTTTTTTTTTTTTTTTAATTTTATTTTAATTTAGCCTGACACACCACTAACACTCCACATTTGCTCCAAGTATTTGTCAAGTTGCCAAGTTCACTCCCCATTTCTTTCCAAATATACAGTACAGTTATGCTATTTAAGGACTCTTCAAGTAATTAACCGTGTAATTGACCATGTTTTAGCGAATTTTCAACAAATTATATGTACAAATCGCACTAATTGCAACCACTGCCATGTTTGCCCCGTGTGTGTGTGTTTATAGAATCTACCTTTTCAATGCAGCTAATAATTCATTTTGTCCTTCTCAATAACTTCTGCGTTTCATAACATTTGTCATCTGAAGATTACAGTTTCTCCCTCAACTGCTAAAGGTCCATCGGTGTGTACCAATGTGGCCTTGGCTTTTTCGTTTAACTTCATGATTTGACACGTAACAGGACACAGAGGCCACAATAGGATACATATCTGCAATATTTATTTGGAATATTGTTAATTAATATAAATCGTCAACTAGTTTGATACATTACTAGATTAAACAGTTTTTTTTTGTTTTTTTTTTAATAATTAAACCAAGTGCTCTCATGTACGTGGATGAAACGAGACACTTGGTAACAAAGCTTTGGCAAACACAGATTAACATTTTTTAAAGATATTATGGCCCAAATGAATAATTGTCAGATTAACTGATTATGAAAGTAAGAATTTAGACCTTTGAATACTTTTGTTTTTATTTACTTGAGCGCTGTAATCAGTGTCCTGAACAGAATCAGGTTTTCAGACCAATCCCTGTCTCGTTAGCTTCACCAAGACAGAAATTAAATCGCTTACCTCGAGGTGAAATTAGAATTAAACCACTAAAAATGTCATCAGGAATGTATGCATATGCATATGTACGTGTACAGTATGTGTAATATCTAGTCAATGAGCTACAACCTGAGAGGGAGTTGAATGTGGACCCATCATGCCAAAGTAACGAGAGTTAAGATTTGTTTAGGGAGACTGTGTTGGACGGTCAGACAGGACACCATCGCACACGTGTGGACCATCGTTTAAGCTCACGACAAAAGCTTATGAACGTGGAAGCGTCTGACAACGTACTGTGGCCTAATCTCTCGTCCCCACAGTGTGATTTGCGTAGATTAATTGCTTGATTTATCCTTTGGATTTAGTTTCTGGTTGTGTATATATAATTTTTTAATTATATATTCTACCATAGCTTGGGGAAGAGAAGAATAACCACTATAGTTGATTTATTTTTGTATAAAAGAAAGCAATAGGATTTACAGTCTGATCACTGTAGCTTCTTTAGCCATCGATCTCAGACTGAGGGAAGGTCACTTAGGGGTCAGGTGACCATTCTTTGTGATTACAACTGTGGGAATTTTTATTTTATTTGCTCTGGCCGTTGTTTTTGTGACATCAACTAAGGAACCATGAGGTTTCTGACACAGAATGTCCAAAGAAAAGTATTTTCAGGTTGTCACTCATACTATACCACTTTTTTTTTTGTTTTTTTTTGTTTTATTTGACTGACTGTAACTGATTAGAACAGAGTTAGATTCTGAGTTAATGTTGAGTCTCAGTGTTCTGCTTCTCTTCTGCCATGAATTACTTTGTGAATAATTTTGCTTGCTGTGAAAAAGAGTAGGTCCATATTGGGCCTAAACAGGGTTAGAAATTCTTTAATCAACATTAAATGTTAAAAACTGTTCAATCAGATTCTCTCGAAAGCTAGTCAGGTAAATTGACTAGGCAGAGTTGCTGATTTAGATTTATTGTATGAAATGTTTTCTCTGTTCTGTGATTGCAGGGCCAGTTATCCCGTTATAAACGATTGTTTATTTAAAAAGGAGACTTTGTAAAGCACTTCGTTTGCAGATGATTGTCGTCATCAATGACTGTACTGAGTATGGAGAAAGTCAACTCTGTTTTCAACTGCATTACCACATATTCATTCTGGTGGAAGGTTAAGCCATTAAATCAGATCATGAAGCTTATTTGGTCCACTGGATCACATTTACTTGTCACTTCTGCCATGAAGAACTGATTTACAAAATCCAAATTAACCACCTGTTTTCATATGTGGTGTTAAGCTACTGCTGTTGAGTATTTTTCTCTCACTGTATGGCTGCATCCATACTACTACGATTATCAATAAATAATCGGAATTGAACAGTTCATATTTATTTTGCCATCTGCAAACCTTGGCTTGTTAAAAACTCATTTTGGTCGACTTCTAGTTTCAGAAAGTTCTACTAATGAGAAACAACAAGGGGCGAAAAATCGGAGAACGGATTTCTGTTTACTGTTAGTGTAAAAGTGAAAGTAAGTGTTAATGCAGCTTTTTGTTAACACTCACTTACTCATTTTCTACAGCTTTATCCTTCACTCAGCGTTGCGGGGGTTAACGCTTACTTTCAAATGAAAATCCAATTTCAGGGCTGGAAAATGCCCAGGTAATGTGGACGGCAGGAGTAAACGGATAGATGTAAACTTATTAAGACAGTACTATTAATGAAAAACTTGGGAACTTTTGGCCCCGAAAATTGGTTGTTTTATCGGAAACACCTCGTGACCTCTTTGTGGTGGCCTTGTGTGACATAGTGACAGAATTACCGTGTCATAGTTTTCAAATGTCTTTCGTTTCTTCCCCTCCGCACTAAATGTCGAACCCATGGTTTTCAAACTGAAACAGAGACGGCACTGTTTTGAAAACGCCCTTTTGGGGCCTAGAAAACGCAGTGCAGTGTGGATGGCAGGCTTATCTGGAGCCTGCCATCATAAACGGTTAAGATGTGGCGTAGTGTGGATGCAGCCTCCGTCGCTCAGGTTTACGTCAGTTATGCAGCTCAGTTTACTTTCTTTTGAAAATCTTTTTGCTAACTTTCTCAACCGTCTGATGTGCGATCTTTTTTGAAATGATTTGCCTCGTTTCACATAAACTTATATAACATGGCATCCTTTGTGCCACTCTGTTGTCAAGGATAATTCAGATAATTCAACCATTTTTAAAACTGTGAGATCAGTGAGTCAAAGGAAGAATTTAGTCACCCACTGTTAAATAATTGTTCTCGAAACATCTTGGGGTTGTGAGTATTATTTTGAAAGCTGCAAACATTATTAATATAGAATTATTACTAGATCAGAAATTACAGTTTTAGGTGCAGACATGGAAGAAGTGGTCATCAGAACTTCATTATAAAACAATAAACCAACCAATATTCTCTTTCACTTTCCTCTCATTTGTCTGTGACTGCTATTTAAGGCTACGGTATAAACCATAAAGATGTTTAAAAGGACCCTGTTGCCTTTCTTATAGCATTAAAATAAGATAATCAAGTATGTTTCTTGAACTTTCTGGAGCGCCAGACAAGAAACTGCTCAGGGGAAATCACTTGCTGCTCTCGTACCTTCAAGAAAACGGCAGCTTCTCAGGAAAAACTGCCTTACTTAGAGGTAGAACGTTGTAGTTTACTTTACAATCAGGTTTCTACAAAGATTTTTAAACATGAATAAACCCATGGGTGAACTAAATCTGGGTGAACAAAATACATACAGTATATTGATATTGTAATCTCAAGCAACCTGCCTGAATTGGAGTTTGAGGTTTGAAAGCAGCAGCAACATTATAAAAATATCTAATGTATCACAGGAAGTAATACAAAATGCACTTTTTATTTTTATTTTTGTAAATTTCATTTGTATTGTTTTATTTCTTTTAAGGGGCTCTTGAATAGAGAGTGTAGGAGTGTTTTGATGATCTGTTGAAATGTTTCATTGTACAGCTCTTTTTTTTTGTCTTTGTCAAATGGAAATAAAGAACAATTTAGATTCAAAAGTAATAAAGAATTTTAAACTTGATTTCTGAACTTAAACGCTGGGTTGAAGCACATCTTGGACTCAAATTAGGTTGGTAAGAAGCGATTCTTGGATTGAAATCAGTAGAAACGGGTAAAACTCGAAGGCAAACAACAAGGCTCTGCATTGTTCAGATTTAAAATGGAAGCAACAGCCTAATGGAAATACAGCTGCTTATCAGTGACCTCCATGTTGGATTGAAACAAAAGCACAACTTTAGCGTGCTATGGGGTTTGTGAGTGGGTCCCTTTTTCGCAGAGCGAAATCAAATCACTGACAGACTTGGCTGGGGTTCACCCAGGCTATTTCTGGTGTCAGAGTGAACTGTAAACGGCTGATAAATCTAATCACAGCGTTTCAGCAGCTGTTATGCTAACAATGACAGAAGACAAAATCTTTGTAGACTTTGTTTTGCACATATTCTCAGTCACATGTATAGTATTAGAGACGAGCCCATTCAAAACTCAGTATCGGTCCGATATTGGTCAAAATCACCGGATTGGATATTGGACAGATAAAAAATGTAAACTGTGATCCAATCCAAAAATCCTTTAGTACTGCATGTTTCACACTGCACGGACTCTAAAAATGCCAATAAAACTCAGCAACAGCATTTTAGCCGAGTCGTGTTTAATGCTGGCAGTTTCTTCTTTAGATTACACAGTTCGGATAATTGTGTCTTTCTCGCAGCAGCTTAAAATGGCTGGCACAAATGTATTAACAGCTTCATAGTGTATAAAAAGTCTAAAATAACAGTATCGGTCTGATATCATTTTGTGATATCGGTATTGGACATGCAAAAGTGATATCGTGCCATCCCTATATCCCCATATGTGAGGAGGAGAACTGCGCTGTAAAGGGTCAGGTGACCTTTCACCTGACGGTTGTTGAAGTGCACACTCTGCACTTTAACAACCGTAGCCTCAGCTGTTTGCAGAGTCTTCCTGTCCACACTCACTCAGCGTTGGTGTTCCTCGTAAACCACCACCAGAGCACAGCTTGATTAACGCGCAGACCGACGCGTGACATCAGTGGCCCTCAGTTTTGCGTCGCTTCTATTGCACCTCAGAGACAAACAGCGAGACGGAGTGGGAACTGGAGAGGGAACGCAGAGGTGTTAATGATCCCGCAGTGACATGGCGTCCTCAGTGTTTCCTGTATGCTTCCCCTGGGAAGGTAACATTCACTTAGAGAAAGCTGCAGAATTCCAGCTGAACCTTGAAACCCGAAACACCAGCGTCTACCACCTCGGTCTTTCTGCTGACACCCACACGTCGGCACTTGTGTAGCCTATAATCCACGGCGGAGACCGACACGCTGAGCGGAGGGCCCTACGTAAATCCTGCCTCAGATTACTGACTGGAGAGGAGTGCGGGGCATTCTGTGAACAGTCGCCTCCCGCTGGGATAGACTTGCAGCGTAATCCCCATTTGCAAGGTCAAAGCGATATTTTAATGTCCACTCAGATTCAGCACCATCTTTATTAAAGCCGCCCGCACCTGTTGGAGCGTAACTGATTGGGAGTGAATGTGACACAAATGTGCTGCAACCATTAATCACTTACTCAGTTCGTCTGCAGCCATTTTGATCATCGGCTAATTTGACTGAGAGAGTTTGGTTTCTTTAAACGAAAAGCAAACAAAAGGAATTTAATGATTTAATATTTTCTGACTGACACCAGAATATAAACATTCTCTGGTGCACTTGTACTACATATTGTTGATTTGTTTGTTTATCTAAATGTGTTTTATCTAAATTTTTTCTCTGCATGGCTGTGGTTTATATTACATTTCTACACTTTATTGTAATATTTTATATTTTATTCCTTTTGTATAGCTGCTTATATCTTCTTTAAAATTTTGCTGAATAGTTTTACATTGCATTTATTTTTAATATCCTGTAGATGCTAAATAGCTAGGTAGTTAGTTATCATCTATCTGTCTAGCTAACAACTCCTTTTATGACAGTAAACTAAAAACATTTGAGATTGTCGTCTTTTTCATGTTTGGGAAACACAGGTGCACATTTTCCACCATTTTCTTCTGGATCTCATGGATGACGTAGGTCAGTCGTATCGAGGAGAAAATCACAGACTGAAAACAAAGACAGAAATGAAAAGACAAGGTTCACAAGGTGAGAAAAATACAAAATATATAATGTCCCACCAGACAAGACATATAATATCTTCAGAATGTGTTTGCCTCGCTTTCTCGCAGTTGTTTGCCCTTTTCTGACTGGAAACTGGAGTCCTCGTGCCAAATTCCATAGAGAAAATCAACAATTTTACAAACTAGCACACAGAAGTCATTAGTTCACTGCTGCCTCCATCAGTTAGTTTAAATGCGTTATTTTGTGAGGTCAGTGTTTGAAATCCTTTGTTTGGATTTACCTCATTGACACAAACTGACCACATGAAGCAGCAGTAGACCAGCACCTCCTGTGTAGCCTGTGAGCTAAAATCGCTGATTTTCTCTCTGGGGTTTGGTGCAGAAGAGTGAACAAATTTATAAACTTCAGTTTCCACATTAGAAAGGATTATACGATATTATAGACTTAAGCAGTTATGGATTCAATTTAGTTTTTTGTTCAGTGGCTAGAATAGGTTTTTCTTCCTCTGGCAGCCATGTTCTCAATGAAAGTGAACATACACGTCACAAAATGGTGGCGCGCGCTGCAATGGACGGTGAAATTAGTGAAACTAAAATGTATTTTGCAGGATTTAAAATTAGAAACATGTATTCTTCGTGGATGAAAATGTAAACTTTTAAATGCATCATATGACATTCATCCGAAATGTATTGGGTTTGGGACTTTTATTAAAAATGTAGCCAAAAAAAAATGTAGCTACAGTTGGACACAGTTGCAAATTTATTTTCCTTTTAAAGGTGTTAAATGATGATGTTGCTGTTTTGTTGTTTTAAGAAAACGATTCTGCCAAAAGGGTCAGAAAGTTTTATTTAGTTTGCAAATAAGCCCGTTTCATATTGTAATTTGCCTTAAAGCTACAAAATACCGGGCCAAATGTAATAAAGTTGTAATGTCTCGTAAGAAATAATTTATTTCTTTTTTATTAAATGAACTTAAATCATTTATACCTTTTGAATTTCTTAAATTTGCACCTATCCATGATGGTGAATTTTACGTCTGTAAAACATACACATAATGTAAGCTTTAATACCTTATTTAAACAAATCTTTTTTCTTAAATTGAGATAATTTTTTGTAGTGATTGCCAAGATTACTTGCAGTGTATAGTTTACAGTCTGGCCTTAGTGTGCGAAGCTGTGAGCGATGAAATAATGAGTCAACATTAAAAACATGTCAGTGGACGGTCGGTGTCCTCTTTGTCTACTCACAGAGGAGACAGTGAAACGTAACAAACACCTGTCAGACGTAAATGTTCACACCGTTCACACCAACGGGGCCTGAGAGAAAATCGTCGTCAGCAGCGTGAAATACGGTCTTTGCACATTTGAGACGCACTTTAATGGACTTTTCATCTGCATCACTTCTTTGTGCTGACAAGAAGGAAAATGCATCTTCCTAATTGAAAGAGCTATTTAGTGCGAATCATTAGTTACCCTGATGTTCTCAGTGTCGATAATGTCGCTTTAACTCAAAATCTATTTTGCTTGCAAATAAAGTAAAATAAATTTAAAGAACGGTAAATAATCAGGAAGTTGAATGTTTTCTCACGTTGTGAAAAGGCTACTCTGGTAAATTAGCACCAGTCTGCCAGCTTGTGTAAATTATCCTGCAAATTGCACTGGTGTACAGTTTAGGACACTGACAGTGAAAGCAGCTTCACAGGAAAGACAGGTGGGTGAATTGATGAGAGCGATGAAGGGATTAAAAAAAGAGTCTGTTGCCCAAACACACACACACACACACACACTCTTGCTGCTTGGCTAAATCAGTTTTAGGCGTCGTCTAATAATATGGTCCAAAACATAATCAAAGTACAACAAAATTTTGCATCAGTTAATTCTGATACTCAATTAATTGTACTTTTATGGCCATAAAACAATCAACAGCTGATAAAAAAAAAAAGATAAATACTACATCAAAAAATGACTGGTTCGTTTTGTCCCATACCAAAGTCCATAGAGAAAATCTGTGATTTTACATGACAGCACACAGGAGCTGTTGATACACTGCTGCCTCCATCAGTGTGCCTAAATATGTTTTCTTTTGATCTCAGTGTTTGAAATTCTTTGTTCGGATTAATTCAGGGACACCGACGGGCCACACGAGGCAGCGGTAGTTTAGCAGCTACTGTGTCCACGTGAGCTAAAATCATTGATTTTCTCTGTGGACTTTGGTGTGGGAGAATAAGCAGCTTACAAACTTAAGTTTTCTATTGGAAAAAGTCTGGATTTAAGATAAAGTAGACTTAAATTGACATAAATTTAAACAGCAGAATCTTTAAAATCTAAAATCTTTTTTTTTTTTTTTTCGTCTGTCCCATCTGGTAGCCAATTTATGAAGTGAGAGTGAGTTACCAGATTCATGGAAATGGTGGCGTGTTGGTAACATGTCATACCCTCCAATAACCACATTTCTAAAGAAAAAAGTAAAACTTAATCAGTCCTTTTCAGTTATAAAAGAAATCTCCACTAATAATCGCTCTAAAATTTTATAAACATACAAACTCAAGTGGTTCAGGTTATAAATCATGTGATTCTCTGGACTAGAGAGTGTAGTCTCTAGACTTTTATAATAAACACAGGATATACTAGAAATCCTCATACTTCTCTATTAGAAAAGGTCAAATATGTAATTTGTATACATATAAATATATATTGAGAATTAATTTGTTTTTTTCTGTTACTTCAATATACTATACACTAAAACAATTTCATATTCTTCTGCTTTTAATTTGTTTTCTAAACCTGCCTGTCATCCTGCAAAAGGACTGCTTTAATTTATGATCAATTATCAACGTCAGCCACTGTTAAAGTGTCTCAAAGTGGCCCTTAAATCCTCATGTAAGTGGTTTTTGTGAGGATTTGATGCATCCTCTCCTCTTGTTTATGTTTTTGTGGGCGTAAAGTAATGATGGAGAGAGATTTGTGACTGAGGGGAGCATCACTTTACAGAGAGCTCATCAGTGAAGAGGCTGTTTTACTCTTGCCGCTCTCTTTATCGTCCAGGCCATCAATCAATCTCTCACCGTGTCAATAAGCTAATCGCTCTAATGTGTCAAAATTGATTTTTTTTTTTTTTTGTCTCTTTCTCTCTCATCCTCTTTCTACAGCCACCTTGAATACAGCTGATTTACAGTGTTTCTGCAGTAGAAAAAAAAGATTGATTTTATTCTATTATAATCAGCTTTTCTGGCCAAATAAAACCTTTTACTGTACTATCTTTAAAAAGTCTTTATCAGTGTATATTATCACATCTTCAGCTCTTAAACATACCTTTAATCTCTAAAGCCGTGTTATTACCAAGTGGAACGGTCCAGTTTGGTACTTATCTTTTAGCATTTCCATTGGGAATAGTACCCAAATAAGCAGCCCCAACTGTTCCATTTTGGACACCCTTCCCTTGGGATAGCTCAGTGTGGTCTAGCTCCACCCACAACAGTCAGCTGATTGTGTGTAAATATCCCGTGAAAGTTGAGGCAAACACACAAAGTTTGACGTCCAGTGGAGACAAACAGCCACAAAATGCTGGACGTCCTCCACTGTTGTCTGTTGTGTCACGTTCAATGTCCTCAATGAAACACAAAGATGAAGAGCTGGAGGCCAAGGGTTGCTCAATTATTCTAGATTCTGTCTCTCAGAACACGTTTTTACAGACGACAGAAAGATAGTTGGTCAAACCGGAAGACCAAACAGTACCCTTTTTTTGCTGTGAGGCAACAATTCCAGCCACTTGAGCACTGTGTGTGGCCCTGGGTCGAGTCTCTTTACACTGAGTTCCATAGTAATGACATTGCTCTATTTGGCAAATTACACCAGGTTCAGACTGGAATGTGTCGTGTGTGTGTGATTATGACTTCATTCACGTCACCTGATTTTTGTTTACTCAGATGGAGACAGAGACAAGAGACAGAGATTATCTGCCCCGGTGCTAAAATAGTTGTGATGAGATTAAAAAACGATGTTTTCAGTTTCAGCTTGGATGCTGAAACTACAGTGAGAGGAGTGTTTTATGCAATATTGCTGCTAGAATGTCAATATCATAATCAGTAGGTAATTTTTCCTTTTATTTTTGCCGGGAAGTGCTCATGTCACGCATGGAAAAATAGAAAAGTCCCATTTGTTGATGAGATTAAAACATTGGCATCCGGTGTTAAATGGGCCTTGGGCAAAACACAGCACCTTTTCCACCTAAACCAGGAACTTTTAGCACCAAGAACAAAATTACCAGGGTAAATCTGCGTAGTTTGCGTTTCCACCGCACCTCAAAGTACAGTCAAAACATTTAACCCGTCGGTGGATCGCTTGATTGTGTTTGATCCCCAAAACCCGTTTCGTGTTAATAAACAAGACTAAATTATAAAACAGTTACAGACGTGTGTGTGTGTGTGGGGGGGGGGGGGTTGTAAAGGTGCTTCCGTGAGATGGTGACATTTTACCGACATCACTGTGAGCAAGTTCACTCCGTCAGGCGTGCAAAGACCTTTAGAACGACACGTGCTTTCACGTCAGTGTCTCAAAAAGTCTCAAATAACACAAGAAAAAGACGCCAGATTTGTCGCGAGTCACTTTTTTGAAAAAGAGCCCGGAAAACTAACAAAATACAGCGACAAAGTCGCTACATTCGCAGCATGGAAACAGCTGCAAGATGCGTTCCACACAGCCCCGCCCCGCCAAAGTTCCTGGTAATCTGAAAAGTCCCTAGTCCCGAGTAGGTACTAAATTTACCTGGGTAAATCGTTTACCAGGGTAATATTTACCCGGGTAATTTCGGTGGAAACTCGTTGAGGTTTTTTAATTACCAGGGTAAATAAGAATAGTTCCTACGGTGGCCTCTTGTCCCACTTTTCACTGAAAAGCTGTTGTAATTTCCATCATCCTTGGAAGTGTCAGATCTCCTCGCCAAGAGAGGAAATGCAATTTAGACTTGTACAATTTACTCTGGTCTTGCTGGCTGGCCATAAAAGATACAGATTAAGACTTTATTAGAGGCCACATAAAACCTGTCCATGTGCCACAATTGGCCCGTGGGCTTTACTTTGACCATACCTGTTTCAATATGAAATAATTTAGGAAGAATACATGATGCAACGTGCTGCAAACTGGTGATGGTCTTCACTTTTTCACAGTTCTTCTGCAAGTTTACCCCCACCTTTACTCACCTCTGTGTGTGTGAGAGAGAGAGAGAGACATCAACTCAGTCCCCGTCTCTCTCTTTTGGCACCTCAGCTCTGCTGCTGAACCACATTCCTCCACCTCTGAAGCCCAAATATATTCACTCTCACTAACCTGTTACCGTGACGCCATTCGTCATCGCTCAACTGTCCAAACACGCGAGGTGTTGCGGAGACAACGCGGCCCTGGCTTTGGAGACGGTCTCCAGTCAAAGGACATAAAGAGACACGAAGGGAGCTGGAAAACGATGGTGGGGTTCGATCGCAGGTGTTAGGGAGCGAAAGATTAACATTCTTATTGGAGGTATTGTCGGATACTTGATGCCCTTGCTGACCAAGAGCAAATGCTGTGATTTAAAGGCTGATAGATGCAAAACGGTAGTTGTTCCAAAAACATTGACCGCGTGTAAAAATTAATGTGAGTGAAGCCCAGGAAGTAGGACAGAAGTAGCAGTTAGCTCTTCTTCAATAAAACAATGTTAATTTTCTTAATTTATGTTCCCATTTAGAGAAATATATGCAATACAAATTTCAGCATGTATGAGTGGTTGAAGGTGATGTCGTACATCTAGTTTATTAACACTTTCTACAGAGGCATTGCATTCACTTTTGAATTAATTAGATCATTTTCCCTGATATATTTTTTTCTGAAAAACAAATCCAGACCCAAAGAAAAGAATCATGAAAATTTCGGGCCAAAAAAATATGGAAATTCAGAGCCAGGAATTTGTTTTAACAAAATTTGTCTCATTAATTCGAGAAAACCGAGCCATTTCAAGTGAATGCAGTATGCTTTGGTATCCTCCAGAGCTGCAGTGAAAAACGCAAGAAAACAACTAGATGTAACTAACTTGCACTTTTGCACACAGTCAACAGTGACTGAGAGGGTTTTCTGTTGGTGGGAAGTGATCTGCAGAAACGACACTCTTACTCACATAAGTGAGGATGAAACACACAGCTGGGGTGGATCAGTTGATAATATGAAACCCAAACAAGAAGGGCCACATAGTTGATGTAGTGTCAGTACTTTTGCCTTTGCAGCAAGAAGACCTGGGTTTGCGACCCGTTCTGAACAAGGGCCTTTCTGCATGGAATTTGCATGTTCTCCCTGTTCTCCAGTTTGCTCCCAAAAACACGCAGATTTGGGGATTAGACCAATTGGACACTCTAAATTGTCCACAGGTGTGAATGTGAGAGTGGATGGTTGTTTGTCTGTCTCTATGTGGCCCTGTGATGGACTGGCGTCCTGTCCCGACTTTCACCCTATGTCAGCTGAGATTAGGCACCGGCACTCCCGTCCCTGTGACCCTCATGTGGAGGATAAAGCGGTAGAAGGTGAGTGAGAGTTCACAAGAGGTCACAAAGTGCTAACGGAAACTATTGTGGTTGAGTAACGTCTGTGCTTCTGTATCTTCACCTCCATCTGACCAACTTCCTCTAGTCACCTTGTCTGCAGCTGTGTCACATATATGAAACATCATGTGTAGCAAAGATAAGACAATAAATAAAAAACACATTTCCTATATTTTAAACACATAATATAAAACCATACTCTGTCTAACAGAATTTATTTAGTAAATGTGCATCTCTGTGTGCTGATAAGCTGGACATGTTGATGCCCACATTTCACTTTCTGCTCCCTCATCTTCTGCTTAATCCTTCAAATTCTTTTTAAACAACCCAAAATTGTAAGTTAAATACGGCTAATATTGATTTTGACAACTGTCATTAAGCAAATTTGTGTCCTAAATGTTACACTTTCTACAATCACAATTACTTTTGTTAAGTATAGTAATTTCCAAACAAAATTAAGCTCCAGTGTGAAACTTCAGTTTTCCCTTGTTGACACCTGAGTAATTACAAAAAATTGTGGTGTTATGGTGGATTCACTCGCACACACATGCAGATGGTCTCCCTTTAGTTTAGCCATACATTATTCATTTTTTTTTTACATTACTTTAGTAAATTACGTTTTTATATTTGCAAGTGTTACTTCGCTAAGTCTCCATGTGTCCAGGAAACTTGGAGCTGCATGATGAAAGAACAGCAGCATCTGTAATTAACTGAACATGCAGGCACTTGGGTTTGGCAGTTGGCTCAGGAGAATTTGATTTACACAGAGTATTGGTCACATTTCTGTGGACCAATACTCATTTACAATATCGGACAATTACGACTGTCTAACTGCATCTATCCTGTTTAATTTTAGCAGTACAATCCAGTTCTTAAACTTTTAGTGGGCTTTTCTTGGAAAACAGGGTGCTCTGATGCAGCGTAACATGCAAACATAAACATTGACTGCACACATAAGTTCACTCTGAAGGACAGACAGTCCATACTGTCTTCTTTGTGACACCAGGAACAGGTTTATGATCTTTTTTTTTTATTTCTTTTCTTTTTTTGCATCAGAGAAGACCACGAGCCTCACCCACAATTAGTAGCCATGATTGACAGCTCCTTGCCCCGCCTCCCCAATGACCTATGACCTATGAGTAGTGTTGCCAGTCCTACTAACAAGACACGGCAAGAGACCGTGCCACGGTGATTGATAATCTGACATTGTGAAAGACAAAGATATTGTGTAGTCTGATCTAAGCATTAGAGCAATAAAAACATGAGATGTAAAAAGTATCACTTCCTGTTTCCCAGGAAACACCCCCTGGTGTCGGAAACAGAGAGTTAAACCAAGCAGGGATTGATAATTATTGATGGTGATTGACGATGAGCATGATCCTGCTGGATCCTGTCCCTGCCCATAACTCCACACCCAAAAAGGTTTAACCGGACTGAGCGTGTTCCTGGCCAGTGACTCAGTGGAGATCTACGGGTTTATCCTCAGTGACAGGTTTCACACACAGCCTGTGGGCCAAGCCCCACAAATAACAGCCAGGCGTCTTGTTTGCCATGATTCCGGGGCCCGTTTCAGATTACGCACTGGCGCTTTGAAGTTGTCGGACGGACAGGCAGGGTTTTCCCCTGCATCCCTGCCAGAAACAGATTGGGTCATCCTGGGATGGCTCCGCCACCCACCCACATATCTGGACGTGTGCTTACTTAGGCATCTGATCAGAGGTGGAGCTGTGGAGAGGCTGGAAGCAGAGGTGTTGTATGAGGCATTTCCTAATTTCAAAGCAAAAGTCTTTGTTGAAATGATGATTATCATCATCATTGCGCAAGCTGAATCAACCTCCCCCCTTTCTAGTTCGGTCACCTTACATCAGTCAAAAATATATAGACGTGTAGTACAAGAGTATGTTAGACTCTTCAGTACTACAGTAGGAAATTATGGCCAGAGAAACCACATATTTTTAAGATATTGTAGACTGAGGTGGTGCAGAATTTCCCTTCTGTACTGCAGCACTGGACAAATTTAGCGTTTATTTCATACAACACACTCAGTAAAACCTGAACTTCCCCTTTAATTGTTAAAACCATTTATAACTTTTTGACAGAAAACAGAAATAAAATGGAAATGGCACTAAAAGTTGGCCTGTATGTGCTGAGGGACAGATGGTTATCGTTTTTTCCTTTGAACACTGACACCTTATTTTGTGGTCGAATTATACGAAATGCGTTCACATGAATTGGTCTTTACTGGTGTAAAGAGTCATTTGTTCAGGAAACAACTTTCATTTGCATCATCAAGGCAGAAAAAGAAGAAATAACGCAAAGATAAAAATAAGATGAGTGGAAAACTTAACCATGTCACAGTTTGTTTACGTTTGGTTAGAAAGAATTGAATTATTTTGTTAGTTTGACTAAAACCAGACTTAAAATACATGTTAACATGTTAGTCTGACTAAAACTGTACAAAGTCAGATTAAGACACCTGGATAACATGATGGGAAAGTAAAAAAAACATCTTTTTAAGATTGGTAGACTACAATGTTTACCTCTTATGGTTAATGAAGACTGGTAGACCACCACGTAGACCTTCTGCTTGCCCGTGGGTGAAGCTTCTCTCCGCTCTCTCAAGCTTTGAGTGAATAACAGGAAGTGAACCTCAACAGGTTGTAACATTGTAAACAGAATTTCGCTTTTGTTCCATGAACCGGTTCGAAGCCTTGCATAAAAGTAAGGACAATTTCTTGGTGACAAATTGCTGCCAGAATAATGGGACAAAACGGTGACGCTTGAATGATGCGGATCTTTTGTTATAGTACGAATGCAAGTGCAGATATGAAGCATCTCTCCATGGAACAGGAACTCAGTACACGCTACTGTTCATGGAAAATTTTCTATGTGTGTTGGTAAAATATTCAATTTTATAAATGTAATTTTCTTTCTCCTTCAAAAATTTTTCAGTAAACATTCACAAAGTTTTAGTGTGACTTCACGTGGTGACAGCACTGAGCCTCAGTGAGCCACATCAGGCGTGGCACACCACACATGCATGTCCTGAACCTGCCGCTCTCACTCATGGAAAGCTTTCGCTGGAACGTTCCTGCGCTGTCATGGACTACTGAGCAATAAAACGCGTGTAACTGAACCCAGAGTCTAATCCGGCCGGGACAATCGCTGGCAGGGTCGACACCTCCACAGAACTGGATCCATGTGCGTCAGCAGACTGTCCCCACAAGGAACTGGGCCCGAGGATAGACCTGGTCAGCTTGGAGCTCCTGGCTGTCAGAGTTCACTGATGCTCCACACAGTTTTGCACCGTGTACGTTTTTTTTTGTGTGTAGAAGAACTAGATTCCTGTCCGTAAAGTAAAAATATATGAAACTGCAGGAATTAGTGTGAATAGAGTGGTGATTGAACTTATTTGGTATTTGTCATCACGTTTTAGCAATTCAGCAGCAGAGCGGACGCGGACAAGAAGCATTTAGTTTAGTTTTAATTTATGTAGTTTAGTTTATTTGGTTTAATAACAAAGATAAAACAACACAAGAAAGAAAAAAGAACAACAAAAGAAAAACCAAAAGGGTGTAGGTAGAAGTAAAAGCTTATATAACACCTTCCTCCCTTATTCCCTTATGAAAACAAACCTTTTACATCCTCAACTGCAACAGAAGAACAAAAACAGAGCAACAAATAAAACCAAATTTGTGACCGGACAAAAGAAAAATTCCAATAGTGTCATATTCTACTGATTTCCTTACAAAATTTCTTTAAAAGTTTGACAGTTTTTCTTTAACCGAAACACAATGTTGCATCATGTTGGTTCTAAAAAAAGTGGCTTTACAAAAACTCTCAAAGTTTAAAGTTTTGCCTTATACATAATTTGAATGATACTGTAATCTACTAAATCTTAGTAAATTTTAGTGCGCCTAATTTAATGAACAAAGAATTTTGTTGGCTCAAGATAAGGTTTATTAGTTATGACCCGTATAGCTATCCCGTGCCGAAACATGCGTGAACCTTAACGTGGCCATTTCGTCATGTTTTCACTCAAATGTCCCACTTTACCAGCTCACTGTTGTTGTTGTCGCCTCCATTTTGTCCTGGCCTTAAACTACCTCTGTGTGAGATTCGTAACTTCGCTGGGTGATATGGGATCCAAACACTGCTCCACTGAGAAACGTGGAGACGCTGGTGTGCTGCTGCACCACCACGTATACGTTATATTTATGACTTCACTCTCTGAATTATCTCTGACAGTAAACGTCACATGATTTCTGTTCACTCTCACGACAGAGAGAGATAGAGAGGGTCTGCTCAGGTAATAAAATAGTTTGAAAGATATAATATTTGTGTTTTTCAGGTGTTCAGATTGAACAGTGTGAGGTGACACTTTTATGTAATTATGTAATTAATTGTAATTGTAATTAATTGTAATTGTAATTAACAATGTAAACGTCTATTTGTCTTTTTCTCCTTGGCCTTTGACACTTCTTCTTCTTGACATAATTTTATTTGTTTTGTTTTTTTAATATGTGTTTTATTGCCTCGTGTGAGCTCGTATGTGTTTCATTTGTCATTCTCCACAGCATGTTGGTCCACTGTGGTTGTTTTAATGTGCTTTACAAATTAAGTCGTACTGAATTAGGCGAACACAGAAGCGACACACACACTCAACACAACACATCCGGTGTGAACCAAATTAGTTCTCTGAACTAGATATGAATTTAACAGACATTTGTAAGTTACATGCTGCAGCTTTATATTGTGAATAACCATTGTTTTCCTGTGAAGCCAAAAATAAACATAAATAATGGTCATTTTATGACTTAATATAGTAATCCCCAACATAATATGCATTAAAATACTGTTTTGTTCCTGTTTTTTAATCTTCAAGACATTAAAGAGCAGCTTTTTTTGGCCTGTAATCAAAGTTAAGAGGCAGCATTTCTCTGCAGGAAGTGCAGTTTAAGGGGAAACTGACAACTCCTCCCACTTCTGCCTGTCACTCTGAGTCCACAAGTGTCAAAGAGCAAATCAGACACAAACAGAGACGGAAGCGCCGCTGTGGAGAGACTGTGGACAGATGAACAATGACACTTTTCACCTCATAATGCGGTTTGTGCGACTTTAAAAAAAAAAGAAAACTCACCATGCGTTTGTCACGACTCGTCGGTCTTGCAGGAATCGTTGACGTGTGAACGTTTATCCCGATTAGAGTCGTGCGTAAAAGCTGGTTTCTCCTCCATGCGCAGCTTCACGGAGCCGCGCGTCCCCGCAGCCGAAGTGGCGCACACTTTCCCAGCAAGAATCGGAGATGCGGCTCTGATACGAGGGTCCGTCCTGGCCGGAACTCCGCTGTTCCCCGCCGTGGCTTTTCCCCCGCGAGGACCAGCAGTGGCTCCCGTGATTCACGCGCCTCCGCCGGGCCACTCTGCGATTTTGTGTCGGCCTCCCGACATTCTGGAGGGAGGGGAGATGGAAGAGGAGCAGCCCAAGGTTTATTTGGAGGCCGGCGACCTTTGGAGACAGTTCCACAAGTGTGGCACCGAGATGATCATCACCAAATCTGGCAGGTAAAGTCCAAGTCTGAAGCATTTACGCATGGATGGATGGATGGATGGATGGAGCGCGTAATGGTGAAATAAACATCCAAACTAAACACCGTATATGTTAAATTACAGACATTGAAATGTAATGATTTATTTGATTTAATTGGCCAAATAATTAATAAACAATTATCACCATATAAAATTCCAACATTCTGTTTGTTAGACGAGACAACAAATACAAACTTAAAAGGTTGGTTTATGTTTTAAAAAACACGTAATACAATGCAATAACTTAAATAAATGTAATAACTTAAATTAAATAAGTAATTGTGTTTGAATAAAATTTAGTCCCTATGGAACAAAAGTAAAAAGAGTGTAATTCTGTATTTTTGTGTCAAATATTTTATATGCAAATGTAACAGGATGACGTCATTATTTATATTGTTCATGTATATGTAAATATGTCTTTTTGAGGGTGTGAGTCTATACATTTGTATATACAGTAAGTAGTGATTTGTAAATTAGGTGAAAATAGGAATGATTATTAGTTACCTGGACATATTTTCTCTTTATTAAAACTTATTTTGTGTTCTCATGATCAAAACATAGCCTTCATTCATTTACATATCAGTTTGAAATGTGCATCAACATTTACAGTTTGAAAGACAAAAATAAACCTATTGATAAATACAAGTGACTTAAAGATTGATGTTAAAAATGGAGACAGGAGATTATTATTGTTAAATATGAGGTAATTTCTGATTATTAAATGGTACTAAGTAGCATTTATAAGGCTGGATGAGTTAGTGATGCTTGTGATCAGCATTGAGTGAGTTTATTTATGTGAGCAGCAGCCACTTCTGAATTCCATGTCGGTGAGAGTTTGAAATCTGACCTGAAGTGTTTTTTTTTCCACTTGAAACTTCCTCTTAACAAGTTGGAAATTAGTTAACAAGGACGTATTTTCATCTTTACAATGTTTATTTATTCATTTGGATTTTAATATCTTGCAATATTTAATAGACTTCTCTGTACTCTTTGTTTTCCTCAGTGTGCGTTTGTTCTTCTGTCTACGTTTTTTTTTGACGGATCAATCAGATTTTTTTGGGATGGGACGAGTAGGTGATCACCTGTTTGTTCCCATTCAATTCTGGTAAAAATCCACCCACTGATGACAGAAGTCACAAAACTTCAACAAAACTTTGGTTAGATTACGTATCACATATATTGAATTTAGCATGGTTCAGTACAGATGTGTAAATCTCAGCAACACCTGAACAGATCAGGAGAAATTTCGTCATGTAACATGGTAAACGCTATAAGCAGGTAAAGTTCTATACTGACCCAGAACGTTCTTCTGTATCCGCTGGATGAAATTTGGCCAGATTATGTGTCACGGATTTGGCGGCAATTTAAATTTCCTACCCTCAGGACACTGTCGTGGCAAAGATGTACACATTGAAAAAAAAGAACTGCTAGTAAATCATCATACATCAATTTACTTTCTGCTTTTTTTTCATAAATCTCTTAAACAATTTCATCCTTACTCAAAACTACCATTCATAGTCATTTGAGTTATTAATTTTTTATTACCAGAAAACACAAAAAATTAATTACCTTCCATAAAATAAATAGTAGGTTGATGGGACATTGCTGGTGATTAGAGTCAAAAATTTGCCACATAAATGATTTGATTGCTTTAATTTTTTTTTTTAGTAGTGCCAGATAATCCCTCTGGACACCTTCATGGACAAAAAATGTACACGCACAAAATCTGCAATAAAAACCTCACATTATTATTATTTTTTTCCCCCATTTTTTCTATTTTTGCTTGAATCCCTTAACCAACTTCAGCCAAGATCAAAATGATCACATGTTTTTAACAATTTAAATGTTTCATTATTTGAATTAGGATTTTTATTACAAAAACAAATATAGAAATAATTATGTTTGTTAATAAATAGTAGGGAGTTGGGGCATTGGTGGTGATTGGAGTCTTGGATATGTCAAACACAGTTGATTTGATTGCACTGGTATTTTGTATATAGTATTTATGTAGTCCAAAGGTAAAAAAGTTTGAATCAGATGGAATACAGTTAAAATGACAAATATCACAATTTTCGTCTAAATGAAATGCTGACATTAGAGAAAGCATGTTTAGTGTAATGGCAGTGGGATTAGAAAACGTGGTTTTAATGGAAGTCAATGACACATTTTTGCCCACGATGGTGTCCAGAGGGATTTTCTGGCACTACATAAAAAAATACAAATGCAGTCAACTCAATTTTGTTGCTGATCTTTGACATATCCAAGACTCAAAACACCAATAATGCCCCATCAACCTACTATTTAATATATGGAAAATAATTAACATTTTGTGTTTTTTTTTAAATAATAAATAATTCATAATTCACATAATTGAACTGGCATTTAAAGGGTTAAACTCCTGTAAATGACTGAATGTTTGGTAGTTAAGAGCAACTTTGAAGTTTAAGTTTAAGTGATTTATGAAAAAATAAGCAAAAAAAAAAAGAAAAAAAAAAAGTTATTTTATGAAATGAATGATGATCTTATATGTGTACATTTTTGCCACAAAGGTATCCCGAGGGTGCAAAATGCATGTACAGAGTATAAAAGACATGTAAAAATATTAAAAAGTAACTAAAAAGAGGGGGTTTTGCAAAAATTCATGCCATCATCATGATCATCAAATCAAAAAAAAAGAATAAGAGGAAAAATTTACAAAATGCCCCAAGAGGGCATGGGGTTTGAAACTTATTATGTCTGTTGTTGTGAGATGACTGAAAATAAACATACTGTATACATAAATAATTTGATTTTCACGCACGTTTCTCCATGCAGGCGCATGTTTCCACCGTTGAAAGCCAGGTGTGTGGGGATGGACATAAAAGCCCAATACATTCTGCTCATGGACATCGTGGCAGCTGATGACTGCAGGTATAAGTTTCATAACTCCCACTGGCTGGTGGCAGGGAAGGCAGACCCAGAAATGCCCAAACGCATGTACATCCACCCGGACAGTCCGGCCACGGGGGAGCAGTGGATGTCCAAGGTGGTCAACTTCAACAAACTGAAGCTGACCAACAACATTTCTGACAAACACGGATTCGTAAGTTTGGATTTCATCCATTTGTCAAAATAAGTTGGTGTGTTTAGCATTTTGTGTGTATTACTTTCAACACAGGATCGAATAGGTATTTTCATGAATATTTTCTCAACATATCACTCAGTGGTTTAGTCCATAAAGTGTCAGAAAATGTTGAAAAAAATTATTGATCATTGTTTCACAAACCTCTAAATAATAATTTTCTAAAATGTCTTGTTTTGTCCACAAAAAAAATATTATATGTTATTTGCAAAAAAAAACAAAAAAAAAAAACAGAATATATTCACATTAAAGAGTCTTTTGTGTTTGTGCAGTGTGAAGGGACCCATGTTGAGACAAGTGAACTGACAAAAACCATATATAATGACAGAAGAACTGTTGAATTCTCAAAAGTGAATCAAAATGGTGAACACTGGAGTGATAACACATATTTACACCAACCTCTCTTACTGTATGGCAACACAATTCATTAAGCCACATCATTTTCTGACGTTTTCCACATATTCACCTAATCATTAGTGATGACACAAACAATCAGACTCGGTGTACTATTACTTTTATCTTCCAGAAGTCGCAAAAACTGCGTAGAAACTTCCCCTATGGGACGAGGTGAAAAAGTCCCAAATTTTCAATGTTTTTCAATTATTTAATGTTTTTTTTTTGGCATACTTTGAGCTAGCCACTGCATTCGAATTTTAAAATGTTCACAAACTTTTCAATATTATTCAGTGTATTCAACTTTTCAACACCATTCATACTTTTTTACGTTTTGGAGTTAGGCACCAGCGGCCCTCAGTGGAGGATAAAGCAGCAGAAAACGAGTGAATGAGTGAATATTAGTGTGTTTTGCGTGGCTTTACTGGGATGATGTCGTGCCAAGGGGCCACAAGAGATACTTTAAATACTGTTGAGGGCCGTACCAGTGGGCTACATTAAATTCTGCTCAGTATTCATTTTATTTATTTTTAAAGAGCAGTAAGTTGTATTGTTTTGGTAGAAAGTGGGCAGCATACAAACACAAAATAAACAAAATTAATGGCAAGGCAGACTTTATTCAATTATTACTAACTATTGAAAATAAGCTACTGCTTTCTAAATAATGAATACTACTATACTATACTGTGGTGTCGTGTAGTGAGTATGTTATCGGTATGCATCTGCACACTCACACTAACACACACACACACACACTAACGCTAACGGTGTGACCACAACTAACGCTGTGGTCACACGTTTTAGACAGTAAGATAATAAACAGGGAGGGAGATCATGTTGATACTGTTCTTAGTGTGGTCATTTGATATAAGCTGCACTTGTTGTGTGAATAGAAGGAGCCGACAAATCAGCTGATCTCTGTGTGTGTGTGTGTAAAAGAGGCAGGGGCAGGGAGACGAATGAACGGAACAATATTATACATGAGCGCTGATTCTGTCGCCACGCGTCGATCAGTGTATGGGAAACTCAGGAAACATTAGGTTATTTACCTTTATCATTTCTAATTGACCTCATGTGGGCCAGCCAGGGAGGGCGGAAGGGCCACATATGGCCCGCGGGCCGTATAATGGTCTGCTCTCGAATGACAGGGACCAGGAAAAAAGGGTAAAACTTTCCCAAACAACTTGCTGTAAATCCCAAGCCTTTGGTCCCACAGACATAGAAAATACACCAAAAACGTCGGAGATTTTGTCGGGGTTCTTGTGATGTAACTTTGGAAGCTGACAGACTTATACTTTAGGCTCAGTGAGACTCCGAGTGAAAGGAAAACCAGTTTCTCTCCCATTGGGACTCCATTGTAACTGCCTCAGACTTGTCAAAATCTCAGGCTGAACCGCTTTGTTTCCTCTCGCTCCTGTGGCCACATTTTTAAAGATATCCACACAAATTTTGACAGCATGTTTTTCAGTAGGACCTACGGTTTGTATTTCACAGTGAGTTGTTTGGACGGTGCATCAGAGCTGGTTTTTCTGTATTTTTAACTGTCAGTCAGCAGGTGTGACACACATGTACGTTTTTGGCAGCGTCACCGTGGCAACCTTCAGTGCACGTGCCAGACAGCTGTCTGTGTTTCTGTGCCACACACACTGTTTGATTACTTATAGTTTTACAGGTTAATTCCACAAAACGTAGCACTCTGTCCAAGTGCTCAACATTTTAAAGGTACATTCCACCCAAAATATTCCTGTCATAGCATCGCAGTATCTGCACACCGCACACTCCATCACTCTCGCGATTTCAGTTACATTTTCATTCGTTTAAATGTTATTTATTCATTAATTTGCAGACAATTCTCAACTCCATGCACAAATACCAGCCCAGGTTCCACATAGTGAAGGTCAACGACGTCCTCAAACTGCCGTACAGCACGTTCAGGACGTACGTCTTCTCCGAGACGGAGTTTATCGCAGTCACGGCGTATCAGAATGACAAGGTGTGCATTTTTTGTTTACATACTTTACTTTACAAAAGCAAAACGGAACTTTATATGCGAGTAAGGATGGTGTTTCTCTGTTTTTGTCAGATCACGCAGCTGAAAATAGACAACAATCCTTTTGCTAAAGGATTCAGAGACATGGGGAACGGAAGAAGAGAGAAGAGGCAAGTTTATCAATAATTTAAGATCCAAATAAGCGTTTAGTTACTGGTCTGTTAGGTCATACAAACACATAATTGAAAACAAATCAACCTTTAAAATGCAGAATGCTTCACATTTTGATATTTGAGATTTTAAAATATTTAAGAAAAAAATGTATTGTTGTGACAAATTGAGGTTGCAAGTTTGACAAATTTGACAAATCAGAATATCTGAGTACAGTTTGTTACTTTCTACAATGAAAAACAAAAAAAAAGGTTGACACTTACAAAAAAACGAAATGAAGCGTTTATTGTCTTATCGTCAATTCAGTTTATAATTTCTATCTCTCATGTAAAATATTAGGAAACTACAACATCCATCATCAAAATGTAAGGAGATGAGGTTGACTGACTTGAAAATTGAGCCTGTCGATGATTCACCTCAACAAAATTCAGGAAATAACAAGTGTCCAGGTTCACAAACACTATTTATGTTTTTCTCTTTCACATGTTTAAGACTCATTTTAGCCCAGAACTGACGTTTCCATTTATCTCCCTTTATTTTTCCAAGATGTCCCTGACAGTGACAGTGAGAAGGACGATTCTGAAGAAGCGGAGAGTCAGACAAACCCCGGGTCACATGTTTCCACAACAGACAGGACAGTTCAGAAGAGTCCAAACAGGACACAGAAACAAACTGAGCCGAGACAAATCCACGTCCTCAGTCCGGTCTCTGACGGAGCGAGTTGTTCTGAACCACAGGACTCAGAGCGGAGACAAAAGTGCGTCGCACACGGTTGCGTTTATCCAGCGGAATCGGACAAACAGCGGTTGGATCCGAGTGTTTTCCACACCTGGAGCGGCTGCGTCACCGCGGACAGAGCGCCACCGTGTGGACTGATGAGTCCCTGCAGAACTCCAGTGTTTCCACTCAGCCTTCGACAGCACACACTGGTGCAGGTAAACGGATCAGAATCAGTTTTACTGAGAAACTGAAGAATACCAATATATATTTGAAAAAAACAAAAACTCAGTCAAGATTACAGCAGATAAAATTACGAAAAAAAAAACCCAAAAACGCTGTTTCTTTTCAAGAATCAGCAAATATAGACGATATAATACAAAATCTTTATCTAAACTGCCCATTAAAACATGCTTAGAGTGTATTTTTTTATACTTTTATACTCACAACTACAGATTAAAGCCTTACATTTACATTTTGAAGAAGAAAATTCACAAGCTATTGGTGCCATCTTAGCTGAGGGTTAGCAAAAGAGGTTAACTATTTTATTTTAACAACCAACAACCTTTGTCATCTGTATATGGGAACGTCTTAGCAAACCTGAAGGCACAACTGTAGCTACATAAAATGTGCGTGAAGCGATTTGTCATATACCAGAAAAAACTTGAACTAGCATGCTACACTTGTTAGCCAACTCGGTTGAGCGAACCTCATGTCGTACAGTATTTACTGTATGTTAGTGGATAAACAACGGTTCTCATTTGCGTTTTAATTCAGCGTTAGCTCATGCTTGAACATTTGTGCTTCGACTTCGGCCGCGTGTTTGCTGGTTTTAGCTATTTTCTTTAACGAGTCCTCAGTTGACAGACGCGTTAAAGCCGTTGATGGAGGCGAACAAACCAAAATGATTCAGTTTTAATGATTTCTTCGTCATATGGAGCAAAGAAACCGGAAAATATTCACATTAAAGAAGTGGGAAAAAACAGAAAGCTTATTTTAAAACACTTAAAGCAAGTAATTGACTATCAAAATTAAGTAATGCTTTGGAGCACTGTATATGTAATTACAGTTTCAATAATTATCCATAAGTGCTTATATTGGCTTAAATTGTACCTAAAAGGCTTAAAAAGCTTAGTATGTGTCCCTGCAGTTATTAGTTATTAGAGGTGTGATTCTTTCAGACGCATGTTCCAATTCAATTGCAACTCCTTGGGTCACAGTTTGATTAAATATCACTTTTTGGTTGAAGTGATTTTTGAATCAGAATTGATTCAGAAATGTCTCGTTTTCATGAAATCAGAGTGAAGTGTTTGCAAGATAAGGAAGCTTTTAGCAACATAAGTAAATCCAAGACAAAATTGACATTAATTTAAGCTCAACACGTCTACTAGTTATAAACAATATAACATGTTGGATATGTTTAAAAAGTAGAACAGTTTATTTAATCTATCTATCTGCTCCTTTGCGATGACTTTGAAACATGTGGACATTTTTCAACATTTTGTGCATTAATCTCTGTGATGATTTATATTTACAACACAAATCATCTTGAATGTATTATTTTCAAAATGTGTTTCCTTCTTGTTAACAGGACGTGGTGAACCTCTCACACTTTGGAGGTCTTCTCTTTTATCCTTACACCAGCGTCTCTCTTCGCTCCAAACTGGATTTCAGAGCTTTTCCCTCTGTCCACAGTCAGGACTTCTTCTCGCCCCCCGTCGTTTCTTCGTCCGTCCCTCGTCTGGGTGGAAGTGGACTGAAACATCTCGTCCCCGATTTGCTGATAGAGCCGAGGAACGGAGGCGAGCTTGACTGCGGTCGAGACGGGTCACAGACAGAGAGGAAGTTCTGACACGAGTGGACTTTTCAAGCGTCGTCGTCCCTGCATGTGCTCTGCACCCACTCCCACCCAAAACACAACTGTGATTTCAAAAAAAAAGAAAGTATTTTAAAATAAAAAATGTAAGTTTGTCTTGAAAAATCAGTAAAAGCTGCATCTTCATGAATCAATGACTTGAGACTGAGTCACTGCAGAGATTTCAACAGAATTACCCAGAAATAATTAGATAATTACTATGATTTAGCTCATTTAATGGCAGAATATTAACATGACACAAATAACTGTTGTGTTTTCATTACCTTTTACTTGTCCAGTGTATTTTAACTGCTTTTATTGGAGAAATTATAGTGCGACTGGTGGTGCAATACAGGATTGATAATAAAATGGATGGAAGGGTGATTTTTTTTTCTATACAAATAATAAAAACAAATTATGAATCTGCCTTTGAAAAATCAAACAAAGGAGTGATATTAAATTTGATTCATTAAAGTATATTCTTCTTCTTCTGTGGGTTTTAATGGCAGCTTGCATCCATGATGTTGCATTACTGCCATCTTCTGGAATTAGAAAACTCTTACATGTTCTTGGTGCCCGGTATGTCCTTTTAGCCAGGACCCCCAAAGTCTTTTGGGACACCCCTGGTCCTTGAAGCGTTATATAATATATCCAGATAATAATAATAATAATAATAAATGTTTTTTTATATTATTTTTACTGGCCTGCATCTGTCTTACATTCAAATAATATTGGTATGATAATTCAAATTATAAAAATGTCATGATTTCTTTCTATAGCCATGGTTCTCACACTGTGGTACATGTACCACCGGTGGTACGTGAGCTTCCTCTGGTGGTACTGTTTTGTGACCGGACTGCGTAGAAAATGAAACCAACAAGAAAATAATTTAGTAATAAAAGAGCAATTTTTTGGTCACAAATTTGAGAACTTTGAGAACCTGAGACTTGGGTAAAATGATCTAAAATGCTTTGACATTTTGTTTTACGGAATATTAACATTTTCTATATTATAAATATCGAGGAGTCGACTTTGCTATTTGTTTTTGAAACACGGAAACCATTGGGTCCCTGATTTTGCATTCAAACCTGGCAAATCAACAACGGACATAACACCAGAGACAGACTATTTAATAAAATAATAAGATAGTAAGATAAGATATTTTTGGACTGATTTCAAATCGATTATTCATTTTAGTTAAAGAAAATTTGACTTCAATATGTGGGATGTCAAATTTGAAATTATTTTGGAATTATGCTACAAAAGTGTTCAATCAACATTAACTTTACTTTTGTCTGGTTTTCTTCTCTCAGGTCTTAGAGCATAAGAAATGCTGTGAAAGATAATAATGTGTGGTATATGTGCGACAGTGGCTTTTTCAAAAGTTAGTTAAAACACAATAAACTTTGACTTAAATACAGTATATGAAATGACAAAGTCCACATTTTTCTTACCTCAGTGACTGAATGTTGTGAAAAATGGCTCCCTGTAGCTTTGATAAAAACACTTTATTTTTTATTTTATTTTATTTCTTCTTTGTATAAGTGTAAGATATTACATCGCACATCTAATAGGTCAAATAGGTCCAAATAATTCAGTGTTTTATTTGAAAGTAAGCCTACGTGTGTTTGGTGTTTTTCCCTTTAACAGGTAAAAAAAAGTAATGAAATATCAACAATTTTGTTTGTGTTGTTCTTAAATGCCATTAAGGCAACAAAGTATAGTTATTTTCTGTGTAGTATATCAATCTAGAAAACTTTATACATGAGTCAAAAATGCCTCTTTTATGACTAAAGTTTGCAGCGCCCTTTTGACGATGTAGTGTTTTTGTAGTTCACCTTCCAGCCCACGTGGCGGCGGTAGCGACCAAATGTTTTCTTCCTCAATCCTTGACAAACGTGAAAGAAGAAGAAGAAGAAGAAGAGGAAGATGGCCGACCAAACAAAGTGCCTCACATAAATGTCGTCTTTAACCATGACGGAAACGACATGATGATTTCAGTGAGTTATATTCTGCTGTGCGGGCAGTTCTTCCTGCTGCTCTCCGTCATTTTCTTACAGTGTCTGGAGGGAATTCACTCCCAGAACTCATCGACCGCGGAGCCTGCTGCTTCTTCCTCCCCGGGCCAGGGAGCCACCGCGCTCCCCTTCAGCGAGCAGCCTACCAGTCCCGACGTGGTGAAATATGACATACCGGTGGAAAGTGACAACGAAACGGAGAGATTCGAGTACAGACCCCCGTCGCCGGTCGTCCTCTGCAGCTATCTGTGAGTTGCCGTGTTGACGTTAGCATGTCAGCTAATGCTCGAGTGACGTTCATTCTGAACACCGGGACGTAAACCAGTCTATACAATAAATCACAGTTAAAATGGTTAAACCCGACACGCCGAGTTTTATGTAACGTCATGATTGTTAAGATAAAGATAGTTGTCACGTCCTGCCAAGGTTGCATTTTGACTATAAACACAATACAGTGTTATTTTTAAGGTTTAATGAATGGAGCCTTGAAGGTTCTGTCTAACTCGCACACATACAGTCCTTGTGATTTTTTTTTAATGTGCCTGAAGGGGGAGCTGCATCTTTCTTCATGACCTATTACTATGATCGCATAAAATTAATTATTTTTTTTATTAAAAAAAATATATATCCTCCCTGTATTGTCTCTGACTATAGTAATCCAATGCCTGTTTAAATTTAAGAACTTAAAGTCATTGCAATAATATCGTGAATTGCAATTATTTTAGTCAGGATAATGGAGACAGGAAATATTTATATCATCTCATGCCAAATCGGATATCAGACAGAGAAAAATGTACGGTCCAAAAATCCTATATATGTATATCGCATGTTTCACTGTGCACAGACTGTAAGAAGGTAAATAAAAATCAGCAAGAGCATTTTAGCTGAGTCATGTTGTGGACTGTTTATTTCTTCTTTATGGGAGAAGATTATTTGTCACTTAGTTGGAGAATTATGTTTTTGAAATAGCTTGAAATGGCACCAACAACTTGTATAACAGCATCATGGTTTGAAAGGTTTAAAATGACTGTACTCGACTGATACTGGTATTGGCACATACTCAAGTTTGAGATATCGGACGTAAAAATGGTATCGTGCCATCCCCACTCTGATATTTCTAATACATTTTAATTTACGTTGAAGACCTGAGGAGTTCATCTACTGTCAGGAACCTGTGGATCATGCAGGAAACTACACAGCCCTGCACGAGATGGGACATGGATGTGCTGGGGTGAGTGCTGCTGTTTTGAGACACTTTATGCTGTTAATGATGAGGTTTTGTTTGTTTTAGCCTGGTTGTTTGTTGTTTTTATCTTTAGTGGGGTGGCCAGACTCAGAAAGAAGTGAACACCACGCGTGTCATATGCACTGCACTGGATGATATAGAGTGTGCAGGACCCAGAGAATTCCTCCGAGACAACGTCCCCTGCATCAAGTAAGTGACTCAAAACATGTCACGAGGGATGTCTGATGTCTAATCCCGAGTGAAATTATGGAATTGGAGCCAATGTGTGAGTCCTTTCTCAATGATTAGACACGGGTTATCACCTGGATCACCTTACCTGATCATCTGCTCTTGGACTGAAACGATTAATCAGTTATTAATAATTTTCTGCTTTCATTTTAATAATCACAAGCTTGACAACGATGCTGAAGGGAACGTGCCTCGTCCTAAAATGTCTTGTTTCATTCGGACCAAAGATATCCATGTTATTGTCATAGAAGATTAAAACATCACAGAATTTTTTATTTATTTAAAAAAGAAATCACTCAGACTGTTATCAAAATAGTTGGTTGTTAATTAGAATGTATAAATATCCATTAATCATTGCTGTGTTGTGTTGTGATGTATCACAATGACCACTAGAGGGCAGTATTTACAAACGTATAGAATCACAACATCACCATTTTCACCTAGCGCTGCTGCAAACGGTCACCAATACATGTTAAAATTAATCACTGTATGCGCCAAAAATGCCGCGTCTTTGACTAAATGTTTAAATGTTGACTTTTAATTGGAACAATTATCATATAGTTGTAGATCCTTTTCTCCTGCTTTAATTTTATGTTTATTCTGTCAAGTGTTTTCAATGATGAGTTAAAATTTTAAATGTTTTGTACCTTATTTGCTGTGATTGCACTGATATTGCACTGTTTGTGGTTGTTGTTGTTTTGTCCCAGATACACCGGGCACTACTTCATCACCACGCTGCTGTACTCCTTCTTCCTGGGTTGTTTCGGTGTCGACCGCTTCTGCCTGGGTCACACCGGCACCGCTGTCGGGAAGCTGCTCACTCTGGGCGGTTTGGGGATCTGGTGGTTCGTGGATTTGATCCTGCTCATCACTGGCGGCCTGATGCCCAGTGATTATAGCAACTGGTGCACGTACTACTGAGACCCACAGCACAGTGTGACCAAGATGGACCTCGAGGTCGGTAAACTTGGCCTCAGGCTGCTGTGGGTCTGAGTCTGGGAGTTGGTTCTGTTCTGAGAGGAATGTCAGAGTCCAAGGACCTGCAGAGAATTTCCAAGAAAGATGACTTAATTTAATATATTCATCATGAAATAGAGGTTGACCAATTAATCGTTTTAACCGATTAATTGATTCCAGTAAGACATTTCACAACCACTCATCATCCGGCAGACCCGGCTAGTAGCACGACTAGCACAAATCATCTGTCACTGGTGATATTTGCTAATTTAAAGACCAATTTTTTTTGCTGAGAATGTGTTTAATGTGATTTTCTCTTGATGATTATTAACCAAAGCAACAGTTTAGAGACTCCATGATATGAAGATATGCAGATGTTGCATGAGAGCGAGTTGAGCGTAGAGGTGCATTCAATGAACCTTGTAAATTTCAGTTACTTCGGCGAACACACTTTCAGGCCACTAGCCATGCTTCTGTTGCTGATGCATTCAGGTTGTTGCTACTGCCACCTTGTTGTAATAGATGTACAGCTAATTCAGTCGTCATTAAGTCATTAGAGAAGTTTGGAAATACGAAGGCTAGGTGTCGCTGCTGATTTCCTGAATTGGATTCTGATTCACAAAGCCTTGATTTGATGATTTTTTTTTATTTGATCTGATATCAATTCATTTGGAAATATTTGTTTCCAGGCCAATTTGGATATATATAAATTAAGTGTCATTATTTATATTTATATTTATATAACATTTAATGGATCATTAAGTGTTATATTTACATGAAACAAAATGGACCCCAAAGTTGTCACATCAATGCAGTGATAACTAAAGTCTGGGTTGGGATCCACAGATGTGTCATGGCAGATTTTTTTGTGGATTTTTCCTTCTCCAGAATTTTCCTGTGACCTCAGAAATTCGGATTTCCGACTACAAATGGAATGCAGCATAAGCTCGATCTGAGGATTTTACAAATTGACTTGGGAGTCTTACAAATAAAAAGTGAAAATTTATTTATCTGTTTTCTTTAAACCCAGCCCTTGAAAATACACATATTTCTTTTTTTAAATTAATCCTCCAATCATTTATAAAAGAATTTTGAGTGTTTAGAAAATGTTTTTGAACATTTTCATGACTCTTGTTTTTGCAAAACTTCAAACATCATGACAGTGAATATTTTGTCTTCTCTTTTCCTTGGGGAAGATGAAAAACTCATTGTTCTATCTATCTTTAGCATCACCCAAAATAGGTCGACCTTTACTTTGAAATTCACCACTTCAAAATAAATCTTTTCGATGGATTTACAGCTCTAACCAGGTCGACCGACAATCTCGCAGAAGCTTCTGACAGTTACAAGTTAATCTTGGTTGGCGATGTCTCAGTTTAGGAATGAACCTCCACTTTTGCTGAGCGATTGAAAACAAAATTGACAATTTGATGATCTCTGTTCCTGCTTGTGAATTATCTTTCAACTTTTGTGCCATCGCCTCAAGGCAACGTCCTACACTGAGTTTTTCATCACTTCTTTCATTACTTCCTTCAGATTAGCCAGAAGCCCAGTTTTGAATCTTCACTGTCGTCTTCAGCTCCAGGCGTTTCTTTTCTATTCCTTTCATATTCTCCGTTGCCTTTATGTCTTCTGGCTAAACTGATTACAATTACAGCTACAAGCAAGTGGGAACACAGGGCCACAGATGGAGAGAGATGACATACAGTAACTCACATTGATGAGATGGAAACAACAGTAAATCCTTTCCCTTTTAACATTGAATTACACCAGAGCTGTGTGGGAGGGAGCCTTTGGCCAAAAGTCTAATTCACATTTTTTCTCTCGTGGCTTAAAACTCAAATCTTAATCTGTAATGTTACATTTCTCAACTTAACACAAGGTGTCATTAAATGAAGGCCACATAAAATGGTTTCTACCTTTTGTCATGTAGAAGAAAAAAATGAAGTCGACGTATGACACTTTTCTATTACAGTGGAACAAATCCGTCACAGCTTGGCTCGACTCGACTCGACTACCCGGTTGGGTATCAGTCACGTCGTTTTCCGTTATCATAGTACCTCCTCAACGTGGACGCGGTTGTCATAGCGCGGCTGCACAAGACGTCGTCGAATACGCGACACAAACGGATAAACTAGTGACGGTCAATTTCACTGTAGTGAATCGTTGGAATCAGTGAGTTAAAAAGATGAGTTCAGTACAGTCACTGAAGTGAAATACGGCTGAACGGCTTGTGATTGGGCTCACCATCTCCGTCTTTCAGCAGTGCTGTCGCTAAATACACCAGACTCTTCTGTTAAATATGGAGATTTTACAAATGTCCTTGTTAAATGTTGCAGATTAACGCATGTTTTCAGGAACTTTTGAGTCTTTTTAACTGATCTACAGTTCAACATTGTTCGCTTTGATTCTTGTGTCGGACGTCGCGCTCATGACTCTTCCAGTGACGACGCTCTCTGACCAATCAGTGGCCGGCAGTCTGTCCACGTCACATTTTAGTATCGGCTCGGCTCGACTGGTACATCGACAGAGCAGGTACTAAAAAAAAAAGTACCAGGCATAGAGTTGAGCCGAGCCGAGCCGTGCTGGAACTATATTGTGGAAATGCAATACTGTGTCGACTGGGGGGAAGCTTTAAAGCTGTAGTACTTAACTTTTGGAGGTGTTGTTCTTCTTGTCCTCTGTAAAAAGAAATGATGTAAAATTATTTGTTTGCTGTGTTTGTTATGTTGAAAACATTCTTTATCAAGCATAAAAATCAGACCAGGCTGATGGAGCGTTTGTGTGTATACAGCAGCAGAGCAGAGGCGGACGGGGACAAGGAGGACGTGTTCCATGAAAGTTTTTCCCCCCCTTTTTCTTTTAGCAGTAGAATTCACGTTTGAACCTTTTTTGTGGACACTTCTCTGCATTTTTTTAGTCGAGCTCCAACCTGTTAGCAGTCGCCTCACTTTTACCAGCTTCACGTTGCTGTTGCCATCGTCTCTCTTGACAGAAAAATTAATCACTTCCTGTGTGCGGCTTGGGGATGGATCTGGGTAATGCAGCCATTTTAGTGGGAGTACACAACACACCACAACACCACAAAAATAACCTGAAGTCAGTAGCTTTGTCATGTTAGGGGAAGTGTAAAATACTGTGTTAGAAGTTTTTGGGGACATGCGGTGAATAAAAATGTTTCCATGTACAAGCATCTGTCTGCCATGCGAACATCGCTCATTTTTCTTTTTTGTAAGTTCAAACATCCTGTCTTTTTGAAACTCTGATCTTCTGGAGTCTCTTGGTTTTGTAAAATACTGTATATAATATTGATCAGACCAACAGACGCTTGGTTTTTATTCTTTAAATGTAAAACTGCTCTGCTATTTATGTATTATTGTGTTGAATCCTGCTTGTCCTGGGAACATTAGAGGAATAGATTTCCTCAGCCCTTGTGTGTATATTGATATACTTTTTTTTAAAATTCCTCATGGAAATAAAAGAGATGGTTTAAAAAAAAATCTAATTTACTCTTTTGCCTCAACTTTTTAATTACAGCTTCACAATCATATCACGCCTGTGGGAAAGCGTCACAGCGCTAATGTGGAAAATCCCGTGGAGTTCGATTTGTGTCACAGCATAACAAACTCCAGTGTCAAACAGTAATTATGAATTTTTAGGGAGAATCAAAAAATAATCTATATACAATGATAGGTAATCTCAAATGTTCTAATTAATGCTGCCATTGTTTTATAATTAAGAGGTTTGAATTAATAGTTAAATGATGAATATTTTTCTTGTCCGTGTAACAAATAAATTAGTTAAATGGCTACATTTTGGCTTGTGGACAAAACAAGACACTTGAGAATATTATTTCAAGTAAATAAACAGAATAACCGAGTATGAAAAACAATCTTTAGTTGCAGTCCAGTTGTGTCCTTTAAGAATGGTCTAAACAGTTTAGTTTACATAATGTTTTTGTAAGTTAAAGGTTTTACCTTTTTGATATAACTTTTCCTTTTTTTTTGCTCCAGTCAATTTAATCCCAAATTTATATTTTTCCTTCTGACATTAAAGATGTTTTGCTTAATATTATTTGCACAAATCTTATTCCATAGTGTCTGGGTCTGGTGTCGTGATAAAACCAGTTTCGTGGTCGTTATGACCCAGTAAAAAATGTCCGGTACAGTGTGTTCTCTTAATTCTCTGCATAGATTTAATGGGCCGTGGTTAGTTCGGGGAACAATGTCAGTCAAAGACTGAATAATGATGGCGGGCCATAAATCCAGCAGCATTATAACATAATCTTTATTATGATGTGTCACTGTGTAAAAGCATGAACCTCATGAGGCTTCTGTGTCACAGAGATGAGCGTGAGCCCCGGGCTGGTTTCACAGAGCCTTGACCTGTGCGTTGAATATTTAAACTCAGTCTGAACATTAAGAAAGTGAAGAAGAATAAAAAAAAAATCTAGCTCATGATTTTCAATCAGTCGTCCTCCAGCGGAACTATTAAAACAAAGTCACACAGCACATAATTTTTTACCGCCTCAGTTAACCTTTGATGGATCGTTTCACCCCCACGTTACAAATCACTTCCTCCCTTCACCACCAGCTTAGGCAGATAGTTTTGTTTTTATCATTAATTACACTTGGTGACAGCCAGGGGGCAGAGTCATTATGTTTGCAAATTGTCTGTCCTCTAGTCCCATTTCATGTCAAGAACGTCTTGGAGGAAATTAGTTTGGAGCAGGGAGACGATGTTGTGGTCTGACATATGATGAAACATCGACCGATCACTGTGCGACAAAACTTGATGGTGTCCGTGACTTGAGAAAAGTCTCCGTTTGTGAGAAATAAGAATAAAGTGTTGAGCAAAACTTATTTTCTGTCCATTTTTGTTGTCTGACACATTGATGTCATTGGGGATTATGGGAGTCCTGAGTCTGTAGCACAGATATTTTGAGGGTTTGAGGCCAATCTATGCGCTAAAGCACATTCTTCTTGTTTGTTTACGCCGCCATAATGGCAGGAAAAGGTTCTACAGTACATGAATAAAAAGCACCAGTGCCAGTTTCAAGTCATGGGAGTTTTACTGGGCACGTGAGATCCACGGCGACTGAGCAATATATTACAAAACCTAAAAGACTGAATCATGTCTGACTAATCTACTGCTGCCTGGTACCTTTCCCTTATCCTACTCTGGAGAAAGTACGTAAATAAGATATTAAAGCTGTAAGATATTGGATTATGTACCTGGTATAAAGTGATCACTACACATGTAGAATCTGTGATCTGGGTTAGGGTTGGACTCCCATTGATCCGTCTTCTTTGAGTTCGTTCTGTGGAAGATATCCAACTCCGCTGTCTCTCAGGATCTTTGGTGATTCGATAAACTTGACTGTTTTGGCACGAGGAGGAACAATCCACCATCTTCATTTTTTTTTATGAATACAGGCAGCTAATATATCGATTCGGGCAACGCAGCTTTCTGCCAGTATGGCGCTGTTTTGTTTCCAGGTGTTTCATGACGAGGTTTCGTGACCTCAGTTAGTCGCAGTCACTGATTTCAGTCCATCTCTTCAGGAAAAACTGTGAGGGTGACATCCCCGTCCTTCCGTCTCACCACCAATGACAAAACGGTGGCGCTCTGGACGGCATCGCTCACGTCCTCCATGGTGCGAGTGGGCCGCCCGTTGATGCCAACGATGACGTCGTGGTCAATCATTCCAGCACTGCAGAGAAAACCAAGCCACACCCGAGTCTCGCAGAGGAAAGTCTTTCTTAAGCAGTTAGGAAAACACGAGTGACCTTTAGACGAATCTGCTCGTGTCTCACGTCTCTTGGATCGTCAGAGACAAAGTGAACAGTTCGTAAGGTCGACTCTTTATAATACACTGCACTGTTTGACATTTACCTTTGTGGCCATTACTGTCACTGATGTACAGAGTGTAAATGACACTGAAAGACTGTCTAGAGCAGACTCCCCAAGTGTGGGCTGCAGCCCCCAGTGGGCCTTGAAGGTACCGCTGGAGGGCCATGGGGAGGTAATTTAAAACAAATAAATAAATAAATGATTTTAAATTTCTGTTTTATAATGGCGGCTTCAAATATTGTGTCTATTAATGTATACTAAAAATAATTTGAACTAGTTTAAATTCAGAAATTTTAAATCCTTTTAGAAAACTCTAGACATGTGATCGTAGACCAACCAGGCTCCACTTGTTTTATAAAAAAATATATTATTTTACATTTTGCCTTTGAAAATCACCTTAAATTATATACTTTGAAATGCTATAAATCTTCTTCCATACTCAATAAAATGCAAAACCATGCATCTGCTAGTCCTGCAAATATTTCATAATAAAAGCCGTTTTGAAAAGAACTAATGCAAACCGGACACAGGAGCTAACAGACACTTGAGTAGGTTGGTGTTACATTTTTTTAAAAAAAAACAGCTGATCATTGTGTGATATACAGTACCGTGCGTAAGACTTAGGCATTGTTTTAGCAATGCTATAATGACCATACTGTAAAATTATTTCTCGTTATTGGAACACATCCTGAAAATATGGAGAAACACAGTTTGAAAATAACATCTTTATTTTATAAAAGCTTCTATAATATCAAATATTGAGTGTGAGCTACATTTCCACTTGAACAATAACACAACCATGGCTCTTTAAAACCTGGAATGGAACCCTAATGTTATTGGTCAAACCTGTGTTTCTCCTACTATTTCATGGCAACAAATAGCTGCTGTGAAAAAGGTCTATTATACCTGGTTTACTCCAGACATGTTGGAGCATTACATACACATGTTGCACAAGTTCAACTCACTGACAGGTTGATCATATAGTAGAAGACTGACTTTTAGACACATCTTTTCAATCTGAACGCCAACGATCACAAAACTGGTATAATAAGTTAGACTAGTCATCTAGTCTCCTTAAACTCACTTCTTATTTTGTATTATAGTTAAATTTATCCTTATCATTGTTATTGTAATTTAGTCTGGGCGAGTACTTTTCCAGCTTCACTTCATAAAGTTCTCCTCCTCCACAAACGCTTTGTGAGAGTTGCAACCAGGTCAGACTTGCACACAGCATCCTGTCCTTTGTGTCAAAAGATGCAGATTCTAAATATTTATAAAATTAATATTTTACAAATCTGCATTTTTTTTTATTTATCAAATTCAAACTAATAAAGGAAATACCCCTGAGCATTTTAGGAGCTACTTCACCCGCGATTTACAGGTTCATTCTTATCTTACTGGACAATCCACCAATCGAAGAACATACTGTGTGTTAACATGAACTGGAAAATGTTGAAAATAAAAACCTTCCCTTTCCTGATACTGTGTACCAAGTGAAAAGTAGACTTCAAGCCACTGGCTCTTGTTTTGAAAGAGGTGATATGAAAGATGGCATTATTAATGTGGGGTATGACGAAAAAACTGCTTAGTAACACTATTAAAAGGACAGCTAACATAAAATCCTGTATTTTATGTTATAAGAATAACTACTAAAAATTAAATATAACATTAGATTTTTTACAGGAAGTAGTTGTGCAGAAGAAATCAGTTTTCCCGTACAAGTACATTTTTAATGTGTAGCCTGCTATTACTAGCTTTTCTTTAACACAGTGAACCTTTAAAGCTAGCAATAGCAGCTTTAGCGACAATTAGTGAGACCTAGTGGTGAGACTGTAGATTGCGTTGACTTGTCACTTTCCCAAGTGCATCAGGGAACTACGGTGGCCTGCGTACACCAGAAAAGATGTAAACAAAATGTTCAGATGTTATAAAGTGCCACATTTAATTAGATGTGATTTCTTTTTAACCATTATTCCATAAACCAAGTCTGTTGTCATGTTTTTATGATGCATGTGTGGTAAAGTGTCACAGGTTCTTGTGATGTTTACTTACGATGGTGAGAGTTGCAGCATCCGGATGCCAATGTATTTCTTTTTTTGTGGTGCATTTCCTTGAAACCAAATGAATAAGTGCAATAATGATGAAAAGAAACACAAGGTCATAAAGTAAAAGCCATGTTATTTTCAAAGTAATATCCAGGTAATGGCTTGGTAAGGGGAATTTTTACAGACAACCATCAATGTAATGCCTTTTCATAAACATGTTTTCAATCAAAATTGATAATTACCACAGAATAAAGTTGAAATTCATCGTTCATTATGGACCACTATAGACCATATATATAAAAAATGGATAGTTGGTTGCAGGTGATTTCCGTTTGCAAAAGGTCGACATGGTGCTGGTCAAATTGCGAATAAGGGCCATGACTCTGTGGTATAATGCTCTGTCATTACCATATTGTTCCTGTACTGGAATGTGACGTGTTACGAATTTATCACTGAAGATTGTGAGGGCGTGGACTCACTGTTGGCTCGTCTGCTGTGGGATTCGGCAAGAAACTGACGGATTCTGTCCACAGGAATGGCAAAAGATGCTGCCACTTTCAGAGTGTTTATGCCGTTGACATCCCCGTCCTGTGACACACACAACACAAGGACAGCTACAGGTCCGTTCTGTGCCATAACTAGTCTGTATCGTCACAGTGAAGGACGATTTATAAGATGTTTCTTTCAGGGAGAACTATATACAGTATTCAGAGAAAATGAAAATGGAGGCAACAGCCTTGATAAATGAATATATCACCTCTACATTTCACTGTATCAATGCAAAGCCACTCAAATGTGAAGGCGTCATCTTAAACCTGAGTGGGCAGACTGGAGACTTTGGGTATTAAATAAAACAAAATCATGACCTTACTGTCCTCACTGTCATAAATAAAACATTGAAAATAACAAGGTCACTCAAAGAGCACAGACCTCCACCAGGTCTTCCATATTTTGTCACCTGTGTTTTACATACCAGCACCTGATCCACTGGATCCAGAAAACTTTCTGGATCTGTATAGAACTTCACCTGCTTATAGCTATTACCATCTTGTATAAACATGGCAAAAATCTGAGCTGGTTTCATGGGACTTCCCATGGTAAATTTAAATTGCCGCCAAAATCAGTAATCTGGATCAGATCTGGGATTAAAATTAGTCAGATGTCTCTGCGTATACATACCAGATTTCATACAAATCCAATTAGTTTTGACAGAGATATGTCTTTTATTTTACAGTTATAAGAGATGGGGATTTCTTGAAAAGTTTATAATTTTTTTGTGACATCATTAGTGCGTAGATTCTTATAAAATTTAACATTATTCCTTTAAACATGATGCATAATTGTCTTACCAAGTTGACAAGTGGTCCACACATCAACAAAAACATAGTTTTTTTTTTTTAACTAAAGTGGTCAAAATAGATTAAAGACAGAGCCAATGAAATATTGTTTTTGTTGCACTGACATTAATCATGGCATCAGTTTGGATGGAGTCCATGTCAGAGTTGTGGAGGCCAAGCTCCAGCCCGGTGTGCTGGGCAGCGCTGACGACGCCGGTGGTGATCTGAAGGGAGAACGGACTCCCCACCGCCACCACGAACTCACCGGGACGTAGGTCAGAGGACTGACCGAGACGCAGCACGGGCAGAGGCGTCTGCACCAAAACACAAAGATAAGAGTGGATACTAATGATTATTATATTGCAAACTATAGCAAGTTAGCAAAGGAAACTGAAAAATATTCACATTAAAGAAGCTGAAATCAGAGAAGACACTCAAAACTGAGCAACTGAACAAAACAAGTGTCATGCACTCACTTTTTTTTTTTTTACCTTGAATTCTGTGTTTTCATCTCTCTGTCGTGTGAACTCAGTTATTTGTGCACACGCATTCCTCATCAATATGAAGCCGACTAAGCTGTAATCACTTAATGATGTCATAACCATCAACTCTGGCTAGAACGTTCCAGCTGCTGCTTTAAAATACCTCTGGTTATTGTCTCATAAATGATGCTGCTGAAGCCTGTACCTGCAGGTCATGACTCATTTATGAGACCTAACCTGAGCTCTTTGTCGATAGAGACGTTGCTTATGTTTGGAGAAAGAAGGGAGAGAGACGACCCAAAACATACGTGGCTCCTGGTGAAGAACGACCTCCAGAAGACCAGAGTGAACGTTATTGACTGGCCTGCACAAAGTCCTGACTTAAATCCCATTGAAAATCTTTGGGGTGAACTGAAGACGAAGGTCCATGTCAGAAGGCCATCAAATCTGGAGGAGCTTGAGAGATTTGCCAAAGAAGAATGGGCTGGGATTCCTCAGGAGACGAGTCAGAGACTTGTTGAAAACTACAACAAACCACTGTTATCCAGCAACAAGGAGACACAAGTGACTGTTAGCATCAGGGGGCTAATAATTTAGACCCTGGTAGTTTTTGGTATTTGTGGAATAATTTCATTTCTGTGTGCAAAGTCAAATAATGGAAGCTTTCAAAATAAAACTAAGATGTTTGAAAAGATGTGTTAAAAATTCTTTGCTCTGTTTAACAGCACATTATATATACTTAAAAAAAACATTACATTTTCATAAGGGGGCTAAGAATTTCGTCCTCAACTGTTTTTTTGCAGTTGTCTTATAATTTCAACACAGTGAGAGGGAAGCAACGTAAAATAAGTGTTAGCTTGTCTCTGCCTGTTTCTGCCATTTACAGGCTGAGACCATTTATCTCTAGGTTGAACTGTAATTCTCAGCTGAACATAAAGCCAATTCTCTTGGGGCACAGAGCATTATGTCATCACAAAGTTTGCCTCTTGGAATTATACAACTGTCGATGCTTGTCTTACAACTTTTACACTTTTACAGTCGTCTTCCTCAGTGAAACAGATGGGAGCAGAAAACACTCCGTCATACAAAGCAGCAGGTTTTGAAAGAGCTTGCATGTGCAGGGGCTTGAGAGAAGGGCTCGCCAACACTTTTGATGATCGCTGAATCGGTTTGAGTGTTTTGTCAATAATTAAAACAAGCTTTCTGATTTTTCAGCTGCTTTAATGTGAATATTTTCTGGTTTATTTGCTCCATAAAATTAAACTGAATAAATTCGGTTTGTGGTCAATAAATAAATAAATAAATAACTGAATAAAGATAACAATATCGTCTAACATTTTACGGACCAAAAAAAGTTTCATGTAAATAATAATCGACAGATTGATTATGAAAATGATTGTTAGTTGCAGCCCTACTTGACTTATTTGGGCTAATCCCGCTACAATTTGCAAAAGAAAGCAAAATAAGTAAAAAGGAAAGGTAGTGATGAGTAAATGTGTAGTCACCCCTGGAAACACTGTCAATCACAACACTCCATAAACACGAGACAAAGCAGCATTTATGACGGCTTTATCAAAATTTACTTCTAGCAACACTAATGTTTCTGCTGCTGTTAACAGTGTTAGCATTCGTAGTGCAGCCTCCTGGCTGTGACGCTGACAGAAACAACAGAAACTAACATTGGTTATGATTAAAAGTGTAGCTACTTCGCCAGATGCTGTTGACATTACTTTTTAGAAATTGTAGAAGTTGTTCCAGAGATTTCGTTAGTTAAGTAGAAGTTAGTCCAATTGAGAGAAGACGACTTGGGGAGGAAAAAAGGAGTCCAATGATTCGAGTTGTAATGTAAGAAGGACAGCACTGATAAAATCCCCAGAACAGGACCACACTTCAATTTACAAAGAGGAAACTTACATCGGGTTCGATTTTGATAAACCTCAGTCCAGGACTGAGGCGTCGTACTGCACGCCACTTTTCAGCTCCACTTTCACCCTCTGCTTGTTGGCGAGCACATGTGCGTTGGTGACGATCCAACCGTCCTGCGACACGATGAACCCAGAGGCACTTGACACTGAGACGTCCTCAGAGGTGAAATGGCACACTGGCATTAGAAGAGGCAACAGATGACTGTAAGTGCAGAATTGTGACATGTTTGAAATTTCTTTTTTTTTTACCTCTGGAAAAGCTCCAGATGCACCACAGCAGGGACGATCTTATCAACCACATCTGCTATGAAGTTGAACTTGTAGTGCATACTTCCTGGATGTTGTATTTATTTAAAGACATTAAATTAAAGACTTAGATATCTTATACATGATTTACAGGAGCTAGATATACTAGAATAAATTAAATTGGCAATGCAACATTGAAGGCAGCAGTGTGTCAAAGTAGTGAGAGCTACTAGAGTAACCCGGGTAAATTTAGTACCTACTTGGGACTAGGTTATGTGTGGAACACATCTTGAGAACGTAGCGACTTTGTTGCTATAGCTAACGAGTTTTCAGACCCTCTGGCGACTCTTTCTCAAAAAAAAACAAAAAAAAAACGACTAGCGTAAGTAAGTAAGTCAGTTAGTGAGTAAGTTAGCCATCAAGTAACTAGTTAGTTATTAAGCAAAAAGTAAGCTAGCAGGTAAGTGCTGTGAGTTTGTAAATTAGTAAATTGCTTGGTTCTTAATTAAGTTATTAAATAAGGTTTTAGCTAAGTAGACTAATTAAGTTAGTTAGCTAGTAGACTAGTTAGTAAAACAGTAAGAAAGGTAGTAAGTAGCCTAGTTAAGTGAGCACGTTACTCACCATACTCACAGCGACCTCTGCTGGCGAGAATGACCGGTGCAGTCTCACCGAGCTCGGCTCTCCTGTTCTCCGCTCTCAGGCGGCACATACTCGGATAAGGGGCCTGCCGTCGCTGCCGCACACCGGCCCGGAGCGGAGCCGAGGCGTCCACCGTCTGTCCTCCTCGACGTCGGCACCGGCTCACAGCGCAGCCCGTCCCCGCGGGAGAGGCCGCCGCCTCCGCCACGCTCCCCGCACACCTCACCTTCACCGGCCGCGCACACCGCGCAGCAGCCGCACGCGTCCTCCACGCGTCCATAGTAACAGGCGTGCGGCGGGAGTGGACACTTCTGCGGACACGAGTGTCTCCGCCTGAGGACAGCAGCGCGAAGGACCGCGGAGCTGAGGAGGAAGAAGGGCAGTGCACACTTCACCATGACTTAACCGCTCCTTCTTCCTTGGGTCTTCAGCCTGCACCTTCTGCAGATGTTCCTATAATGACCATACTGTACAATTATTTCTCAATCACTTTATTGGAACACATCCTGAAAATGTGGAGAAACACATATGCAGTTTGAAAATAACATCTTTTTCAACAAAAATGCTTGTATAATATCAAATATTTAGTGTGAGCTACATTTCCACTTGAACAATAACACAACCATGGCTCTTTAAAACCTGGAATGGAACCCTAATGTTATTGGTCAAACCTGTGTTTCTCCTACTATTTCATGCCAACAAATAGCTGCTGTGAAAAAGGTCTATTATACCTGGTTTACTCCAGACATGTTGGAGCATTACATACACATGTTGCACAAGTTCAACTCACTGACAGGTGGATCATATAGTAAAAAAAAGCACATTATAATGTGCAATAATCAACTGATTCGTAATAATAATCGCAAATATTAAACGTCAAAAATCAGCTTGATTAATTAGTAAGGTCAATATCAGATTAGATTATATCAAATCATATAACCCTTTATTAGTCTGATTTGCAGTGTTACAGCAAAATGAGTGTAATAAATAATCTGCATGTATGATAAACAATATATAAAACAATAATTCTTAACAATTGCTTCAATTTAATAAACTTTACTTAACTTGTTAGAATAAATTTTCCTGTCGTAAAAAATATAGTTTTAGTGACTTTTATCAAACATTCATTAAGGTTCAGAGAAAAATGTAGATTATTATATCTAATAGCCGGCTGATGACTCCAATAATTGCCTAATGCCAATTGTTAAATAATCAGCCCGATTAATTTGTCTGGTCAACACCAGATTAGATCAGATAATCCTTTGTTAGTCCCATGCATGACAGGGAGATTTTCAGTATTACAGCAGCAAAGAGTCAAATAAATAAAGGTAGTAAATAATCTGTATGTATTATTAACCGTATATATATATATATATATGTATATATATATACATATATATACACATATATATATGTATATATATATAAACAGAATAATACTAAATATTAAAATGATAAAAACAGAACCTAATGCACACAATAAGCACAGTATGAAACCCAAATACTGTATATTTAACAGTAAGATTGCACTGACGTATATACAGCACAGTTACATATGATATATGTTACATATAAAGTGGTATGACATGTAGTTTTTGAATTTTGGAGACAGAGGTACATGTGATAACTCATGGAGGTTTTTACAGTTTAAATCAAAGTACAATAACCTGCAAAAAAAGTTTTTTTTTTAAAATTTCTTTGTCACATTTAAGCACTTAAGAACAGGTCCCTAGTTATTTCTTTCTTTAAAAGTAAAACAATAAAAAGCAGTATAGTTTATATATTAATCAGGCTGTGGAAAGACACGGGAAGGCAAATGTTTGGAGCCGGTCTTAAAGGCCACACTCAGAGGCACAGAGGACAAAATGGAAAAACACCAAGAATGGCAACAAGCCAGAGCATTTAAATAAACTTGGCATAATTTATAACACAAGTCTCACCTGGAAGAGACTCTGGGAGAATCTTTCAAGATTACAGATACTTGGTCTCAGTGCCAGAAACATGAGGGTGGAGGGTGTTTGAGGAACTCTTATACTGAAGCATATTGACCCCTTCTGTTAACCAGTATGTTTTTATAAATATATAAAATGGTTTGTGACAGAAACAACACACACAGAAACACACATGCAGCTACACTTTTAAGGACACTGCATTGACTTCCTTTAATTTGGAAAGCCTAACCACTAGCCTTACTGCCTATCCATCTCAACATAACCACAATTTAAACTTAGTCCTAAATGAAAACAGAGATGGAGTTAAACACAAAATAGATGTACACATATGCAAAACAATGTAAGTTAATAATTATAGACAAACTACAAACTACATTGAACAAAAATAATTGTAACACAGACAAACTACAATAGAGTCATTGAACAAAAAAGGCCAACCTTATTAAATCAACAGCTGGTTAACTTTATAATATCTTAAGAATACGTTTGCCACTGTCTTTCTGGCTGGAGATTGGAGTTTGTGTCCTGCTCACTCTCTCACACCAAAGTCCATGGAGAAAATGTGTGCTTTTATTTTGTGGGGAATCAGAAGCTGGTGCTGTACTGCTGCCTCTTTTGGTAAGTTTTTGTCACTGAAATAAATCTGAAGAAAGGATTTAATACACTGAAGTGACAAGGTAACACATTTGAACTCACTTACAGAGTCGGCAGAGGATGAACAACACCTGTGTGCCATTGTGTAAAATACTAATGTTTCCCTGTGGACTTTGGTGCAGGAGACTAAGCAGTTTACAAACTTCATTTTATGAGTCAGAAAAGACTGAATGGTGATTGAAAGTGAGTTATAGAAATATCTTTAATATAGTGTAGACTTGGGGAGGTATAGATTTAAGCCTTTTGTCAAGTGATAGCAGCTGGGCCTTTAAATAAAGAACACTTTTAGGTAGTATCCATAGTTGAAGTTAAAACATAATGTTTATATCACTGTGACTGCTACAATTCATATTTAATATTCATATTTAATATATGATTTATATGTCATGTTCCTTTTTCTACTGGTCTTGCTCTACTTCCTGTTTTATTTTGTAGTTCCTCTTCCCTGTCTTTTCTTATAGCTTTTACTTCCTGTCCCCATGTTCCCACTGATCAGTCACACCTGTGCCTCATCCTTTGCCCATTTCCAGAGTGTTTCAGTCCACTTCATCTCATCAGACTCATGTAAGTGTGTTTTATTTTTATTATTGCCATCTTCTTTGGAAACTTGTCTTTCCTTGCTGCAGTTTTGCTTGCTTTCTGTGAAAAGTTTGGTGGAATCTTTACTGACATGTGCTACTCTAGTGATTAGATGACGACACTGCTACTGATGCTAAAAAGTCTCTGCTGTAAAAGTGATTATTTCTTGAAAAAGGTTGCCCTATTTTGGAAGTTTTAATGAGTATAAAACAATAAGTACACACTTTGGTAAACTTATTCATCTGTCCTGTTTTCTCTTTTCTGCTCTTTAGCATGTGTGCTAGTTAGCAAGCTAGCGTTAATCTTAAAAATGGACATGGAAACCCAGCCTACAGTGAGTCAGTAAAGTGTATATTTGAGTTACAATACAATATTACCAAGATATTTAAGTTACAGTACGATATTTTCACAGTATTTAAGTCACGATACAATATTATCACAATATTTAAGTCACAATACTAGGGCTGCAACGATTCCTCAAGTAACTCGAGTAACTCGATTACAAAAAATGATTGAGGATTTTCCTCTGCCTCGAAGCCTCGTTTAATTAAATTTAAAGCTCGCACTTCGTACGGATTCCTTTTAGTGCGATACAACGTGCTTACGTCACAGGCCTATGCGTCCCCTACAAAGCGCAAGAAGACGGAAGCGGGCTTTGGGAAACGTGTGTGGACAGTTTAGCTGTACAAAATGGCAGACGGGGCCCGAAAACAGTGAATACAGCGGAAATGCAGCAAAGCGAGGAATAGGAGGAAAGTACGTTTTATCCGATTACTCGATGAATCGCTGGAATATTCGATAGAATACTCGATTACCAAAATATTCGATAGCTGCAGGCCTACACAGTACGATATCATCAAGATATTTAAGTTACAGTACAATATTATCACAATAGTTAAATCACGATACAATATTATCACGATATAAATATAAGTTACTGTACGATATCACAATATTTAAGTCACGGTACACTAATTTTTCCTCAAACACAGTAAAATCAGACAAATGGATCATTTTGCAGTGATCTCTTCATTTTTTTTCCACATGGGTTTGTGCGCTGTCCTGAATGGGTGAAAAGCAGCTTTGTTTGGTCGTCAATATAAATACATGCTATTTACCATGAGTCGTCTATTAAAGGCAGGCAATCATGCTTTGCTCTCCATCTTCTGTAATCTAGTGGCGTTTGAGTTCAATTTTCCTGTAAAAGAAGAAAATTTCTTCGATTTAAAACTGCACGATACTTTTTTTTGCATCATGTACTAGTTTATTTTTAAAAATGAATCTGGTGTTGATTGGAGGAGACACAGTTTGTCCGTGTGTGCGTTTCCTCCCTCGGCGCTGCAGTCACTTTAACGCTGTGATTACATGCAGTTACAGAGTCTGTTCCTTGTGCTCGGTCAGAGCTGCTCTCAAAATCAGTTGGAGAGAGTCATTATCGGACTCAGTGATCGACTCTGTGGCGCGCACACAATCTGATGTTTCACCGTCGCACCCTCTTATTCCTCGTGCTGTGATTCCAATATGGAAGCTGCAAGAGTAGAAGTGAAAATGCGGGCAATGCTCACATTTAGGTTTATGATTTTATTACATTTAAAAACATAATGGGGTAAATATTCAGTCGTGGAACGAATATAAGTAGGTGTCAACAATTTGTTGATGATACAACTGGTCTCTACTTGTCACTGTTTATTCGAAGTGAGGAAATAGAAATGGGAATACCTGCACTTAAATGAATTTTATAATTGTTTTGCAAGCACTTAAAATCAATATTTCTTCTTTTGGTTAAATCCATTCATATTGACATGAATAAATCAGTTTTATTTTGGCTATTTAAAAGGATATATAACATTATATATAGATAAAAGGTAAGAACAATCAGGAACAAAGAAACACACAATAACAGATCTTAAGTAAAATATAGGAGAACAGAAGAGTTTAAGGCACAATTTAACACCAGAGAATAGTTTTTGCTCCTCAACCAAATTTGCAGAACTTCTCCCAACATTTTATTTGTAATATTTCTGTGTCTATGTTTTGAATAATACATTTTTTACCAAACATCTCTAAGAAATGATTTGTTTACCAATTCAAAACGACGCATGTGTTGCAGATACGGCTGTACTTTGCTCTTTTCATGATTTATATTGTGATTCAGGTTTCAGATTAGTTTTCTACCTTTTAAAAATTGGGTCTACGTTCATGAAATATGGGAAACACCAATGTATGATACATATTCATATTAATGAGTCAGTCAAATGAGACTGTAATTGGTGATTTAATCCAGAAATAAATAGCAAACCCCAAATTAGAGAGATGATAAATTCATTTGTCTTTCATACTAATGTGCACATACAAATTTGGCATTTTCTTGTTTTAACTGTGTGTGTGTGTGTGTGTGTTGTATTTTTAAAAGCTGATGTGGTAAAACAGTCCTTTTTGTCACTTTTGACATTGTCCTTTTTCATATAAACTCTGCAGCTCCATGAAAACTGATTTTCCTTCCCTTTTGCCTCGGCGTAATGGAAAACAAATCTCGGGTAGCGACACAACGAAACAGGGAATTGCATATTTGACTTTTTTTTTTTTATCACTAGACTACCTAGTTGTATTTTTTTATTGCACAAACTCGCATGGAGTTATGAAAAGACCCCAGGATGTAATTTCCACTGGGAATGCAAGGAACACAATCCTCCTTTTGTCCTCTGTCTTTTCAGTTTGTTTCTGTCACTAAAATACCAACAAACCACGTCGTTCTCCTCCTGTCACATGACACGATCTCTGACCCGAGCAAATTTACTGTTTTCAGGAAACTTCAGTCTGACTTTATAACTTCTGAGCCTGAAAAAAACAACATGAAATATTCATTTTATTCTCAAGAATAACCATTTTAGCTGTTTTATTTATATTTACACATCATTTTCAGAAAATGATATATTATCAGAACTAATGAAGAGATGACTTTGAGATTTCTGTGAAACTTTCTTTGAAAATATTTGACAAAGTATGAGATACACGATCAGTTGGTATTTTGGTCAATGTAGCAATTTATTAAGTTAATCTTTGATTTATTTTCTTATTATATTTGATATGAATTTATACAAGCCAAGAAAATATTTAGGGCTGTTCTGAATGGAATTGCAAAAATTGGAAATTGGAATTGGAAAGGGATAATTTCCATGTTTTTAATTTTAACTTGTTATATTTATTACATTTTATCCTAATTTATCTATTCGTTATTCGTATTATTCTTCTGCTGCTGCAGCACAAGTAATTTCCCCTTTTGCGGTGGATTAACAAAGTAATATTCTTTTCAGATTGTTTCCTACATTTTCAAATTGACACATACTCTCCAGAGCTGTTGGCCTCAAATGTACTGCGTGCTGAAAAAATATGCCGAGAGGAGAACATGACAAACTTGAGCAACAGCAGAACACAAGGACATACTGACCTGACTGAAACATTACGTAGTAAAAATAACCCAATGCAATGTTCATCTTCACACCAGTGAAGGCGTTTTAAAGCACTTTTCCATAATGTTTAATGGCCGACAAGTTGTAGCCTCCCATTAAACTCCTGCTACTGAAAGTTTGTCACATGTTGGTTAAAGATAAACCACCAGTTGAGAGGCAGATGATATAATAATAGTGGAAAGAATCAGTAATGAGTAATTGGCCCAGTTCCTCCCAAACACAGAATGATTCATATTGAAAAACTTTTTAAAAAGTTGTGTATTTCTTTACTTCTCCAATAAGCTAATTCTTAATTATTTTTGCTTCAATAATTCAATTTAATTTTATCTGTTTAGCACCAAATAACAACATAATATCTCACTTAGGTCACTTATGCCCAGGGAGAGGCGGTATTTCTGATACATCTATTTGATATATGTATTTCATATACGAATTTTATCAAGATTATGAAAATGTCTTTGTATTTTGTATCGAAATACTTCAATGTTGTGCATTTTTGTATTTTGAAAATACTGTTAAATTCTTTGGAGGTGTTGTATATGTTATTATACATATACAGGAGTTTTGTTTTCTTCTTCAATGTCGTTCATTAGCCTACTGTGAGAGATTAACAGTCCCATTCTCTACCACTCGTACTAATTATGGTTTATATTACTGGCTATTTAAATCTATACCTCCCCAAGTCTACGCTATATTAAAGATATTTCTATAACTCACTTTCAATCACCATTCAGTCTTTTCTGAGTCATAAAATGAAGTTTGTAAACTGCTTAGTCTCCTGCACCAAAGTCCACAGGGAAACATTAGGATTTTACACAATGGCACACAGGTGTTGTTCATCCTCTGCCGACTGTAAGTGAGTTCAAATGTGTTACCTTGTCACTTCAGTGTATGAAATCCTTTCTTCAGATTTATTTCAGTGACAAAAACTTACCAAAAGAGGCAGCAGTACAGCACCAGCTTCTGTTTCCCCACAAAATAAAAGCACACATTTTCTCCATGGACTTTGGTGTGAGAGAGTGAGCAGGACACAAACTCCAATCTCCAGCCAGAAAGACAGTGGCAAACTTGTTCTTAAGATATTATAAAGTTAACCAGGTGTTGATTTATTAAGGTTGGCCTTTTTTTGTTCAATGACTCTATTGTAGTTTGTCTGTGTTACAATTATTAAACTACATTTTTGCTAGAAATGTCCACAAATAAGGTTGTACTCTTAACTGTCTTGACCTGATTTAACAGTAGACACCACATGACACCCCTCATATTTATTCTCCCTTTTTGCTTAGTTGAATTCAGGGAGTAATTTTACCTTTTTTGTACTTGTGTATCTGGTATTTTATCATGAAATACATTTTGATGTATTTTTGCCTATTCCTGCTTATATCTTGGCCCGAGTCTGCACACGTGACACAAAAAGCAAAAATGCCTTTTTTCCCCCCAGTTTGCACACAAATGGTGAGTTTTTAAAAATCTCCACTTTGGCTGACATTTTCAAAATTCTATGTTTTCAGTGACATAAAAAACCCTGTTACCATGTGGACCGCATCAGTCTCATGTGGGTGAGGTCGTTTTATTTTCCCCACAGTGAAATTTCCAGTTGTAATTATCACATAAACATTGACAGACCTAAAACAACACTTGGGTTAGTTGATTATATTATGTGTATCTCACCTCCTGCTTTCCGAGCTTCATACTGCCTTTAAGTCCTTTAAATCATAGCAGCTTATATTCTTCTTTTTATGCCACCAATCATCAGTATAGACCTGAGGGGTTTGACTTTATTATCTGTAATTGAAGGAGCTGATTAAAACATATGGAAGAGTGTTAATTTAAATGAGGTCATGATGACAATATTAACATTTTAGGTAAAAAAAAAAAGAAAAAAAAGAATTACACTGGCATCTCACCCTTTGGCTGCAGTTCAGTGATATGGAGTTATATTATGATGATGATGATGACGATGATGATGTGTTGACTACCGTCCAAAGACCAGCATCTGTCATTCTCATGTGTGTATATATTCTTGCATTTGTTACCTCGTTAGGACCTTTTCTGTCATAAACACTGACCTTGTCAGGACCAGTAGTCCTCAATGAGACCAAAACCTGGTACTAATGAGACAAAAACTAATTTAAAAAAAAATCTGTTTAACTCTTCAAACAAATAATAAACACACAAAAAGAAAATGTGATTGAAAAGGAGCATAAAGAATAATCATTTTAACTTGTCTGGTCCTATTATGCAAGACGTTACTGAACAAGTAAACGCATCCAACTGTTTCTTAAATACATTTTATAATATTGTACACAATTAACCTGCCTCAACAGCAAAGAGAGCAAAGCCTTAATAAGTTTTTTATTAATATTTTTTATTATATTTTCTCAACATTTTGGCTCTGATTAGAGAAACTAAATGAAAGAAACTAAATGTAATATTACATTTAGTTTTAGCTTTTCTGTCATTATTCCATAAACTGATTTCACATTGATGAATCATTCTAGTGTGTCCATTATCAACTCTGTTGTTTTTTAAAGATCTATGTTATTACTTTGAAATCATAGTGACTGTTTTTTAAAAATTAGAATGAGTTATTTTGCAAACACCATCCCTTTTTACACACCAGCAGTGAACACACAGAAACAACACACCATCCCAAGATTTGACTTGAACCCTCCCATTACAAGCCCAGTTCCTTCCCTCTTATCCATGGGTTGCCCCCAACAAGCAAGAGCTCCGCGGTGCAGAGTCAAACTGGAAAAAGATTCTTACTAACTTAATACATGATTTGCAAAACATGATGTACTAATTCATAAAATTGACACGTACGTACATTTGGCTAATACTGTCCCATACTTCAATACAATATCACACACACACACACACACACACACACACACACACACACACACACACACATATATATATATATATATATGTATATATATATATACACTTCAAGTCATATATGGTACAATCATTTAGCTATATAATCTGTATAATGCTTTGTTTTCTAATCAGTTATTTCTGAGGAACTGGCTAAGTTTAGTTCCGAGATTTGAAATGTGGACAGGTTAAGGTTAGGGTTTGGCATTAATTGGTCGTGGAGAAGGTTAGGCCGTCAAAATGAATGGAGAATCAATGCAGTGTCCTTAGAAGAATAGCTGCGTCGACCTGTGTGTGTGATCCGGGTATTAGTTATGTTGTGGGGACCTAAATTATGAGGACTATTCTTCCTTATGGGGACAAAAATCAAGTTCCCATTATATAACTAAATAAGTTAGGCTGAGGTTAGGGTTAGGTTAAGGTTAGGGTCAGGGCACTAGTAATTATGGTTAAGGTTAGAGTAAGTCTCCAACAAATGAATGGAAGTCAATGTAATGTCCTTTTGTGTGTTTGTGTGTGCCGAACCAAATGTAAAGAAAATGAAACCTTGACTGAAAATGACTCATAATATACTCTTGACAGCACTCGTGAGTTATTGAATGGGTTCCTGACATTATATCATCTCATATACACATAGATAATATACTCGGCTTCTGCTGCTCTGAAGCATATTTTGTCATTTCACGATAAAAACTGTGTCTTGGACCTTTCGGGGGCTGAGCTCACTGTGTGATGTTAAGTATGGACTTCAGTGCCGCTGATTATTTTTGTTATGATTATAATTACAGTATGTCCACATGCTGAATGGATTACATTGAACATAATGCAGTTAAGAACCCTTTACATCAAGAGGCAGAAGAAATGACCTGACATTTCCATAACGGCTGACTGTAACTGTGCGAGTCGTTTTTTTCATTTATGGTGGCTGTCATTCCAGCCGCTCCTTCAGCATACAAATCCATTATTTCCCCTGGAAAACTCATAATTCATAAGCTCATTACAGTGGCGGTGAATTAAAGAGGCCGCGTGCTCGTCCTTTTGTGCAATTTCCCCGATCAGCGGTGGCCTAGTTTTTGAAAGTCAAGAACAGGCTCGAAAATCATTTATTCCTCCAACTTCTCCGGTTTCTTTCAGTGACTTTGAAAAGAGCCAGTTTGTCCTCGTGTGATGGAAAAGTTCAGCTCACACACAAAGTGCTTATTTTCTGTCGTTTTTCCCTGCACACGCCACTTAGCTGTGACATGTCACACTGCTGTTCTGTGGACCTGGTCTTAGAAGAACTCTCTGGAAAAAGAGAAAGCTTTATATTTCATACAGAATACACTCATTGTGCTTTTTTAAATGTGATTTATGTAAAATACAAACAACAGCGACCTTGAGCATTTAAATCAGTTACTGCAATCCCAATTCAAATTATTGTAGACCTTAACAAAAGTTTCCAAAACACATAAACTAGGTTTTTCACTGTTCATACATACACCATTCAACGGGACCACACAGCCCCCTGAAAGCCAAGGTAATTTTATTTTATGTATAGTTTTCAATCACCAAAGAAGTCTTTGTGTTTCCATTAGGAATAGAACCACTATAACCAGCCCTAACCTGTTCCATTCTTTGGCACCCTTCCCTTGGGGAACCAGAGTAGAATGGTACGGTGGGAGTGGAGCTGGACCAGCTTCACCAACAACTGTCGATTGGTCGACAGAAAAACGTCACTCCCTTATTTCATACAAAGTTTGACGTCTTGTTGAGGACGTCCTCTATTGTTGTCTGTTGAGTCGCGTTCATTGTGGTTGTTCGTTGGACTTTACCATAACAAACCGTACAGTACTGTTCCAAGCAGAACTGTACAATGATGGAAACATTGCATAAGGTTACTTTTAGTATAAAAAATTATTAAATAAATAGACCTAATTAACTTCTCACTCATCTTCTACTGCTTTATCCTCCACATGAGGGTTGCGGGGGGCGCTGGTGCCTAATTTCAGCTGGCAGACAAACAACCATCCACTTTATATGTGTATGTATACTGTGTATATATATGTGCAGTATGTATGTATGTATACATGCATATGTACCTGTATATATGTATACTCTACAAATATTTTATTGTTTTGTTTATTTTGTTGTATTCTGTTTAGGTCTTTTAGGTAGTACTTTTCAATATTTATTTATATTTTATTTATCTCTGAAGTACATCACTTTATTTCAGCAGCTGTTGTTTTTAAAGTGCTTTATAAATAAAGTTGGATTGGATTGGGCTCTCACGTTCACACCTATGGACAATTTAGAGTGTCCAGTTTGCCAAAATCTGCATGTTTTGGACTGTGGGAAGAAACCCAGGTGTGGTTGGGTGAGTGCTACTCCAGCAGACCGAGGTTATTTTATGACTTCATGTCATACATTTATTTTTTTTTAGCATGTTTTAAATATTGGTCAGCATAAAAGACAGAAAGAAAAACTGTAACCTACACACATACATGCCTCCCGACTTTTTTGTAAGAAAAATGTGCAAATACCTGAAAGAAGAGTTTAATTTTAGAAGTAGAAACATTTGCAATTGATCTTCCGTTAAAATTCAGTTGTGTGGTTATTTTGTCTGGTAATCTAAAAGATGTGGGTGGCCTGTCATCAGTGATTATGTCAGGTGTGTGTGTGTGTGAGAGAGAGAGACAGAGCTGCATCATTTAGGGCTTTGTAATTTGAAATCTATCCTAGAGGAGACTTGCAGGTTCTTCTTACTGCCAGTAGGGGTCAGAAGTGGTCCACATTTCATGTCCTGTGTAATCTGTTGCCTTGCATCTTATCTGGGGCAGGAGGTTTCAGCAGCAGCAGCAGCAGCAGCAGCAGCAGCAGCAGCAGCAGCAGTGAGAACGTCTCTGTAGACCCAGACGATGCAGCTGGACTCTGCTGCTCCCAAGGTCAAGTCAAGTGACTGCAGCTCCCCTTCTTTTTCCACTGATGACCACTGGACTAATAACTCCTCTGTGACTCTGAAAATGAAACTGAAGTGAAATGCTGAACCTTCTGGACTATATTAGATCAAAGCTTTTTAAAAGGTCCAGTATGGTAATTGTACTGTTTCTAGAGTAAAACTCTCCTCTGGCATTTAGCTTTGTCTGATGTTGTGGATGTGATGTGGTGGTAAGAGGCATCAGCACATCACCACCGTGCAAGGCAAACAAGCTTAGTCATGAATAGTGATACTCCCTCGCTCTCTTTTGTGTGTTCTGATTGATTGCACGTAATCCATTAAGAGGATCCGAGCCAGTTTTAAATTCAAAGAATGAAGTGTCTGAGAATTTATTTATTTTTTTTCTTAATGTCAGGAAATTCTGGCACAAGACTACCTGGAATTATAAATGGAGGAAAACTTGTTAGCTCTGAAAACTGTTAATGAGGAACAGTCTATTCCTGCTTTGGAGCCCAATCTCAAATCTTAATGAGAATCAGAAAATAAGATGATATGTTGAATTGCTGTGACAATGGAGGTCTCAAGCCAAACCCTATTTTGGGTTCTACGCCATAGATGACCAAGCAATGACCAAATCTGTCGACTCATGTGTTAGCTTAGTAGAAATCATGATCCCAATGTATCTGTGAAGTGGCATGTAAAAGAATTTCTGGTTGTACACAATGGATGGCAAAGTAATCAGCAAATCTGCTGACTCATATGGTAGTTTAGCTGTTAGCTAAGCTAACGGGTTTTTATTTCTTATCAACCTTTAGCTGTTAGTTACATGGTGTGTGGAAGTATTTCTGGTTCTACACCAAAGTGTAGAAAGTCACAAACAAATCTGCTGTCTCCTATGGTAGTTTAGCTCTTAGCTAAGCTAACCCTTAGCTGTCAGCTACGTGGGCTAGGGAAGGATTTCTGGTTCTACACTAAAATGTAGAAAGTAATAAATCTGCTGACTCACGTCTTAGCTAAGCTATTAGCATCACTCTTAGTAACATGACCGAGGGGGGATTACCTGAATATATTAGAAATGCCTTGTGTGATATTTGTTTGAACTTGATTTTAGATCATAGGTGACAGTCTCCTAAAAAAATATTTCTCACACAACTATATTGTGTTTTCAAAAAGGGTTCTGGAACAAAACTTATTTTTATTTGTTATTTGCAGCTAAGAAGAAAGGTAAGAGAAATTTGGAATAGAATGTGGTTAGGTTACGAATTTGAAATTTGAAATATTTCATTTTTGTTTTTGGTAAAGACATGCATACTGCTAAAATGCATCTTATGCAGATGGACTGATAGTGTACTCAGTTGCCTCCTCTTTTACTTGAGCCATAAATGGGTGGCATTTATGCGACTGAATATTTCATGCCATGGTCTCCAGTTAAAGCTCCAGGGTGCAATTTTAGTTGCCAAAACACTGTTAGTGTAGTTACCCGTCCAGATTAACTTCAACCGTCAACCAACCTTCACAAAGGACAACTCTAGGTTACATATTCTCTATCAACATTTGTTTGTGTCCCTGACTGCTTTGCTCATGTTTCAGAGAAATGGGGCTCGTTCCTTAACCTAAAGTTCCCACTGAACCTCAACCCGCCTCATTATCAGAAGGAATATTCATATAATGTAAACCGTTTCCAATACAAATCAGGTGAATCGTAATGGAAGCGTAATGGAGCTTATGTCCGAAAGAAATAGGACTCACCTTTTCCATCGTATTTATTTTTCCAAAGGTGTTTTCTTTCACCTTGGCCCCAGCCAAGAGGACACATGCACCTCAGTCTGTTTGATAACTACCATCTGTCATCAAGAGCATCTGTAGTCTTGAACTCTCAGAAACAGCACTGCTCCTCCCTCTCTCCTCTCAGGCTCAATCCATCAACCTGCCAATCTGCGGTCGTTCCATTTAATGATTTATTTAACGGCAAGATTTAAAAATACACTGAACATATTTTGATGTATTGTGACATCAAAGATTATGTCATAAGAGAACACAGTGAGGGAGTGTACTATGTTATTACTCAACAGGCAGCACCAAAGACCTGCTAATATTAAGTATATTACATTATTACAACTGCAAGTGTGAAGTATATAGCCATGTTACTAGTTTAAATAAGGAAGGAGCTCATGGGGTTTATATTTAATCAGTGCTAAGATGAAAACCAGTTTGGTGACAGAACCACTGGTGGAGTTTATTGTGACGGAGAAGCCAATGGATGCACAGATTTTCACAATAAAAGAGGCTCCTGCATAGAAAAAAGCCTTGTCCTTATGTTATGCATCTGTAGGATTTAACTTTGTGGACAGGATCTTAATTTTTATGTGCAGTGTGATTATTTTATTTTTTTTTGGGGGGGGGCACTCTTGCCTTTGCAGCAAGAACACCTGTTCTCCCTGTGTGTGTGGGGTTTTTCCTCCATGTTTCCTCCAAAAGCACAGTCCAAAACATGCAGATTTGTGGATTAGACACCCCGAATTCTAAATTGCCTGTAAGAGTGAATGTAAGAGTGAATGGTTGATGTCTCTATGTGTGGCCCTGCGATGGACTGATGTCCAGGTTGTACCCCACCTCTCGCCCTATGTCAGCTGGGATTAGGCACCAGTGACCCCTGCACCCCAATGAAAGTGGTAGAAGACGACTGAGTGAGTGAGTGATGTGTTGGCACCGTCTTCGTGTAGCTGTTTGATCCTCAACCAAAACATTGTTTGCATGTTGCTCTCTTGATAGTTTCAAATAGCTGCATTTCTTTGGCTTCTTTTGCAAGAGTAATTTTCACCCATCCATCATCTAAGAAGTACAGAAGGGGGAAGAAAGAAGAAGTGCTCTTAATGAGCCAGCATGAGGATGTTACGTGATTGGTTATCATGGAGACAAATGAAACATTTGTGCAAGTAGTTAGATATTGTTCAAACCAGGCTTTAAGGACGTGTAATATGATTAAAAATGTCTTCTGACGTGTTAGAATGATTCAAAAATTGCTTTTCGGCTTTAGTAGAAGGTCTAAAGCAGGTAAACATTATTTGTTTGTGCAGAATATAAATGTAAACCTTCTTTTATCAAACCACTCATTCAACAAACATGTAGAGAAGCGACATCTTCACCATTTTGGTCCCAGTTTAACAATGTACTGTACACAAACAAACAGCTGGTTTAGCTACAGTCCTGCTCTTTGTCACCCTCTTTCTTTATCAGTGGTACTGCAGCCTCACAACAGCCGTCTGTTATTGTCTCTCTTCTTTTTCCTCTACTTAGCATATTCTTAGCCACCTAATAATTCCTCAATAGAAGACTGGAGAAAGCCAGTTTTCAGTCATTATTCAACCCAAGCATTGTATCCTATCGTATAATGTGTGAAAACTCTATTCCACTTTACGCACTCTTTAATGCTAGCCTCTGCTGGATAATGAAATGCAGCACACGTCTGCATTGTAACTTCCAACAGAACTTCTGACTCATTTAAAATCAGAGCAATAAGGCGGTTTACAGAGACCTCTGGCTCTTGTGGTGTGTGTCCCGGTGAGTTTCCCACAAACCTGTGAAAGCTTCTCTCACCAGAGCTTCACCAGCTCTGCTAAAGGCTCCGTCTCGGATATACACACTCATGAATATTTCATTGCTCAACCCTTTCCCTTTCTCCTTGTCTCTGCCGGCAGAGCCTCCTGCTTACCCTCCTCCTGCTTCATGCAAAGAGCAGATACACAGTGTCTGTACAGTGACATCACAAGGACAAATCCAGGCTGCCTCAGCAGGACGGTAATACAAGAGAGAGCCGTGGTGACGTGGCAGTTCAGAGCAGAGCAGGGGAGGCTACTCCAGCGAGCTGACATGGTGTTTATCAGCAATAAAAGAGGCAAAATATGAGGATGTCGGCCTGCGAGTCACACAACACAGAAACAGATGCTGTGCAGACAAAGCGTTGATGTGCTGAGCGTCTGAGTGTCCGCCTCCAGCTCTCTCAGCATGTGTTTGAGAGGGTGAGAGCACAGAAACACTCCATGCTGAGCTCAGTGGGGAGTGAACACAACTTCCAAGACAATCCTTATGTGCTTGCAAGCATCAGAAACTTATTTCACAAAAAAAGAGAGATAGGACATACGATAAGGTGCAGATCCCGCACCTTGTTAAAGTTGTGTTATTTACGCTTTGATGTGTACATGGGCGGGTTATCCACATGTGCTGTAGCTTGGAATTAATTGGCGAGCACTGGCTTCGTGCTCCATCCATCCACACAAGATCCCATCTGTGCTTGGGGAAGCTCATCTTATTAGACTGGTAAAGGTAACATATGCTGCCTTCATGTCATATGGATAGGTATGTTCACGCTCACTTGAAGCCATGATCGCGGAGTAAACATAATTTCTGAGGCGTTCTACTCACTCTGCGTACCCTCAGGCAACACACTGTAAATGATGTTGGTGATTAGGAAGGAGGTTGTAGTGAAAACTTTGAGGTGCAGACACGTTGATATAAGACTATATATACTTTCTCCTTTGGCAGTTCAGTCTCAGGAGACGTGGTTGTGCCTCTAGAGCAGGGGTATTCAATTAAAATTCAAAGAGGTCCAGTTACTATAATTTTCTTGTAGCAAAGGTCCAAACCTCATAACTCATCCAACAACTATAAATAAACCAACAGCGCTTATTTCCTTATCATTTCAATATATTTAAATTTTTTTTTTAAATATGGAACAGAAATTGTTGTCTGTACCATAGATAAAATAAGTGCAAACACAGCTTTAAGCCGTCCTTTTCTCTTTGCATTACTTTTTTTTACTTCCATTCTTTTCTACCGCAATGCACACAACAATCGCATATATTTTATATATATATGTAAACTAAAACTGTCAGCCCAATTATTTTGTTCGCCCTTCGGACTGCTGAGGATTTGTTTCCTTGATGGATCTGCGTTTAGTCTTGTTGTGATGCCTAGCATTCCCAGTTTTGATCAATGCTTTACAACATATGAGACACAAAGTTTTGCAGCTTGCTGTCGAAAAAATGAACATATATTGTTCTGTCCATTCAAAAATTCTTTTCTGAATCAACTTTCCTTACTTCCGAGCAGGCCATGTCTTCTCATTCCCACATCGCTCCGTAAACAATTGATTTGATTTGCTCATTTCAATGACGCTGTGGTAAACGATTGCTGTATTTACTGCATTAGCTGCTCCTGCAGTCTGTAGCCACGACCATTAGGGGGGAAAAAACTATGTTCCTCAACGGTTATTACTATTTCTCATTAATTTATCGGAAGTTGGCCAAGGGTCCAGGTAGAACCATAACTTGGTCTGTGCCTGGACTGAGGTCTGCCATTTGGTGATGCCCCCTTGAGAGTGTTGTCTGCAGTCATTGTTGCACATAGTGCATATGTATTGTGTGGCCTGAGGTGACGGTGTTTCCACCGAGTGTAACAGTTCAGTTTGTTACTGTATGGTATGTAACATTTTTTGCATTTCCATGGGAATAGTACCAAAATAACCCCTGCCCCAACCGTTTCCCTGCTTTTGAACCCTTCCCTTGGAGTACCAAAGTAAAATGCTACGGTACGGCTAGACCAGCTCCACCCACGACAGAAAAAAACATCACTCCCTCGTGACTGCATTCTATTCTCATACAAAGCTTAATGTCCTTTTGAGACAAACAGCCACAAACTGTGTAGGAAGAAAAAGAGCCGCTGGATGTCCTCCATTGTTGTCGGGCACAGCCCACATCCCGCCAACCAAGAAAAGGTACCGTTTTCAGTTGAAACTCAAGTCTGACCCAGGGCTTTACCATTCCACACTGTACTGCACTGTACCAAACCAAACTGTCCCATGGTGGAAACATGGAATTAGCTTTTGGTTGACGCTGACAAGTCAAGATGCTAAGAATACAGGCCTGGTATACTGATTTTCGTGTGCATTGACAGAGCTTTGGGTCAGTCAAGCCATAGCTGTGTTTACCTTCCTCAGGCTTTTGTCAGTGGAATGTAAGTATGCTGTAAACGCTGTAATGATGTAAACTTAAAGTGTCACAGTTAAGTTCCTTTACAGGAAATTTAAGCAGCTTCTCATACTTAATGTAAAATCTGACCAAAGACTAATAAATTTGTTTATTTTTCTCCAAAGACCTGGCCAAGAAAAGCAGCAGCACAAATAAAACACCAAAGTGCAGCCATGAGAGACAACACAATAGTTAGAATAATTGCAGAAAACACCAGTAGCTGAAAATTTCTGAAGAATATTAGTCAGAATACAAACAGTAATAGCTGCAGCGCTTAAATTTTAAATACAAATAAGTGTGCATTACATTCAGACTATTGTCTGTTCACACTGTGTTGTTTCACAATATCAGCTCCCCACAACTCTTTCTCTGTTTCTCAGTGTTTTGTTTTTTGAGTCTGTGGAAACATTTTTGCGATGCACCCAGTGTGATGCATTTTATGTCAGGACTGAGCAGGCGAGGCAAAAGAAAACACCAACAGGTGCCCATCAAAAGTTTCAGAAGATTAATTTACTGCTAAAAAAAATTCACCTGGACATTCAGTAGGACTTCACTATAGTATTTTAATCAAAGTTTTAGCTCCCCCCAATGTGGTAATGCAATATTAGAAACGCAGCCAAGCGCTTCCTGAACACCTGCCTGACAACGTGCCAACATCCACCAATGACAGATGCTCCAATTAATAGTCCCAGTAGCAGTCTGGACAAGTAACACTATGTTTAAAGGCACGTATACATACAACACATAACTTTATAGATATACAGTATATTAAACATTTGTTACATAAGGGTGTAACTTTATCATGAATGGGGAAAGTTGAGATGTGCAAACCATGACAATAAAATTCAACTTTTACTGAAAGGAAATATATATATTTTTGAACTGAGGTGAAGGGTCTCTTCCCTGTCGCGTTTGCTGTCGTGCAAAAAAGAGTTATTGTATTTCACAGTCATGCTTTCTGAGTGGAAGCTGTGGTGAAATGTATTTTGCACATTACACCACCTGCCTGGTGACATGACTGAGACTCACATTTCCCACTTTCATGCACCAAGCAGTCAAAGAACGTCGGGGGGGGAGTGGGATGTTAAAGTGTGGAATTTATTGTCCAAAAAAATGCCAAATGTACAAATGATGGAAAAAAATTGATTAAAAAAAAAATTAGAAATCGGGGCCCAATAACAGTTCAACTTAGCAGAACTCTACTCAACTGTACTCAATGACAATGACAACCCAACACAGAGAAACACAATTCTCCCCCATGCTAATTAAGCTTTTGGTTTAATCCAATTCCAAAGCTTCTGAATTTACAATGTGTTCCAGCTGAAGTCAGAAGTCAGAAGCTCTACTTAGATGTTTCAGCTAAAGCATAGGGCTCTAAGATGACTGCCACTCATGTCAGTATTCAAGACACTTGCTATTTTTTACTGTTAATTGCCGTTAAGCCAGTTATGTATTGTTATTGACTGGTTGTATTGACATTTGCATTTTCTTTCTGACTTGTCAACTGGAACAGTCTCTAGCTGACTTCCAATGGGAATGGTACCAAGGTTATTATAATTAAAGAAAAGTAGCAAAATAAAAAACTAAAATTAAAATAAATAATCAATCCTTAACTAAAATAAAAATAAAGTTTAAAAAAAGATAATTAAATGAAACTGAATTGTGTGTTTACAAAACTAACTAAAACAAACTAAATTTGTAGTGAAAATGTTTTTTTCTTTGTAAATCTGTAAATCTGCCTTTTGGGTTCATATAAAGTGTATTTATTGTTATGTTTTTAGGACACAATACTAATTATGGTCTTTTTGACACTTGCAAAAATCTAAAAACCAACACTAAAATGAATAAAGACTAAAACTAACCATTTACAAAAAATAGAAAGCTAGAAAACCCACTCCAGAAATGAATTAAAACAAGCTTACTTTAAAAACAAAAGGTCAAAATAACTCAAACGCAAAGAACCAATAATATTAATTAAAGCAACCATCAGAAAATAGAGACCTTTTAAAGCAAAAAGACCAAAACGTGGTGGCGTGGTCACTCATGAACCTTTTTATGTGATGAACTGATTTGTTTAGGTGAATGGACACGACCATCAAAGCCCATCTTTCCTCCTCAAACCTGAGTGTAGCAGACGAGCAGACGTCGGGTCGTTGTGCACTTACATATCCCATCGCACGTCATTAATAATGAGTGTGTGTGATGTGCAGACGGCCTTATTCATGACAGAGTGAGCCAGAGTAGCAGATTGTGATAGATGACTGCTGCGTCTGCTGAGACGTGGGTGGAGGACACACCGCGAAGGCACAGACGGCTCGTCAGCAGATGGTCGGTGATGAAGAGCCACAGCCTTGCCCCAGATTAAGATGATTAGCCCGATAAGTAAAAAATGTGTTGGGTTTGGCACCTTTGTCTGAAAATGATTGATAATTTCCTTTGTATGTTCATGGCTTTACTTTCAATGTTGATGGGAGCAGCTCTGTGTCTGAGGAGCTACCAAAGTGTTGGTGGAGGTGATGTCCCCTCAAGGAAAACAAACCTGACATTATTTTTCTACGAAATTTTCTTTTTTCTTCCAAACAAGGTGGGGCACTGTGAAAAATGTAAATAAAAACAGAATGCAATGATTTGCAAATCTCATAAACCTAAATTGTATTCCCAATCGATCATATAGATATTGATGTCCTGATTTTAGTGCCATTTACTTTTGGAGCCTTTTGTTGCCTCCTGTTCCAACTTTTTTGAGACATGTTGCTGAAATGAGCTAATATTTTTCATGAAATGGTAAAAATGTCTGTTGTTTATGTTCTGTTGGGAATAAAATATGGGTTTATGAGACTTGCAAATCATTGCATTCTGTTTTTATTTACATGTTACACGGCGTCCCACCTCTTTTGGAATTGGGGTTTGTACCAAAAAATACTAATTTAGTTAATGTATTGGTGTAAAAAAGGTAAAGGTAATTTGCCACCTACAGTTGCTGGTGTCTTAAAACTTAAACCTACATTTGTGAGCTGCCTTTAAACCAATAATTGTGTGTGTGATTTTAATCAACAGCTTGTTAAAAACACTTGTTTCAGACACAAATGTACCAGAGATTGTTGGAGAATTTTTGCTGTCAAGGTTTTGGGAGAACAGTGAATACAGCCCTGCAGTCTTTCATGATTTATGTTGTATATATTATAAGTTAAATGTATTAGAATTTAATTGGCCAAGGAGGTAACATCACATCACTAATGTACAGGGGTTGATGTGACCTCCAATTCTAAAGGTCAGTCCTCAAAGATGACACATAAGCGTCTAATGTCTAATGACCCTTTACATTTCATTAGAATTAGAAAGAGACAAACTCTCTGGAATTATCTGCTCTTGGCTCCATCCTTATCGAGTGTGTTCTGATTGGGTTTCTCTTGGAGCCAACATTGAAACTAGCTCAGTCTGTACGATAACGTGTTCTCCTTTCAAATAGCAATGACTGTATCTTTATAATAAATAATTATTTCCAATGCTATGGACTGAAATAGGGTTTTGAATTTCCCTCACGCTCACACCTCTGGTCAGTTTAGAGCCTACACTCCCACAATCTGAATTGGTGACCTTTTTGCTGTGAGGTAACAATGCTCACCACTGCACCACTCCTATAGTTGTACACTTTTACAAAAAGACTTAAGGGTAGTATATTTAGTTTCTGTCAATAAATCTTCAGAATGTCCCTAAAAAATTGCACAATGGACCTTTTTTTTTATAAGATTAATCCGATATAAAATGTTGAAAAGTTGAAGTGCTTGAGGCACGTACCTGAGCAGCAGTATCTGCAGTATCTGTTAAGTTTGCAGCGAGAAATCTGTGTTGTCAATTGTTGATTGTGCAGTTTAAACTGTCCTCTTTGCTCCCCGCTGGCTCCACATCCACTCTTCTGCTGCTGCTGCTGCTGCTGCTGCTGCTGCAGGAACAACAGCACACTCTCTGCTACCTTTTAAACAAATCTGTCAAAGGTGAGCAAGCAACATTAAATGTAAAATTGACCCTCTTTGTGCTGCTGAATGGTGAGCAGTTTTTATATAACGCGGTGGCCTGCGAGCAGAAGGTATTTCATTAAGATGTACTTATTTCCTAATACCTGCTGGCATCATGGTACCACCAGCTTCCCATTTGCATATAAATGCATTCAGTTTTATTGGTGTATTGTGAGGAGGATTTATTGCGAGTGGTTTCATCTTGCAGACTTAAGCACAGTCTGACTCGGTTATGGCGTTGCTCTCATCAAAGATGGTTCTTTACTGTGACGATGTCAGCCTGCAGAGCAGATTAGGCAACCTGGTTTTATGTGGCGCACTAAGGTACTTAAAATAATTTTTACCGAGTCTAATGCAAACAGAGAAAAGAGATTGGGGGGGTGAGAAAGCTGTTTTTGGAGCCGAGCAATACAAGATAACCCGTGAACAGATAGTTGCACAAAGACCCTGACATATTTGAGCAGCTCTGCAGCTGCATCTGATCAGTGTGTGCTAGTTTTGTTTTTCTGCTGTGTTTCACCTCATAAATGAAAAAAGTATCAAAAAAAGATAAGACATTACAAGAAGAATGTGCCCCAGGCTTCCCAGACTCTGTGAACCCTCTAATAAATAAGTTTGCAACGTACAATAGACTGAGATAAAGAAGTGAGTTGACCTTTAGTATGTAAAATGTGTTTTACTGTGTATTTTATAATAAGGAAAGGTAGAAAATGTCATGTTGATAACACTGAGGAAGGAAGTGTTGGTTGTACCTTTGCCTGGCCACTTTATTAGGTACACCTGTAGACGTGGTCAAGACAAGCTGCTCAAGTTAAGGTAAAACATCAGAATGAGGAATAAGGATAGTTTCTCTAACATCCCAACATATCCACATATCTGAAGCTGTTGCTGATGCCCAAAGGCTGGGTAGGGACCCACAGGTTGACCACTTGACATTCTTTTTGGGTCCTGAAATTTGACAAAACCTGTCATTAAGATTTATGTGGGTATGTTTTAAATAACATCCCACGTAAATTGATATGATATGATAATGTTAATTACTTGCTACATTATGCACAGTTGCTTTAAAACTTGGCTGCCACATACAGAATGTTGGGGAAACATTGACAAAAGGCATTTTCTTTGATAGGATTTTCAAATTGGCACAGCACCATTCTCCAATGTGAATTTTGAACTGGCTCGCACATTCATACTGTAAATAAATTGGTTTGGATCCTGAAAAATATCTTTGCATTTTTCTTATTATCCATTATGTCAACGTTGGACATGGCAACGCACGGTGTAGACGAGAGAAAGATGGAAGAACGACTAACGAAGCTCGCGTTGTGCATTGAGAAACACCTACAATTGATAGAATAAGGCAGTGGAACTTTGGTGCCACTTTACTGGTGTGAACACAGGGTGGAACGGATGGTAACTGATGGTGTTTTCTGGTGTGAAAGTGCTACTAGAGAACTGCCTCTCACTGAATACATTATCTTATTTATTATTCTGTGTAAATCCTAAAGAGATGTTTGCGGGTGAAAATCCCAGTAGCTCATTAGTTTTTGTGAAACCAACAAACATGTCACATTCAAAGTCACTTATCTTGCTCATTCTGATGCTTGATTTGAACTTTGGCAGCTCGTCTCGACTGTGTCTTCATCACCACATGCATTGAGTTGCTTCCATGTGATTGGCTGATTCGATATTTGCAGATAAATGGGTGTACCTAATAAAGAGGCTGGTAAATGTACATTTCATAACAGAAATCTCACACTGTGTGTTTTATGAAGGAAGCACAACTTATTGAGGCCTGCGGACTTAAAGCAGGACTAATAAACGTTTGTCTATTCATATTTATCTACTTATACATATTAGGAAAAGATATAACATTAGTTCATTTTTGCATTCTCCATGTTGCAAATAACTAGAAACATTTAAATTCCTCAATCTGTGCTGAAACACAGTCAAATAAAATGGCAGAGACAAATAGTAATGAACATTTCTTTCATGTATCTACAAGATTTTCCCCCTTTAGAAGAAACTTGTTTCAGTTCTGGCACTTATTCTTTCTTCACCTCAGTGCACTGAAGTTTTATTCTTTTTTTTTTGGCAAAACAGGTGTTTGAAACATGGGGAAGTCGGCGAACAATGATTGTGTGACACCTTTTGTTTTTATTTTGAGTGTTTGGAGCATTCTTCAGTGCGGCATCCTCTTTCTCTGAAGAAGATAAAGGAGCCAAAACCTCCTCTCGACAGCTGTGAGCTGAGCTTTTGTATACGTAGTGAAGCTGCAAAATAATAGACGCAGATCCAGGCTGCGCTGATGCAAGACTACGTGTTTTAGCCTGAAGGGCAAACCAGGGCTTTGGAGAAGAAATTAAAGAGCAAAAACAGAGGAACAAACTTTTATCTGTGTTTTTGTCTGTCAGCTCTGTGAAGCTCACTCTTTTATTCCTTTTTAGTTGGAGGAAAATCTTTTTTTTTCAAGTAATTGATAAAAAAAATGAAGCATGAGTACCAGAAATCCCTCTAATTGACTAGTGATACTGTGGTGCTCAACAGGGGGCAGTAAATCACCAGAAAGTACCGATGTCTAGGCCTGTAAAACGTCTATAGTGCTTAAGAAACCGTGACATCTGATGCGAGACTACAGAATACAACAAACGGAGAATTCCTCTGCTCACAAGTGTGATGTCGAGGAACTACGTTGGCCTTCACATCCAAAAAGGATGTTCACTCTCATCCACTTTCCAATTCCTCTGTTGCATCTTCCTTCTTCTTTGTTCATTTATGCATCCAGTTCATGTTTCTCTTCACTTCTCAAAGTGCAGAATGCATGAGACTTTGGGCGGCGTCTTCAAAACAAGGTCCTTGCCAAAAGTATTCAAAGTCAAACAATTTTAAGTCTAAAGAGATTACGTAATTAAATGTTTCCTTAGTGCCATCGCCGGACAAACCAGGACAAATCCCAGTAGGACAATGAATTAGCAGACTGCCGGATTATCTAAATCTGTGACTGTGTTCTTACCATTGTTACTGCACATTAAAGGTCCAGTGTGTAACTTCTGTCACCAAAACATTGCTAATGTTACTAAACTGCAGTGAGTCAGATGAGTAATTTAAAGACGCGGAAGGTATTTTTCCTTGATAGTTTCTTAGCGGTAACAATCAAACGCAACTCAAAAACCAGCTGCCGGAAGTAAAAACAACATATTCCAACTGTTCACTGCACTTCGTAAAACACACTATGATACAGGTTAAAAGGTTAAAAGTTATAAAACATACACCTGACTTTTATTCCATTGTTTTTTTGTTTCTTGTTATTTTGTTTTTTTAGTTTTGACTTACATGAGCCATAATGATGTAGAAAAGTTGTTCTCAAACTTTTTATATCAAATACCACATGAGAAAATAATGACCATTATCACAGGAGGCAGATTTATTCCCATCATCCTCCTCTTCCTCACATATACTTCAGACACTGGTATCGTGAAATTAGATGAAAATGGAGCGAGAGATAAGGTGACTCTAATTATTAATATTTAATTTTTTTTTATTACTTGTTTCATTTTCTGGTTTATACAGTAGAACTGTATTTCTGATTTTCCTCCAAGTACCACCACAGGAAGCTCGCGTACCACTGATGGTGCGCATACCGCAGTTTAAGAACCATGGATACAGAAAGTAGGTCAATCTACATGACATTTTTGATGGGTGAAAATGAACAGGACACTTAATTTATTTTGGTGTCGTGCAGCATTTCGCTGCTTTTAACGTTGAGGCTATTTATAGTATAATATTTGTGTGTTGGAAAAGTAAAAATGGAAATAAAACATCTTGTAAAACACTTGCTCATTTACACAGAACATGATTCAGTGCCATTATCATTCATTTCGAGTCATGCTGTCTTTTCACCTGATGAGTTTCCATTAACATTTTTTTGTTATTTCCTTGTAGCTGTGTTTTTTTGCCCTGCACCAACTCCTGACAAAAATCTTTAGCTAATAATTGCTCCACTATGCTCGTAGTCACCAGTGTTTGGGAAAAATCACTTAATTAATATCGCTGATTATTTACTCATTATGTATTATTTAAAAAGTAATCACAATACTAATTACCCCCAGACAACAGTAATTAGAATATTGTTGCCTTGCAAACAGTGGCTTTTAATGAAAACCTCTCTCTGCTGTGTGTGTTTTCATTCCTCTGAATTTCAATGACATTGACGCAGAGACTCAAAGAAAAAAAAGGAAAAAAAAACGTCCTGACATTTTGACGGTTGCACTACAACCCTCGGTGGCACTGTGAGTGTTCAGATCCCGCGCAGTTACATAGCGCTCCCTCTGGAATACAAAACCAATCCCCACATGGCAGCATGACAAATCACCTGTCAATACCCACCCGTGTAATTTGCACCCAAGTGACGGATCAAACAGAAGGGATCAGGACAAGTTTAAATACGGCCTACGCTGCTGAGAGGCAGGTTATCGCAGAGCCGCCTCCAGTGTCTGATTACCTGAAGGACCAGTTGTTTCTTAGCCGTCCCCTTCATCAGAGCCACAGATCATGGCGCGCAGAGTGAAACGTCCCAGAGAAGCTTCATCTGAGAAGAGTTCTGCTCTGTGGTATCGATCTGTGCCCAAGAATATTGCTCCATCAGATGAGAGTGAGATAGGCAGGGGGATGTTTTAAAACTTTGGATTACTCCAAAAGTACACAGTAAAATTACTTATCACTCATGTATAGGAGGTACTGAGTCCAATGACAGTGAAATCATAAACTAATAATAAAAGTTATGTACTTTATACCACACGTTACATTGTGATTTGACTGTCATGATAGTTTGCCATTCATAATGGTGATTACTGATGTTTAATTGTGGCTTTTTGGTGCAATCTTATTTAGATTTTTCCCTTAAAATGCAGCCTGACTCCATATTCATATGAATCAGTTATGATCTGTTACAATCTGTGGCATAAAAAGATGATTAATGCGTGAATAATGTTGCTTATAGTCCCTTTTAAAAGCAGCATTAACCCTGTACAACCACAACTTTGAAAGGTTTTAGTTTCTTCAGAAATTATGCACGGTGTTATTTACGTAATAACCCCCCAAGTTATTACCCTTTCAAATCAAATCTGCTCTCATTATTGAACCTTTTAGAGACCCATCTCTTCTCTCTGGCCTTCCTTTCATGACGGGAACATTTTATCCAGACAGATTTCTTACTAGATTTCACTGCTTTACTGTTTTACTGTTTTTTATTCTAATCATGAGTTCCTGTGTTTTATGTTTTTGTTGTTACTTTTTTACTCTGTAAAGCACTTTGCTCAACAACGGTTGTCTTTTTAAACGCGCTATACAAATAAAAATGACTTGCAATATAGTTATGATTAATGTATTAATAGTTGCTGGCTGCAGTTTGGCTCATAAACACTGTCTCCAATTAAGACGTGGACCAAAATAAAGAAAAAATAAAGTTAAAGTAAACTTTTGCTGTTTCAAACCGTAAACGTAAATGATTTTGGATGGAAACAACCGAACACTATAAATCTCAAATGCCAGTGAATAAATGAATTAATGACAGTTTTTTTTTTTTTTTAAAAAAGGGTAACTATGAAAAACAAAAAAAAAAAAGCAAATTATCAACAGATAACAACATTTAAACATATTCAAAAAAGGAGTAGGAAGAAGAGAAAACAACAATAACAGAAGGTAATAAAAATAACACTGCCCACTCTGTCTCTCACTTCCCACCACACGAGCCAGTGCAATGTTCAACAAACATAGAAATCATGTAAATATACATGTAGTGATAATTATATAAATTAGCTATCAGATTGGTCATGACTGACAGCTGAGAAGGACTTGTGTCTGTTTGGTTGTAAAACTCAATATCACAACTCCAAACCACGTCATCTGGTGCCCAGTGGGATTAAGCACAGATGAGTAATCCAGCTCTTTTTATAGATTATGACCCGACTCTTCCATAAATGTAACTAAATATTCATTTCAAGTGCTTTGAATCAGGGTGTAGTGATAAATTCAGTCGAGGATCACATGAAGCTGCATCTTCAGAGATATTGACATTCAGTCAATTATAACAGACCAATAACTAACAATAACTACACTCAAAATCAGATTTTTATATCCTTATCTTGTGTTACAGAATGTGTTGGAACACCACAGTTTAGAGACAAATCCATGTCCAATTATAGTATTTCAGGAAATGACACTGGACTCTGCCCTCTTTATACTGTACAAGAGCAGGAGAAATAACTCGCCAGTGCAAATGTCCAATAATATGACCTATTTATCACGCAACTCACTCTCACAGCACAGTGTAGAAATAACCTTTAAAGTGGCAGTTATTAAATAAGTGTGATTAATCACATGCATACTTTAAAAGGAAAGGTCAATCAGGGACAAAAGATTGAACTGTTTTCTCCCCCTTGTGCCCGATTATTATAATTTTCATTATAATAAACACTGAATATATACTGTCTATAGTGTATAGCACTTAGGATTATGTTAAATTCACTAATACCAGTAACTGGGTTAAATGTAAGTTGTAAGTTTGTGTCTCAGATTAAACATACTGTGTGTATATATACACAGTATATACTTAAGGAAGAATGGTTTTGCTCTTTTGGCCAATTGCATTGCATAGTTTTTGGAGTGTAACATCTAAGACATTTTATTTATCCAGTGCAAAAATTGCAAAAATTTAATCTTTTTTTTTTTTGCAGTGCAGAGTATCACTACTATGTTATCTGACAGGTAACTGGAAAATGAGATACAGTATATCAGAATGCTGTTGTTTAAAGTACAACCATGTGGACTCCCACTTTCTCTAAATGACTGGCTTTGCAGCCAAAGTGACCTCCATGTTGCTCTCCAAAAAAAAAAAAGTAAAACGCACAATGAAAATGGGCAATTTAACATTGGCTGGATGTGTTTGGGCCTCTTGGCACACAATAGTCCTGTGTGTTTTATTATCTGGCGGTGAGAGTTCCTCCATGAAAGGCGGAATATAATGGAGCATTTGAAGAGGCCACACTCAAAACATTGACATCACCAGTGGACCGTGACATTTGTTGGATTTAGTTTGTACACTCTTTATTGTTACTGTGCTCTAAATCGTTGGTTATAAATATAAATCAAGGTTGTTATAGTGGACCCTAACAGAATCCACAGCCTCTCTTTCAATTTCAGTGTCATAATGAGGTTTGTGAACAGTCGCTCATGACTATTTTGCAGAATCTACATTCAGTAACTGGGTAAAGCCGATCAGAATATCTTTAAGTCTATAAGGAGTAACACTTTATGGCAGGAAACACTCACCTGGAGGGCTGTTGCACGAAAGCAAGATAAGGGATTAACCTCGGATATGTCACTTGAATTTAGCCTTGATTCGGTGAATAACATACCATGGTTATATTCAGTTAACCAATCTTTCCAACTGAAAAATAAATGTGAATTACACTTAGTTTTGATCTTCAAGGATGTATTTTTTTTTAACCTTTATTAAAATATTACAGGCACATTGTGATTACCTCCGCCAACAATGTTTGTCCTTCTGTTAGCAACAAGGTTGTTCCCATATAATTTAAGTAAGAATCTACCCGCTGATAATGACACAAGAAATCATTTTTCAGTACTTGGTGGTAATTTAAATGGAACACGGTTCCGTCCGGTTGAACACGTTCAGATGTGTATGTCTCCACGACATCGTCCCAGATGAGGAGGAAGTGTGTCACGCTTATATAAGATGGTAATAGCAATAAACAGGTAAAGTTCTGTACAGATCTAGAAAGTCTTCTGGATCCCGAGGATCAAAATGTAAACATTTTAGGTGCCATTATGTAAAAGGCAGGTGACAAAGTGTCTCTGAGTGAGGATCTGTGTTCTGTAAGTGATGTTGTGTTACATTCAAAGTCACGCAAAATCAATTTGATTGATTTCTTACTTAATCTTTCAGTCAGGCTGTTAGCTTTTTGCTCAGATCTTCATACGAGCGATTGTATTGATTGTATATTTTTACATGTCAAGTGTTTGATCTCGTCATACTTTTCCATTACAAGCTGCTGTTGTTTTGGTGGAAAAATACACGGCTGATATCCTCTTCGCTTCTTCATCAGTAAATCTGTGATCGACCTCAGGGCTGTGAACGCTCGCTTAGCAGGATTGCTTACACCTGGCTCGACTAAGCCACACCTTCTCATCCTGGTCTGACGTGTGCGTAATGAACTAAGCCGGGATGAACTTATAGCAGCATAGGTTAAGCCCGGTTTTTTCACACATCCGGGATTTTTTACTTACCACAGCCCTGTGAAGTTTCCTTTGCGAGAAACATTTATCTGGATCAGACACATCTGGTTTTAACTGAATCATTCACTTGTCCTTTGCATGTCACATGTTCAATGAGACATAAAATGGCTCTTGAGAAAGAGAGGGAAAAAAGAGAGGCAGGGAGAGAATAATCGCTTTCAAAATCTATGGCTGTCAGCGTGTGGCTCGTCCTCTGGGCAATTTTAAAACTGTGCTTGGATTTTCACACACACTCACTCATCTGTCAGAGCTCACGGGCCTGATGGACTGCAGACATTTGGAGGTGGTGAGCACTGCAGCTTGATGATGATGATGATGATGACGACGACGACGACGTTCTACTCATTACTGAAGTGATGAGATTTTTGCAGATGAAGCAGTTTTAAATGTTGCGTAACAGGATCGAGTTTTGGTGGCATCAGGGTCACTACTAGGAAATAAACCAAATATTCTTAACCTGATTTATATTTTTTTGTTTTAAGAATGTGCTAGTGGTGCAAGCACATTTTCGGAAAATTTGAAGGAAATAGGCCCCCAAAACAGAAAAAAATGGCCAAAATTTCATAAAGTTCTGCTTATGACAAGCAAAGAAATTCTGTCATGTACTTAAAATAAAGCTGAATTTATGTCCATTTGGCCAAGGTGAAGAATGATTGGTTTACAAACGGCTTAAAATAAAACCAATTTCTTTGAAAGAGCAAACTAAAATGTGTGAATTTGCCTTAAATTAGGCACCAGAAGAAGTATTGTTTTTTACATGTGTGTGTATATATATATATATATATATGTGTGTGTGTGTGTTAAGTCAACACAGGTATTAAAGACAACGACGATGGTTGATGCAAAACTTGATTATATCTATAGCCCAAGAAACATGACTGGCTACAAAACTGTACTCCTGCAAAACTGTAATACATTTATTGAACTCAGACTTAAGGTCATGTAAACATTAATTAATTAATTTCAGAACGCTACGGACAATTTGAATTCTGAGTGAAAGATTTCTTTTTATTAATATTACTACTGTGACCTAGGCGCCCCTTAGAGGCCATGTTGTCATTTCTCTTAAAAGGCAGAGTTACCTTTAGAGCTGGTTAAAAGTTTGTGTTTACAGACTGTGTATACGAAAACAGAGCAACTTTTGTTATTTTGGTTTAATATTAAGCCTCGATGTCTCTAAAAAAAAAAAACCACACCATTGGCAAAGAAGAAGAGGGTGAGGATGAGATAATACTGAATTAGTCATGATTTTCCAGTTGAAGATGGCAGATTTTTCTCCCCCTCTTCTGTTATTTAGAGAAACTGACATCTGTAGTGCAGTTTGTAGCCAAAGGCAGGTGTAAACAAACACTGTAATTCCTTAAATGCTGTTAAAAAAAAAATCGGACCTGCTTTCGGAGTATTGTTGTATTTCCTCCGATAGTTGGCTGAGCAGATGTTGCAAAGTCATGCTGAGTTATATATTTTTTTCCAGTGGCTTCAGAAAAAAAAATTGCTTTATAAAAAGTTGAGCAGCAAATTCAACAGATCTGCAGGGAAAAAGTCATTTCAACTCAAAGTAAAAAGTTCAGCCGTTCTGCACTCGGCCAAATAAAGTTGAACACATTATTACAAAGCTCATGCTCCAAAGTTAAGTAGGTCAGTTAATGTATAGAGGTGCCTTATTTAAATATCACTGTATTGCAATGCACATCATTTTGGGAGCAATAAAGCAAAAAATCTCCAATGAGACCCAGAATTTTGAAGAACAGGACTTTGAATGAGTACGGCATGGAACATCTGACCTACAGTATGACACCAGGACCATGTTGGCTGTATCAGTAGTCCATATGCGTCTTGGCATGTCTCGCATTAGTGGCAGCTGGTAGCTTTTGTCACACAATCCCATCATCCAACACTTAAAACCAGGGCAAAGACCTTGTTGGCAAAAAGATGTGCCGTTTAAGTCCATATTAACCTCAGCTGTCATGGGACACAGTTTGCCTGCTGCCATGTTGGCAGGAAAAGCTCCTGAAAAAAGAACGGTAGCAGTGACGGTTTCACTGGCAGGGGTCACCACAGCAGATCATCTGCCTCCATTTTGTTCTCTACTCTTGTGTCCTCTTCTGTCCTTATGTCCTCTGTCGTAGGGTATCCGTGACAGGCGGTCTTTTCGAGCCAGAGGACGTGAGGCAGGAACTTAGTTAAGGATATAGTTTATTTTGTGCAATATTTACAGTGTTGGTTTTCCTTCTTTCTCCTCCTTTTCCTTTTTTAAAAAAAAAATAAAATAAATAATGACACAATGGTAAAGTAACAAACCAAAAATAAAAGGAAAAATGCCAAAGGCAATTAAACGCTAATGATAACAATGGATAACAATGAAATACCAGCTAGCTTGAGCAGCAATAGCTTGTCATACACTGCCCCGTACACTGAGACCTACACCTACTTACGACAGGTCTTTTCACAACAAAAGCCTCCTTCACACTGAAAACTGTACCCTTTTATAGGGAACCCACTCCCGCGCCTCCAGTGGACCATACCACCTACTCAGGTGAGACGGGGCAATACCTAGCCTGCAAATCCAAAATATCAAAGAATAAACAAATACTCCCCCATAACAACATATAAATATATTCCCCTGGTACCGGAGACAAAACCGCCCCTATGGAGCACCAACCCATACTACAATTAAACACAGGACAGAAAATCATACGATTGAGGTGATACCCTTGGGTGGGACGCACACCCCTCCGAGAACCTGCACGCGCCCGACCCACAGAGTCACAGCATAAATAGCAGACAGTGAAGGTGCGCGCTCCCTTTTGCTCCCTGAAATGCTGCCGGTGGAACACGTAAGTGACTTCTAAACTTGTTATTATGACATCAAACAATGGTTTATGCTGTCGGAAGAGAATGTTGCACAGAAATCATACCTGACCGGAGACCTGCGTTCGTTGTTACCTGCCTTACAAACTAAACACATTGCTGCGGTTCAGCGCGTGCACTCGCCAAACTCCGTCACAAATGTGTTCCGCGCTGCAAGAGGAAATATAGACAATACAGCCCGATGGTAGGCAGACACGCTTCAGGATATTGCTGTTCGGTATAATACCATGGCACACTCCTTCCCTCAGCGACAAATGTTTCCCCATGAGTCGGGGCTTACGTGATAGCCCCGTGATGACGTGACATCGGGTCACGGCATCGCATCCTCCTTCACAACATCCATGAACCTTCTCTGTGGTCTTCCTCTTCAACATCTTCAACGTCCTACTGTCCCACCTCTCAACGTGACCAAACCATCTCAACCTTCACTCTCTTATCTGCAAACCGTTAAACCTCAGATGTCCCTGGAATATGCTAATTTCTAATCCTAATCACTCCCAACATAATCACCAAGCCATACAAGCCGTCTCACTATTGTCTTGTAGACCTTCCCTTTCACTTTTGCTGCGATCGTTATGCTATATTACATAGTGTGTCTTGCGCCCGCTAACCTTTATTCCTCTTCTCAAACATAATCAAACACACAATCTTCTTAACTTCATGGAGAAACAAAATGAAAAAAGTTAAAAATTGGCCAAATAGGACAGAGACATTATTTTGACCACAGCTTCAGTTCCCAAACATTTTCATTTTTTTTGTACAACCTGCCCCAAATAGAGCAAACATTGGCGTACAAAAATCAAAATAAATATTAATCAAATCATATAAGTAACCACCTTAATTTTACCACAGTTATAGTAAAACTAATTAACTTTAAGAGCTGCAACACAACAGTGAGTGACTACTGTAATGTAGTGTAGAAAAAAGGAAACTCTTGATTTCCACTTCTGCTTCCTCTACGTGCTCTTCAATCGTCAAGTCACTGTTAAAATCCACCTGGAGGTTTCTGCTCACACTGTTGCTAAGATGATTTAAAATTCAAACTTGGCCATGACAGTGTTACAGCTCCCCTGTTCCCTTGTACATAGTGAGGAAACTGCATTCCATCAGACATAAATGGCATTAGCTGACTTGTCTCTTGGCAACGTCGCCGACCTTTTATGCTTCATTTATGAGATGCTGGAACAACAGTAAATACAGCAGTGATAGTGGGAAACCTTCTTCTCACGGCCAGCTTGTTCGAATTACAGAAACACAACACAGTTTTTAAACCTAGTTATACCCAATTAGATATTTTAAAATATCGTGATTTTTAAATGTGTCTGTTGTTTCACCTAATGCAAAATTTTTCTGGAGGTGGTTTTTTATATAATCCTCTGCTTTTCCTCGTACTTTTACTGTAGCTGATTTTCATCCGGATAGATCGTGATTACCTCCACCCAGAAAGTTGTTTTCATGGATGTGGGTATATTTGGGTTTTATTTGTCTTCTGTTACCAACTTCCAGTTTTTGACACATCAGTCATAATTGTTTTGTGACAGGCAGGTAATCAGCCAAAACAAAAGTTTAAAAAAAAATTAAATAATTTTAAATCTGTCAAAACCCATTGGATTTAAATTAAATTGGGTGAAATTGTGGGTTTTGCAGCCATTGAAGTCCAGGGTTCCCACAGGTAACATACATGGGACATTGAAAGTGCTTGAATTTTAGGCAAGAAAGAAGTTATATTGAGATTTAGGTAAATGTCTCCCTTGTTCGTTGTCCTGCATTGCTTGATGTACGTAGACTAGGCCGAGGAACAACAGACGTAAGACTCCATGCAGAACAATGAGTGAGTAACGTTAAGCAATTGATGTGATGTCTGGGAAATGAAAAATTCCAACATCTCTGTCTCAAAGAAAATGACAAAGACTGACTTGACAAAGATCCCAAGGACAATCACTTGTCCAGATGCAGATCATGCTGCAAATCAATAAAAGTGGACGCCATGGGAGAAGCGGTTTTTACAAGTTTCCCTCCCATCTTAAGCTGTGTCAGTACATTTGGTTCTTGAATTTGAGGGACTTGGTCCTGGAAGATCATTGAAAAGTCCTTGAATTTGATGTCGACCAAGGTGTGGGAACCCTGGAAGTCCGATTTAACAATTTTAGATGTGTATATATCCCAGCGACATTTTGACACAAATAGAAACATTTAAAAAGTTTTTTCAGATTTTTTTGGTGTGTCACAATAAACACTTCAGAGAAGCCCTTCTTTCTCAGTTTACCTGCACGCAAGCAATGGTTTTGAAAAGTCAAGTTTAGTTACGTAACTAGCACATTTGCCGTGCAATGAACCCTCCCCCCAACAGCTACACCCAGTCATGGGCGTGAACATTAAACCTGAAGAAGAAGAAGCAGTCAGTCAGCTGGTAGCTGGCCAATCACAAGAGACTCAGAGTGCCTGTTCAGAGGCTGGCAGAGAGCAGCAATAATCTGTCTTAATCTGAAGAGACTATGAGGTTTTTCACCATAAATATTATTTAGTTTATCTGAGTAGACATCAGTAATCTGGATTTTTGGTTCCAAAAGACCATTCTATGTGACCTTTTAAGTGTCAGTTAATCCATTAACTCATTACTAATGCACAACCAAACCCCAATCACAGTGTGAATGTCTCAGTGCAGTTGCTTAATTCACGCTCATATCACACTCCATCCATTGCAGGCGCGACGGCAGCTTCTCCCTTGTTGCTTTGCATTGATTGCCGCTGTAGCAACTCAAACGGTCTCTCAACTTTCCTTCTCTCTGTGCTCTGTGTAATGTTGCTGCCACGTTTATTCACATTTAATTAACCCACTCACCTCAGACACAAATCAATATGGAGATCAGGAAATGCAGCAGCGTTCGGCTGAGGCTCACAAAAATCATTCCCCAGAACGACGCCTGTTTACGGATGGTTATGCAGATCAGGGAGGTTCAGAGCGGAGCGGCAGTGGTCGTCAGGACTGACCCTCCGACGCTCACCTCACATTTACCAAGTGGCTCTCAAATTAGAGAGGCTGCTTTCATCACTGTATGGATTTGTTAGCTTGCAAACAGGAGGCTGTCAATAAGTGCTGTGGCTGCTTGAGGGTTCAGTGGAAAAGCTTTAACCATGGGAATGCTGCTCGGTTTTGTAGTTTTACATTCCTATGAAGCACAAATTGATTTTAAGAGAATAAAACAAGCCTTGTTTCTGCCTAAAGAGAGAGAGAAAAAAATCTAAATAAGAAAAAATATCAAATAATTTTAAGAAAACTATCTAAGATATTACAGCTTACTTTAAGCTTTCAAATCTAGTAACAAGCTGAAACAATAGTTTGCATGAACTCTCTACTGCTATTTTACCTCTGTGTGTATTAAGTAAATACAGATGTACACTGCAAAAACAGCCCTGTAAGACAGAAGGCAAATATTCTGTAAGTTGATTTAAATACTCTCATTTTAAGGGCAGGAATCCACCAATGTATTTAGCAGATTTTGCTCAGCTAGAATACTTAACACTAGCTTGTAAATCTGCAGCCACTTTCAGAATGTAATGGTTTTTACAACTTGGGACTGCGCTGAGTATTTGTTTGTTTGTTTCATTATTTGGATTGATTGAAAGACGATCTAAAGTAAAAGACACAACATTCTAATTTCTGCAAAATTACAGCCAAGGTTTGGGGGGCGGTTCTATTGAAGCATCAGTGGCAAACTCAACTTTGTCTTTGTCTTTGCTTTGATTATTTTTCTTAATGTGTAGATTGTATTCAGTGAGGCTGCATCATCTCAGTAGCTCCCACGTCCTGGTTGCTTAGTAACGTTGGACGTGACAGGAGCTTCAATCGAAAACACCTCTGGCAACTTTTGCGTGTTTTACGCACATTCCTGAGTGCTGCATGTGAACCGAACCTTAATGGTGGTGTTTAAGAAGCTTCAGTAGTAAAGAACACATTGCCTGAATTCAGCACACTGTAGCTTTAAATGGGAGTATTTTCTGGTTCCTTTGCTTCTCCACGACAGTAAACTGAATGTATTTAGTTTGTAGACAGTATAAATCATTTGTCGACGTCACAGTTTTGAGGTTTGAGGAAGAGTAATTGTTATTTTTCACACATTTCTGTCATTAAATGGACCAAATAACACATGTATTTATATAATCCATAAAAAAACTGAACAGTTTGATTACAAATGTCCTGATTCTTCCAATGATTTTCTCAGCTTTCATGAACCATATGTCTTTTGGTGAAGTTAGAGTTGCCTTCAGTCACCGTTTGCCGCGTCAGCGAAACCTCGATGCGGGTCCCTGAGCCTTTCAGCATTTTCAAAGAGGCCACACCTGATAAATAAATAAGACATAAAATATGTCGACATCACCATTCGGCCGTGACATTAAAGGAGCAGTCCCCAAAGGTCTAAGGCTCAGGGAAATTTAATCATGATTAAAATCTGTCGGAGTGTGAGGTCACGTCGTCTCTTTGAAGTCACAGCTGTGAGGTTTGAAAAGCTGTTTAGACTCTAATGTGCCACAGGAATCACAGATTTAAATATCTTCATTAGTTTCCCTTTCAATTATGATGCTTCTTTCAGGGGTTTGCTCATAAAACCTATGTCTTTTCATCAACCCAAGGATGAAAAACCATGTTTTGATAGAAGTTAAATAAAAGAATGTGCCGCAACTCTCATGTCCACTAACCTCTAACTGTATTTCCATCTTCGCCTGAACAGCGATTCAGTTAAAACACTGCCTCGATAAGAAGCCTGTCACTGTAGTGCCCTCCAAAAAACTAATAAAATATTGACAGAAAATGCAGTTATAACCTCAGCCAGGGAGGTTTGTTTTCAGCCCTGTTTATTTGTCAAAAATGAATGGCTGGCTGAATTTTAATGGAAGTTTCAGGGGACGTAGGTTTTGGGAATGGTATTGGAATATGTGTATTGACACTGTAGGGAAATTGAGCAGCCTCCATCCAGGTTTGTACTTTCGGAGTGATTTCTCTATAGTTTTCCACTAACTTTACTGATGGAGCAATAATTTCATGAACAAAATAACTTCACAACTGAGCCTTTTTTTTTTTTTTTCCAGCTAAAACTAAATCACGTCCCAACCTTCAACTGTTTGTGTGGGATTTAAACAACAACAACAAAAAACTATGGAAACAGCCTATGACACCAACCGTACTCTACTACTATACTATACTGTACTGTACCGTACTGTACTGTACTCTACTATATTACTACTCCTACAATGTACTAACTAATTCTTTCGCTTTACTATACTACTGTACTACTTTACTACTAAACTACTGCCTATACTACACTATACATTTCCTGTACTGTACTATACTCTTCTATACTATACTACTACTGCTGTTCTAATGCTTTTGCTATACTATGCAAAATTGTACGACTGAATTACTAAACTGCTGCCTATACAGTACTAAAAATTGACTTTACTATACTCTACTATTAATGCACTATTAATAAACTGATGCTTTTTCTATACTATTTTGTACCATAACTATACAAAACTGTACTACTTAATGACTAAGCCGCTGACTGTACTATACTGTTACTGTATTACTAAGCAAATGCTTTGGCTTTACACCAAACTGTACTAAACTAAATTGTATTACTTTATTACTAAACCGCTGACTATACTATACTACAGCATTGTAAACTATTTTATTACCAAACTCATGCTAGCACTATGCTAATACTAAACAAATGCTTTCAATGTACCGTACTATTACTACTGCATAACAATACTATCAGTATACTAAAACACTATGGTTAATTGGGCAGAGTTCTGACTTAGCTGCAGTGAATTTGGACTGATCTTGATGTGACTGACGGTATCAGTGCTTGACACACTGTATGAATTCCTTTGGAAGAAGCTGACTTTAAAGTTTAAATCATTAATGCAGTTGTACTTCTGTGAAGGAGCTTGTCAAAATCTCTCTGTGGAGACGGATTAAATAACTCTGGACCGACTCCGCGATCCAGTTTTGCAACGTAATCATGTCAGACTGAGATGAATCAAGCATACCGCAAAATTAAATTTGCAGAGTAATTCCGTTAAACTGAAGTTTTTACAGCTAAACAACATTGTTTGCTTAGTACTTTTTGTTAAAGTGGAATATGATTTGACGTATAATATGTGGCAACTGAATGTGAATGTTACAGAAAGAATTAGTTTAATAGTAGGATAGTTATGTTAATTTAGCTGAGAATTTAGCTTTTAGATGCTCTTTCATTGTAAATTACAACAGTTTAAAGCTGTATATTTTACAGTTTAACCTGTAAAGTGATTTACATCTCTGTATTTTTTTTACTGAATTTTCAGGCAGCTGTCAGTTTTTTCCGTAAAAACAACAGTATTTATTTTTTTTTTACAGTGCAGGGTTGGGGTCGGAGAGCCTGGCTCTGACAATCAGTTGCTGCTTTCAGATATACTGAGCCACTAACAGTTCCAAACTTCCTCAGCAGCAAAAAGTGATTCATCCAAATCTGCTCTCGGCTCTTCACCATTCCACTAATGTCAAAGACAGTGAAAGTGTCTTTCAGGTGCATCTCTCTCTCTCTCCTGTACTGTTATTGAGAAGCCCCTTGTGTCGTGCCCAAAAATGCTGCAGTGTTTGAACGGCCTGTGAAATGAAGCCCATCAGTCTTAACATGTTAAAACGAGACGGTGAAATTTATCACGGACGAGTCCGACGGTGCGAGAGGTGATGGAGCTTTAATTCAGCATTCGCAAGGATACAGTCAAATGTGGCTGCGATTAGAATTGGAGATTACTTGCCTGTGACTCCACCGTTGGGGCTCCGTGGATCATTGCCGCCGTGATGGAGCACGTGAACACGTCTGCATGACAGGTGACCCACGCGCAGCGGCACTCCTCACAATCCAGAGTTGAGGTAATTCATTCTGGGTATAATTCACTCCAGGTTGCTTTTAATGGCCTCAACACTTGAGATAAAATTGACTTCACTGTTAGAGCTTTGGTTTTCTGTCTCTGGGATACATTCTGGAGGGATAAAGCTTCCATGTGACTTTGACTGAATGTAGATAAATTGCATGGGGGGAAAAAAATAAATAAAAATTGCACAACCATTCTCCCAAAGGCTGCTGATAGAGGATCTATCTCTGCTGCTCGCCAGCAGCTGCCAGGGAAATGAGACCTTGAGAGAGGATGGGGAATTTCACATTTTGTCATGTTCATTGTTTGCTCCTTCATTTTTCCTCGCGTGAGAGTTAATGGCGATGGCACAGACACTGACAAGATAACTGGTTAAAGATGAAAAATGAGCTTGTTTTCTTTCATCTCCTCGATATAATTAATGCTTATAAGATCTTAGCATTTTTTTTTTTTTTTCCTTTTGCTTTTCAGTTTATGCCACTTGCCAGAAATAGCCCACTTGTCTAATTTAGCAAGATTCAAAAGCGGGGAAAATTATAAATAATTACTATCTTCAGAAAGGGGTAATATTTTATTGATCCTCTCTAATCATGCCAGATGTGTAATTACCTTACACATTTAATGTTTATCCACTCCATCACATTTTGTCTCAGCAGATTCTTCAAATGCTCAAACATTTCACAGGCAGCTCTGCATAATATTGGCACAATTACTGTATGTAGAATGTATTTATAAGCTTATTATCATATAAAAGGATTAGACAAGTTGAAATTCAAAGCTTTGTTAGCAGCTTTGTTGTGACTTATAGGCTTGAACGACAACACTGGCCTACTATTATGTTACAATAATATAGTTGTATGAATAAGGTGATGGAAAACTATTGCTTATTTACACCTTTACTAGGCCAACAATGGATGATGCTAGTGCTACTAAACCTTGGATTAGACACCTGAACACAACCTCATGTTCAAAGGCTTCAGTCTAACTGAAGGTTGGTGTGAAATCCGAGCGACTTAAAATGACTATTTTTGTGAAATCAGAAATAAAACACAGCACAAGTTTAGAGGCAGCGCGACTGCACGGCAAGTTCACGGAACGACGCAAATTCTCGAGGGCAGCATGAACTGACGTTGAGGCACAACATGGGTGGAAGAACGTTTGCCCATGTTCCTCGGCTTCCGCTTCATCAACATGGAGGGTACGAGGAGAGAGAGAGACTTAAAGGGAACACGACAAAGAAGTGGAGTCTCTAATGAGCCGAGTTCAGTCAGAGGCTGAGCTGCACTCGCAGTCGCACTCGCGCACATCCACTGCTCGACACACAAGGCCACTGCTCGACTGCAGTTCACCTCTGTGTTGTCACTACGGTGGCTGATGCAAGGCCAGAAATCTCTTTTGTTTTCTGTCTAAGCAAAACTTTAGAGCTGATGACAGATCACTGAAATTACCAGGGGAAATAAAACCAGGGGAAGTAGAATCACAGTCACAATGCTTGGTGATTGTGTGTGTTTGTGTGCATGTGATTGAAGGAGGGACGTTAAGCCAAAAGTTATCTTAATTAGCTGTGGTTTTCAAAATCCTTCAAAAATACAACTATGTTCATTTCTGGTGTGGGTTTTCTCTGAAATCTGGATAGATAACCACATTTTTGACTGACTGTTGTATGATTTCTTAGAGGTTTTTTCTGGAAAAAGCTGCTGGAGACGAGGAAGAGAAGAGCACGGCGAAAAAACACTAACCTAAAAAAGGTTAATGCAGGATTAGCGTCCTTCACTGCATTTTGTAATCAGTGTAATTGAAACTAAAATAGATTCTTGCTTTTGTCATTCAGGTTCAGATTCAACGTTTGTCATATGAAAAACATGTTTCATTGTACCTTCCTGTCCACAATAAATGTCAAACAATCTAAAGTCTAAGTTAAAATAATAATAAAAAGTAATCATTCACAGTAAGGCAATTTTAAAGGCAGTATGTAAAAAATACGATAGAAAAATATAAATTATGCAGAAATAGAACTGTATTAGCTATTATATTATTGACGTCAAAATTTAAATTTGGCAGTCTTGTTTAAATGATGTAAAGCTCAATGTATGCTTTATTTGTTTTATAGATTTCATGTTATTTTAGCGGTAAGCAATCGGATAATAAATTGCAACAATATGCCATCGTATAACAAATGACAAATATAGATATTTAAACTTTTATAAAAATACAGTAATCTTAAAAGATTCACCCCGGTTTGACACACCAGTGTCTTATGCTGCCGGATTAGGTTTTCTCAGAAGGTTGGCTGGGGTCTCCCTTAGAGAGAGGGTGAGAATCTCAGTCGTCCAGGAGGAACTTGGAGTACAGCTCTGCCGCTCTGAGGTGGTTCGGGAACCTGGTACAGATGCCACTGGTGCCCCTCACTAGGGAGGTGTTCCTGGCACCTTCAACTGGGTGGAGACCTCGGGGCAGACCAAGGACCAGGCGGGCAGATTATGGACCTCCTTTACACCTGGCATTAGAATCTGTGATCGGATAGCGTTTGACCACATTCATTTACACCTGGTATCAGTCTCCGGTGGCCACATCAGGATCCAATTGCTACCCGATCATCAGTTTCTTACGTCGCCTCCCCTTCTTCTGCAAAGATTTCCTGCAGCAGACTGCAACGTCACGTCCTGCGTGTCGTCATATCAACAACTAGCCGCATGTCAAGTTGAGCTATTGTATGGACTCCTCTGTTTTTTAAAGCGTCTTCAAAAAAGCAGAAAACCGACAAAAGCCGAGGAGACTGTGCAGATTTGTCGCTGGTTTTACATTCGCTGTGGTCGAGCCACCAACGTATTACTGCTCATGTATTTGTTGGTGGATCGCATTTGCACTTCTGTTCAGTGTGGTCACAATGGATCTACAACCAGAGACCAGATCACAACCTGTCCTCGAGTGTGCTGACTTACCTGGACTTACAAGTGGTCAGGCACTTATCTGATTGCAATCCGATCACAGAAAATTCATTTTAATGCAAGTTTAAAGGGGACCAATCACTCCTCATTGGCCTGGGAGCATCTGAGGATCCTCAGGTCAGAGCTGGACCATGTGGGTCCTGAGAGGTGGATGGAGAGCCTGAGATATTGTATGTTTGCATTAGTGTTTTTTCTGACTTCTCAACTTGAACTTTAATTAGTTTTTTAAACAAAATAAGTAGCATAAACTTACAGTGCAGGGAGAAGCAGAAAGCCAGGAGGGCCCATACCCATACAAGTTTTGATGTAGCATTTTATTCTACAATCACTGTCGTGTGTGTGTGTGTATATATGCAGTATATACCTTTTCACATAATATTTGATATTCAATTCATATTACGCATGCAGATGGACATGTTGCGTGCTTGTTCCATTATACACATTATAGGAAATAAATGCAAAACTATTAGAAGGAGTAACTTTGTTACAGACGTTTGGTTTTTGTTGCCTGTCAGACTCTTTACATACACAAAAAACAAAAAAAACAAAAAAAAAGAAACCCTTTGGCACAGTGAAGGAAAAGGAAAACTCAGAAAATCACAACACGAGCCATTTAAAATATTTAGTGGGTGATGAATAATATCTACAATGAAAAGACAAAAGACTAAAATACACCCACACAAAGCATCAAAGAGAGACGTGTCATAAAAAATGAATTCGGCTCAAACCCCTACAAAGATGAGAGTGTAAAGTAAGACAACTTCATAACTAAGCATGAGAGGATATTCTATAGTGTTGAGCGTTGAATTAAAAACAACCAGGATTGCTTTGCCTTTTCTCCCTGAACCCTCTGGAGGTTTGAAAGTGCTGCTGCTGGTCCAGTGCAGCGGGTTCGTGCTCTGACTGCCGTCTGCCTCGTTCTGTCGATGAAGGATGAAGGAGAGGATAAATATTCTACAACCTCCTGTCATGTATCAAACATGAGGAGGACGTAAACACCGGAGAGAGCAGTCGGAATGCCTAATGTTGTGGAGAGTCGATTCTCTTTGAGGCGGATTCCGTGTCCCATCAAACGGAGGATGTACACGCTGGCTGTAGAACTTCTGATGTGGAACACTTTCATTTAGCTGTGGATGTGTGTGTGGGGTGTGGGACGGTGAGACAGTCCTCCTCCTCCTCCTCCTCCTGACGGGCGTCCACATGTCAAGGTGAAGACGCCAGGGTTTTATATATTTGTATTTTTTATTTCAACAAAGAGGGGTCAACCTACCAATATAGTGGACATATATACTATCAGGGAGAGACGGGACATGGTGAATGTTGTGAATCCTGGAGATGAAAATAATAATAATACATTTGAACAATACATTTAAAAAATACACTAGATGTGGCCCCCAGGTTGCTGTTGCAATTTAGTGTCCAATTAACAGTGAGCAATGGAGATTGGGTACTTGCAACCCTTCCATCACAAGCCAGGTTCTCTTTCCGCTTGGCTATGTGCCACCCCAATAATATAAAATAAATAAATTAATTAAAATCCATCAAATATCAGTCAGTATTTTCACGATAAACCTAAATATGCTGTGCTTCCATCACGGTACAGTTCAGTATAAACAGTACAGTACAGTACAGTTTGGAATGGTAAGGTCCTGGGTCAGGCTAAGGTCAATGTCATGGCTGGAGCTGGACCGTTCCATAACATTTTACTCTGGTAGTCCAAAGTAAGTTAAGGAGCGGTAGGGGCTCCTTATTTTGGTACGATCCCTAATTTGAATACAAACAAATACGTACCGTACTGTACCAAAACAAAAAAACGGATCCCAGAGTGGGAAAATCTCAAAACAGTGGCCTTGTGTTTTCATGTAGACGACACGGTGACGTCATAGTCCCGCCTCTCTCTTCATTTGGCATTCGCTGTCTCTCATATTTGTCATTTTTTGGACATTGTTTGGATTGTTTCACTTTATGGAAACTCGTATTTCCTTTCCTCAAAACACACAGAAAAGACTTGAGAAAGAACTCTCCAGACAAGCAGGTGGCGCCATCTGTCTTTATCAGACTAGAAGAACCATAATAGTTATTTATTTATTTAACACCTTCATTTAAAGCTGTAAGCATGAAAATATTCTTTAATTTGGTTGACTGACGAAAAGACTCTGTTAGTTATAATTATATAATTATAAAGAATAATCAGAATAATTATTATGATTATTATTCATAGTAGTAGCATTACTACTATAGACATACTGAGTCAATGTATCCTTATATTTTGAAATGTGTAATTGTTTCTAAATTACAAAATTAAATAAAAAAAAAATGTCCTGAATTTACAATTTATATTTTGTAACTAATAATCTATGTATATAAATATAAACATTATCTTTTAAACGTTTATATTTTTATTTATTTATTTATTTTGTGTCATTGTCAATAGACTTCTTAAAAAAAAAACAAAAACAAAATTCTCCTCTGTTAACAATTGAACAACAAATAAAGGTGTTTTTCCTGGTGTATTTAACGACAATAATGAGTGTTAAATTTGATCGCTGTGATTTTTACTGCTGGGGTAACATCCATGTCTCCCTCCGAGTCTCTGTGGGCCGCGGCGTAGTGGCTGATTATCACCTCGAGGATCATGAGCTCAGTCGTTCCAGCGCTGCCACTACTCAGAGGAAAGCGTGCTACTTGACTAAATACATATATTAAATGGGTATAAAATGGAGGCAATTATTCTAAAGAGCTATTTAGTTTTCCAGGAGGGAAAATATCCTGAAGCATATTTCATGGAAGCCTCGGTGTGGTGACACATGTCTGTGAGACATTAGTGCAGCGGACGAGTGGATGATTGCTCCAAGATCAACTGACAATTGGATGATGGGTATATGTGTGTGTGTTTTCCCCTTTACAGTCAATGTAAAACCATTATTTTTGTATTATAAATCTAAGGTGTAAATGCAAAAACACCATTTCAAAAAGACCAGTCGACCCTCCTGCTGCTGCTGCTGCTGCTGCTGCTAATGTCAGGCTAAAGCACAAAGCAATATTTCAAGAAGTCATCCATACAGCCAGCAGGGAGAAGAAGAAGAAGCAGCAGCAGAAGAAGAAGAATAACCACTGGTTCAGTGACAAGAGACCAGTCGCCGCTGGCGAGTTTGAAAGGCCGTGTGTCTGAGAGTGAACCAGTCATTTACACCAGTGCTCATAAATGTAATCCTGTTTTCCATACGTTCCCGGGAGAAAAGCTGCTGATTATGATAATTTCACCTCGTAGCTGCAGGTGAACGATGCACAGATCAGGCACGTGAAGAAAAGACTGCACACTGGACGCACGGCACGTGTGTTCTTGCTGCGTACTATTCGCGTTGTGTGTGTCCGCGCGTCCAAGCGGAAATAGAAAGGAAAAAAGATCTGTTCATGTTGATGGTGACATTCTACTGGCAGTTTTATACAAAGCTGACACCTTTGAAACCTCCGTGCAGTTCCAGCACGGCTTAGAACGGCTCGACTCTACTCAGTTTGGTATCAGACATGCCGTCGTCCATACAGTCATATCACGGCTGAATGAAACTGCCATGATGTCTGGGTGACGGTCAAAGCAGTTGTTCTCTTTGTACTGAATCCTTTTTTCCTCAGTGGATTAAACAGATGAGTTCACTGAATGGTTCAGTACTTCCTGCATGACCGGAGCACGGACTCCGTCTGACACAGTCACTGAAGTGAAATACGGCCGAACGGCTCGTGATTGGGCTCACCATCTCCGTCTTTCAGCAGTGCTGTCGCTAAATACACCAGACTCCTCTGTTAAATATGGACATTTTAGAAATGTCCTTGTTAAATGTTGCAGATTAACGCGTGTTTTCAGGATTTTTTTTAATGCACATTTTTGGAAAAGATTTTCATAATCGACATTCAGTGTGAATGAAAGTGAAAACTGGTTTCTCTGTCAGAGTGAGACGTCATCAAGTGTATTAAAATAAGAGTTGTGTAATGGTGCTGTGGCCACAAAGTCTTTGGTGCAGCGGTCTCAAACTTGCGGCCCGCGGGCCATATCCAGTCCACCACTTAATATCTAGTTGTTATTTCTGCATCTTGTTTTATAATTAATAGATTCATTTTGCACCATAAATGTATTTATATTGTGACTTACTATTTATCATTCCATACCAAAACAAGAACCTTTATTTTGAAGTAATGTAAACTCCACACAAATATTATTTCACTTATTTTTTTCTCAAAAATTTGGACTTTTTCACTTGACCAAACTAGACACTCAGTGACCCCCAGGTCATACGAGTCGAGTGACTTGTGTGTTTAGTTTCTGTCTCTTCTATTGTCAGCTTATTTTTGCAACACGATGACATTTGCCGCAGTAACCGTGTCTCATGTTTTCCTGTATTTTTGTTGTTTCTTCTCCATTCCATAAAACTAAACAGACGAATCTCAGCATGAACTTATCCGTGAAATACAGGCTACAAGTTCAGCCCAACTTAATTTATGCTGAATTATTACCATGTATTGTGAAATATGCATTGTTTTTATAAAAGCATAAATGAAAGTAGAGCAAAAAGAGTAATCGCTTTCTCTGTCTGGAGGGTAGAGTTGTGTTTATTTTAACTATATTCTTCCATTAAAACAAAGACTCTCTTCTGTTTGTCTGATGGGTGAAGCCACAAACAAATCTGGGACAATCTGAAGAAGTTAAAAAGGAAATGGCACAATACTGCAACAAAGCAGTCGGAGATTAATGACAAATGATGCTTGATTGAAACAGAACTAGAGACTGCAATTTTCTTTAGCATCTACTTTGTGAAGCGAGTTAAGGTAACAGTGGGCATTCATCAAATTGGGACTCTGGATCAATTTCCGATTCATAATTTGCAATCATGCTTCTGCGCGTGTGAGCTCTCTGAACCTCAACACAATAGGTGGCAGATGAATCTGAATTGGTGGCCACATGATGATGATGATGATGATGATGATGATGATGGCTTTTTGACAAATGCTGTGGTTTCTAGTGGCTTCTGGTGCGCTATGAGCCTTGATTAAAAAACTATGAGAAATAACTAAAAACGGAAGAAAACTTTTTGTTTCAGAAGCTGTTGTATAGTCACTTTTGTTCAAACCAGGCATTATCATCCTCCTTCGGTGTCTGTGAAGGTTCTCAGTCCTCCAGGTCATTGACATCTTCAGGAAGTGAACTCATCAAAAGGTTTTTATTTATTTTTTATCTTTTGGATGGGTGACTGGATCCCATAGGGGTTATATTTGGGCTGACAGCTTTAAACCAACGCCTATTTAGAACCCTTTCCTGGCTAACTGGGTAAGTGCCAATGTGGTCTTAAAATTAAAAGAAAAAAGTCATGATATGATCAGCTGCAACCTGCGTCAGGATGAGGAACATCTTGTGCAGTTACACATTGGTTTGGTTCCTGAAAATTAAAGAAATGCTTCATCTTTTGTCACACCAGCACCACATTAGCATCAGTATCAGGACTTTAAAGAGACTATGGAAGAAACCGAGTCTTTTCCGATTTAGAGGGAGTCCTCTCTTTTGTGGAGGAGGAAATGGTTTTGGTCGACTACAAGGCTACAGCTGGTTACATCTGCATGATATCCAAAGAGGCTTTATAGTTTGTCAAGAAACAATTAGATTGATAAGTAAATATTTGGATCCAGAAGGAGAGGAACTTTGATGCGAGCACGGCATCTCTGACATCATCAGAGAGCCAACGCCATATGCAATTAATCAGCCATTACGAACACGAAGTGAAAAAAAGTCTCATTATATTACAAATATATATATATGAATAAATATTTGTTCTTCACGATGGCTCTGATACTTTATTGTAAGATGGATATGCTGGAAAATATGAATTAGTAAAGATAGTGAATAAGGAAAAGTCAGCCACACTGATTATAGACAAAAGTGATGTTGATTTAAAAAAAAAAAAAGAAATTCACTGCACAAGTTCACGTCTTCACTCTACAGTTCTGGTCCAGCTTGAATCCTCGGAGGATGATCCAAACTGAAAAGTAATGAGTGCAATTATTTTCAGCAACAGACGTATTTGTGGCACAACAGGGAAAATCCAAATTAAATGAATCCACTCCGCTCGTGTTCCTCGCAGCAGTCGTGATATTCTATAAATCAAGGGCTGCAGACAAATAGTTATTCTATGCACGTGTTTGCCATTAACATGATCGACTGCCAGTTATTGAAGACGTTGATGTCGACAGAGGCTTTATGAAACTTCCACAGAGGTGAGAAATGAGGAAAAATGTATCACTGTCATTTTATTTTAATTCACATGAGGCACGGAAATAAATATCACTGTACAGTTCTGGGAATGGCAGAAAAAAAAAATTAATATTTGCAATTCATTTAAATTTCAGAGAGCGGTTCAGTTTTATATTCATTATGCGGAATACTAATGGCTTTATTATTGTGGTACAAATTGTACAGAACTGAAAATTGATGAAATTTAAATAAGCTGATCTGAGACGAAAGAGGAAAAATGAACCACTAAGTTATACACACACAAAGTGTGTCTGCACGATTACACTTGCGGCAAACTATACCGTTGACCAACTGTAGGGGGACCCTAAGAGCAAATCCCACTTTATGTTACTTTAATTAAAATGTCAACCTAAATATGGCACAACATATTATATTTAAAAATATGATATGAAAGAGTATGGAACAAAAAAAAAAAAGGGAAATGAAATATCCGAGTCTCTTCTATTATGTTGACAAGTCAGGAACAAACAATTTGAGAGGAAAACATGATCCTTACAAGGACCACATGGTGGTGCAGTGGCTAGAATTGTTACCTTACGGCAACAAGGTCACCCGTGGCGTGACCCTCATGTGGAGGATAAAGCAGCAGAGAAGGAGTAAATGTTCCTTATGAATCGTATCTTGCAAACGAAAATGAAAAGGAACGTCAAAACAGCTGTTTTGCATTTTGCAAACTTCCACATTGTGGACGATAAAGTTTAACCTGAAACCTAAACATGTGCTTTGTTGTGTGGGAACATACAGTTCACGTCACTGTGACTCATGCCGTCGTTGAGGTGAAGTAAAATCCCATAATGAATTAGAAGCAAATTTATATCTATATTACTGTAAAAAAAAAAGAGAGCGCTCCAATAAAAAAATAAAAATTTAGTAATAAAACAACAGTTTGAAAAATAATGAGGTTGAGTTTTAATGAACTTTTTATTGGTTCATCTCTATATCGACAAAGGCTATTCATATGATAATTATTGTTTTAATATCTCATGTATTTAATATTGAACACTTCAGGGTTTCGGTGGAACTGTATAGATTAAATGCTATTTACTTGTAATAAATCATCACAAACCAAAGTGCATATGTATTCATATTAATAATTTATACTGTAATAACCCCAGAGCATGTGGCTGCATTTGGGTCTAACTGCAAAAGCAACATGCAGTTTATTTTACTCCACAGGAAAATGGACGCCGAGTCGCAGCCCAGAGCAGAGTTCATTAACACAAAGATGATGTATGTTCTCACGCAGGCTCTGCTTTTACCGGAATAATCACACTTTTTAAAGCACATTAGGCCTGAAATGTATTTTAATAAGCTAAAATGCACAACCTCCGTCCAGTTCGATAAGTAAGCGCTGACTGCCATAATTTCAGAGCAATGAAAACACAGGGAGACATTCAAATAATAATAAAAAAATAAGCCTGATTACATTTGCACAGTTACCAGCTAAAGTTTGCTGAACCCCACAGGCTGGAACCACTTCTTACACTGTGCGATCACGATAAAAGTCAGAAAACCTTTGCACAAATTATCCCACAATTAGGTGTTAAAGGTTCTGCTCGCCGTGTGAATCCAGGCCGTGTGCGACAGAATAAGCTGGAATGCAATCAGCCACCAGGAGTGTCAAGACGTCGGCTCACAGGACTCTCATGCCTGAAACGCCTGCGTCAAAAATGACTGATTATACAACTCCAAAAAAGTTGGGACACTGAGTAGAATGTAAAAAAAAATAAAACCCACAATGCAGATTTGCTATTTTCAAATACAGCATATCAGATGTTGAAACTGAGACATTTTACCATTTGATGAAAAATATTAGCTCACTTTGAATTTGTTGGCAGCAACACATGTCAAAATAGTTGGAACAGAGGAAACAAAAGGCTGGAAAAGTAAACGGTAGAAATAATTTTAGACAGTCTTCACTCCACTGTTGTATTTTTGTTTCACATGGTCTCAGCCACTATTTTCTAACATATAAAATATGGACAAAAGTATTTTTGTCCACACGTGTTACATATGGAATTCGGTGTTTCAGTCAGGCTTCGGTCTAGACCCCTTATCTCATAAGAAGGAACATTTTTGGACAATGCTATGATCCCAACTTTTCCCTCAACAGTTTGAGGAAGATCCTTTTCTATTCCGACATAACTGTGTCCCAGTGGACAAAGCAAGGACGATCAAGACATGGTGTGGACACAGAGTCCTGACCTCAGCCTCATCCAGCACCTTTGAGAGGAAGTGGAACAGAGATTATTGTGAGCCAGACCTTCTCGTCCAACATCAGTGTCTGACCTCATCGATGCTCTGCAGCAGGGGTGTCAGACATGTGGCCCGTGGGCCAGAATCGGCCCGCCAGAGGATACAATCCGGCCCACATAATGAATTTGTGAAAGTTTCACACAATCCGTATGTGAACTACGATATTTTTCAGTTCCAGATTCATGTGACAAACTGTTAAGATTCACTGTGATCTTTAGTTTTAATGCACATGTGAGAGTGTAAATCGTAAACGTAGGTATAATATTACACTTATTTTTCTCAAGATATTTCAGGTTGCTCATAATGTTTTGTAAAAAAAGATACTTCATTAAATGTAAATCAAAGGGAAACATTTGGATTTCTTGTTGTTTATAGGTTGTTATGCAATTATTTTACTGGTCCAGCCCACTTGAAATCAGTTGCACTGTATGCGGCCCCTGAACTAAAATGAGTTTGACATCCCTGCTCTACAGAATGAATGGGCACAAATTCCCATAAAAACCCCTCAAAATCATGAGGAACGTCTTCCAAGAAGAGTGGAAGCTGTTGGAGGGACCAACTCCATATTAAAGTCCTGTGTCTGTATTTTAAAATGTCATCACAGTCCCAATACTTTTGTCCGAGAAGAATCTCTGCATTTGCTTTACACAGACTTTCAGCGACTGAGTTGGGAAAGTCACAACTCCAGCAAAACCCCTGTGATTCAACATCATCTACTTCAACCACTGGGAATGTGCTGTGCTTAAGTGCGGGTGCGATGAGTCACGCTAACCTGCTGGCCAGATGAAAAACATGGGGAAAAAAATGACACTTGACACGTCCGAGCCAAACTGTAGAACACGTCTTTGTTTGGAAAGTCTGCAGATTTGTCCGTCATTTCTCGCCGTGCAGTTGGATTAGAGAGGGATTTCTTCACGGCCTGTTTCTACAGGCGGAAGGATTAGACTGACCAATCATGTGTCCAGCTGTCACGCAGCTGTCATTTCGCACCAACCTCACAGCGTTTCTGAGTCGGCTCACAACGAGTTTGCCGCACACCTGTAAGTCCTCTAAGTCCCACATGTGCACAAGTGTTATTGGAAGAGAAGATGACATTTAAACAAATTGTCACCTAATCTGTTTCGGTAAGGGCAGCACTTGATAAGTGAACTTGGAACTTTGAGGGAGATAACTTTTGAAATGCCAGCTGCCATGAAAAATAACACGGTGCTTCCTGGATTAAGGGGAAAATATATAACGTCGTGTTCCCATGAGAAGAATCTGGCACTGGCCCTAAATTAAGAAAAGAGGTGACATCACAGTCCAGTCAGTGTTGAGAGTCCTGCTCAGGATCAGTCTATCCTTATGGGTTTTTGAATTAATTCATTTTGATTTAGACAAATTAAAAGAATACAAACGTTTGAAAAATATAAATAAGAGGCAAGAATAATCGATACCACTTCTCCTCCTTCTTTCAGCTTCTCCCTTTAGGGGTCACCACAGCGGATCATCTGCCTCCCGGTCAATAATCAATACCAACAAGACACAACAGATCAAAAATGAAACAGAAAAAAAGGTAAGTTTCTCTCTTCTGTGTCGGAAAGTGTGACCTTATTGAACCCAACCTGCACCATGTTTTTAAAAGTAAATGTTAAATAATCATTTTAAAGCTTTCTGCAAGTTAAATCTAAGACTTTTCCTGGACTCTTTTAATGCTCTCTGGAATTTCACAATAAAGGCACAGATTCAAATGCATACATTGTTTAGAAATCTATTGTTGCTGTTACAATTGTTGTGCACAATTGTTGCAGAGCGCAGGAGGTCAGAGTGTTCCAACGAGTCCTTGAAATACTTGAAAGACTGTGAGTTTCAAAAAGAACAATTCAAAGCCCTTGAAATTCACCCTTGTTCGTTTACGACTCCACCTACTGTTTCACGCCCTGCATTGCTTGAAGTATACGTATGAGGACTAGGTCTAAGCAGAAGAAACGTAGAAGAATCGTAATTACCAGCAGTGTTATGGACACTGTCCACTGTCTCTCTCCACCAGTGATGTGAGATTCCATGCAGAACAATGGGTGGGTAATGTTAAGCAAGAAAGAGCAAATAACGCCATGGGAGAAAAGGGGTTTACAAGTTGCCCTCCCGTCTTAAGCTGTGTCAGCTGATTCTTGAATTTGAGGGAGTCGGTCCTGAAAAATCCTTGAATTTAATGTCAATCAGAGAGTGGCAACCCTGGTCAGATGTGTCCTTGTAGATGTGTTTGGCTTTTGGTGGAAGCAGGTGCTCACTGCACAGTGACGATGGTTGGAGTTAAGTGGACAGATTAGCGCCGTGGAATACGTGAGTAAGAGCAGAGACATTGAAGAGCGGGAACAAAAGTTTGTTTGGGTTAAACCGTCTGCACATTGCGACGGTGGGATTTTTTTGATCAGCTTAGGTGGCACAAACGACTTGAATCAGGCTTCTGTGACGGAGATGCACAAGAAGAAAACGCGAGCAAAAGGTCGATCTGATATCGGCACGTTCTTTGTCAATGTCACGTCAACTTCTGCAGCTGGAAAAAATTGCCGCCGCTGAGGTTTCGTCGGTATATCCTGTCAATTTGTAAGTCAGCAATTTGGCAAAAAAAAAAAAAAAAGTGTGTGAAGTGATGTGAATGTTTTCATCTCACATAGCTATTGTCTCTGTGGATTTTTGTGTGTGTTTTTGATCACTGTTACATTAGCACAAAGGTTCAGTTTGGTTTGATTTTTTACGTAGAACAGAAAGGCAGATATTGAAATCCGACATTGATATTGATTCTGATCCAAACAACGTCATAGTCGGCACTGCACACACTGATGCTCTTCGTAGGTCGCCTGCTAAGTTTGAAGACTGTCGAGCAAGTACAGATGTGGAACGTACAGTCAGATGTTGCTCGAATACACTACCGTTCAAAAGTTTGGGGTCACTTAGAAATGTCCTTATTTTTGAAAGAAAAGCACTGTTTTTCAATGAAGATAACATTAAACTAATCAGAAATACACTCCATACATTGTTAATGTGGAAAATGACTATTCTAGTCTGGTTTTTAATGCAATATCTACAGAGGTGTATAGAGGCCCATTTCCAGCAACCGTCACTCCAGTGTTCTGATGGTACATTGTGTTTGCTAATTGCGTTAGAAGGCTAATGGATGATTAGAAAACCCTTGTGCAATGATGTTAACACAGCTGAAAACAGTTTAGCTGGTTAGAGAAGCTATAAAAGTGACCTTCCTTTGAGCTAGTTGAGTATCTGGAGCATCACATTTGTGGGTTCGATCTAACCTTGTCACTGTCTTGACTATATTTTCTATTCATTTTGCAGCTCATTTGATAAATAAAAGTGTGAGTTTCCATGGAAAACGCAAAATTGTCTGGGCGACCCCAAACTTTTGAACGGTAGTGTATGTTGAATTGTGAGCATTTGCTGTCTTAGATATCTTTTAATTCCAATCCGTTAATCCGTACAACGTTTCCTCATTTACATACCACCTTAATTTCAGAGAGATCCATAACAGAAATAATCACCCTCTCTGCAGTTGGACATTAGTGGGAGTGTGTGTGTCTCCAGATGCAGAGTGTGGCGAGGCAGATTGTAACAGATGTAAGAGGGACAAGTTGATCAAAATAATGTTAACACGTTGGCAAGTGGCCTCACTCTGGGAGTTGTCGGGGACCTGGCTCATAATCTACTTCAAAAGCAGCTTGCACCACAGGAAGAGACGCACGCAGAGTTAAAAGCAGGGACAGAATCCCCCCCCCCTCCATCCAAACGTGCACCTCTGTTCCTCCCCATGACTGACAGTTGTTGCGGTGAAACGCTGGGGCTCCGGGCGTTGCCAGAAGGAATAAAAACCTCCACTGATTCTGATCCAATTTGTGGCAGCCAGGTTACAGGCTTGTGCATTCATTGAAGAGGACAAGAGTGTTGGAATTGGCATTCTGGTGCGGTGCATGAGCAGTATGCGGGTGGGCAGTGTTGCATTTGGGAGATCGATGGTGTTTTCTGGCAATGTGGGAGTGCACAAACACACACACACACACACACACTGGTTTCCATGACTTCAGAGGACATTGCATTGACTTAAATTAATTTCCTGGAGACTTACTCTGACCTTAACCATAATTACTAGGGCCCCTGACCCTGACCCTAACCTTAACCTCAGCCTAACTTTAAAAAGCGTCTTCACCATAAACTGTAGTAACTTCATTTGTGTCCTCATAAGGAAGACAAGTCCCCATCATGTGGACAGATATAGGTCCCCACAACATAAGGAACACCAGGTACACAAACACAGACACCCTCGTCAATCAACAGTTCTCCACAGCCCGGGGTGACAGTGGAACCTGTGTGCTGAAAATGAGACCCAGTGCACTGTAAAGCCACACCCACACGCCCCCCCCCCCCCCCCCCCCCCTTCCCACCCCTAAAGGCACCACTTTCCTGTGGAGGTGGTGCCATGTTCTCCCACAGTAATTGGGATGGAAAGAGAGTTGTGGGTGGATGGTGTTTTTTTTTTCTTGCTGGTGGAATAATTCTGTTTCCACTGCAAAACAAGAATGGAGGAGTGATGTAATTTTCTCACTGTAATCACTGCAACTCTGATGCAACGTACACAAAAAAGCAGCTTCTTCTGCTGCATATACAGTAGGGGGACACACTGCACTAGGGCAGCAACAATTATTTGATTAATCGATTATTAATCAATCACTAAATTAATTGTCAACTATTTTGATCAGCGATTTTAGAGGTCTTTCAGATTTTTCAGCTTCTTTAATGTGAATATTCTGGCTTCATTGCTCCATTTGACAGAGAATTTAGTTAAACTGAAAAATGCTGGTTTGTGAGAAGATCATCATTTCGAGGTTTTGGAAACACCAATCAGCATTTTCTCACATTTTTTGGACCAAACAAACGGAGAAAACAATTGACAGGTTCATTGACGATGAAACTAATCATGAGCTGCAGCTCTATACTGCACATGTATGTTACATGTAAGTGCATAATGGAGATGCAAACAATCCATGTGCCGTACAGTTCATGTCCCTTTAGAGCTAAAATCAGGGTGTTTGTTTTCCCACCATCTGTTTGCTGAGATCAGTGAGTGACTTAAAGGGAGGTTTTTGAAGTGTGCCTGTATAATGTACTTGCTGTGTGAATCTCTGTACCAGGAACCTGCTTGAGACACAGACATGGCTTCCAGCAGGGACACGAGAAAAAACAGATTTTAGACACTTAACAAAAGGCTGAGTTAATAAAATCTACTCTTTCTTCAGTCTATGACATGTTAACAACAGGCTTTTCTCACTCTCCTGCACCAAAGTCTGTGCAGTCCTCTGTTGTCTCCGTCTCTAATTGAAATGTCTTATTTTCTGACTTTGGTGATTAAAATCCTTTGATCAGATTTACCTACGTTGCATAAAGTCACCATACAAGGCAGCATTTGCGAGCCAAACAAATTCTGAATTTCTGAATGGAAGTTGGTGAGTAAGAGGTTAACAAACCTGAGGATAAAGTTGGAAAAGGCTGTCTAATCATGAGATAAACTGCTAGAAATATTCTGAAGGTAACATAAACTTAAGCAGGCATGGATTTTATTAGGTGGGCATACCAAGTCTTGTGAGGATTGTTGTGAGTCTTCTACGAAAGTTTGAAGACCCATTAAACCTATTCAAAACAATACAACATGTGTCATTGATTGGTTCTTAGTGCATTTAGATCAATAAAGTGGTCTGCATATTGATGCATTTGTGTCTTGTGATTTATTACCAATTTCCAATAGTACTGATGACTTTTTACACCCATAGTACGAGTCACTTTATTTGACCAAGAGTTTGGGTGTAGGAGGAGTTGATTTAAAAGTAAGAAAAATAGTTAATCACATGAGTTTCATCCATAATACAAATCAAGATTAGGAAATTGGTAATATTTCTGGATCGTGGTTTTCTATCCTGAGCTTCAATCTTGTGAACATGAACGGACTCAACAATTTTCTATTTTGCTAGCATTTCCAGGGACTGCTGCTTTAAGGTCCTACTCTACGCACCATTAATGGCTAAAGGAGCTACGTATGCAGGATGTACTTGTCGAGCGTGATCAGCATTTGTCCTTGGACATTATATCCAATCATGAACACATACAGTATGTGCCTAAACGTGGTCATATACTCATGACAACGTTCACATCTCGCATGTCTGATGCCGTTGCCACTGGGGAGAGTTTTCCCAGAACAAATCCCATCCTGTTGCAGATTTGGTTAAAGAGCGCACGCGCTGCAGCAGTCGAGCAGATCAGTTCCCCAGAGAGAGCGGCTCAGTCAGATGTTAAGGTGTGAATCTCTACCTGCCTGGGAAAGTGGAGTGTGTCTCGGCGAGGAGGCGACAGGCAGGAGGACTGTTTGATCACTGCGCCGTCTTCCAGGACTCACACCTGATTGATGGAAGCTGTCGTGTGCTAAATTGATCTATTTTTCTCCTGCCTCCTCATATGCTAAGGCTACACTGTGAGCAAACATGCTGTTGAGTTGGCAGACGTCTTCATTTGCCCCCTGCTATTTCCATTTCTGCCCTGATCTGTTGGAGGAAACTTTTCCGTCTTTGATTTTTAATTGAAACTGGAAGATATCACTAAGTCCTGTAGCAGGAAGTGGGTGGAAAAAACACAAAGAATCGTGGTTTCTGATGTGTTGAATAAAGCCATTTTCACACAAAAATTGTGAACCCTTGTGAATCCACCAGTAAGTGGAAAATAACTGGTGCATAGCTGGTAGTTGTTCTGCCCTGTAGTGTATTTTCCACACCATGTCACCCTTGCGACTTTTGTAAACTTGTAGGAATAGACTGCATGAAAAAATTGACGTGGCCCTCTGGTTTTAAAAGTGTAGCTTAGGATGTAGGATGAAGGTAGCAGTTTGCCACCAGGGGGCGACTCCGCTGGTTGCAAAAAGAGCTCTGTTTAAGTTTTTAATCCTCACTTGATTTATAATGTCAGCAAACATTTTCCGTAAAAGTTTATGGTCTCAATTGCTACTTTCAGGTTTTCTTTGATGGAACATGATGATTATGTTGAGATTACAAGAAAATACATGGTAAAACACGATGCATATGAATGGACATCGGTATCTTTCACAGCTGACACCGTACGATTGGCACCTGGTTGCTGTTTCAAAAATGATGTTGGACAAATTGCAAATCTCAAGGCTAATCGGAGGATTACGTTCCACCTCTGATAAATAATCTATGGTCGTAAAAAGTAAGGTTCTCTCCAAACACTGTGGTTAAGTGTCTGTTAGTGTCTGTCATAGAGAAGTCATGTTAGTTTAAACCTGAGTTGGAATGGTTTTTGAGAAATGTCTCTTTAGATTGTCATTCATCTCGGTCAGTTTCCCAAAGGTCATTGATTCAGTTGCCACCAATTAAGTGGGAACATGTTCAACAAGCTCAAAAAAGTGGGTTGGGACTTCATTAAACATTGGACAGAAAAGTTAAATGTGATAAAACCTATAAAACCTGTGCCATCGTCTCAACAAGGTGTATTTTACAAATCTGCTCGACTGCAGCTGATTTCCAGCCTGTTTTTCAGTCTCTGCCTCTGCTTTATTCATGACATCCTGATGTTTTCCTGTTTTGCTTGCTGCTTTACCTGCTTCTTTTAAATGTATTTATTAGATTGTTAATCTCTCCAGGGTTGAGTGACAGATTAAAAACCTGTTCTTTTGATGCATGCTGGGAACATAGTTCTTGCTCTCCATCATTTCACCTCAGAAACCTGACGTAAAAAAATCATTAGTGAAGCGGCGATTAAAGTCACGCAGGTAGGATTGTCCGGGAAAAAAAAAACTAGTTAATGTGCTTTATAGCTTGTTTTGTACACAGATATTCCATGACACGAACACACACGTCATTCTTCAATCAGTTTCCTCTAAAAAGTATTGCAAATTTAATTAGAATTCCAAGTGGAACTCAGAATTTCCAACCAGCAACCTCAACAACACTGACATGGGGTTCCAAGATAACTGCCATCACACAAACACTGCTACTTTTACCATTATTTACACTTCTGACTTATATGTTTCATAGGAAATCAAAGGCAGATATAATTTGAAAAATATCAAATCACAACAGGCAACATATTGGACACGAAAGACCTGCAGAGTCTATTTCTTCAGAGTTTGGAGGATGTTCAGAGGTTTAGTTCTCCCTCATATCACTTGATTTTTATTATGCTGAAAGGTTATTACAGAAATTATTGTTCAATAAAACCAAAAAAAAAAAAAAAAAAAGATTCTGCCTACTTTCCCTTTAATTCTTCAATGGCTAAAAATCCACCGGTGGTGTTATATCATGATCATTTCCAGGGAGGAAGCTAATTTTCACAGTTTCATTTGGTTGTCGTCAGCATCCACTGACTGTGAATCTGCCATAATCCAGAGGGAGCGGATGAAAAACGTTGACACGCTCCTCTGGGCTGCCGCCAGTTTTTAACCACGAGTGCTCACGACTGTTAAGGTTTATGAGCATATGTGGATGCAGGCGTCGCCACTCAGGGAACCTCACCTTATCGCTGGAGAAGAAGAAGAAGACTGCAGTCTATAATAATGATAGTAATAATAATAATAAAACCCTGATATTTACAGTTTACTGCTACTTTTCTCCAACAAATCTGCCAAAGCTGAACATGATGCTGATGCAGATGGTGCTTTTAATTTATGTTTTTAGGTTTTTTATAGTGAGGAAGAGTCAGATGTTTATTAAAAAAATACTGATCATCTATTAAACCAGATTCTTTTCGTAGAGCTAACATATGACTTTCAGTTATATAAAATATGTCTCTACTCTTGACTATGACATGTGCTGCTGGTCACCATCGGAAAAGAACTTTCCATCCCAATGGGTTCCATGTGGTTAAATAAACTAAAATAAAATGTAAATAGTAAATTCCACCGACATCACCGCGATGATGAAACTATGCTTGCGACTCTCACACTTTGCAATTTGTAGACTTTTATCTCCGACAATCAATAATGACCTTGATTCAAAGACAGGAATCCTGTAATGCGATGCAGCCGTAAATAATTTGGCGCGGCACTAAATTCCGTTGCTCTGCGTCACCTGCTGGCGAATAATAAAACACTTTCACATCATATATCATGAGCTCACGGCTCAGCCTCGCTCACTCACGCAGATGCATCATCATTGCAGGGGAGGAAACAGGATGAATTGTGTCTTCCAGGTGTTTATTTCAGTTGCTCTATGGTGTGTGTGTGTTTCAGGTGTAACTCATGTTGTGGGGACCTTAATCTAGTTCCACAGTCACATTATGGGGACTTGTCTTCCTTATAGGGACAGAAATCAAGTCTCAATAATGTTAATTATTACATTTTAAGGCTAAGACACCAGGTTATGGTCAAGTACCAAAATTAGGTTTGGGAACCAGAACCGACACGGAGCCCTGCTGGTGTGAAAGGGCTAATGGAGACCAAAACCTGGTCCTGAAAAGGCTGAACCTCATTCCTAAGGGAACTGGTTAAGTTTAGGACTGAGATTTGACTTGTGGTTGGTTCAGATTAGAGTGTTTGTATAAAGCATTTGCTAGTTTGTGACAGTACATGATAACATAAATTGAAAATCACAGTATCACAGTATTGTCATTGCAGTAGCAGTAGTAGAATGTGAGCATTCGAATACAATCATTTAGCTCATGCAGTTCATGGTTTGGACGTATTTTTAATTCAATACTACTAAGAAATAAAGAAAATAAATGATTTTCTTTTTTGAAACGTTTCCAACACATGCTTGGTACACACTGGAAGTGTGTGTGTGGTATGTTACAGCTGGGGTGTGTCTTTCTTTTGATTTAAGCACATACAGTACAATGTTATGTTAACCAATGAGGCCGTTCACTCTTTACAGATTTGTTGTCTGTATGTCACCAACGTTGCAGTTTCAAAGTAAAAGCACTCCAGTGTTTCAGTGTGATCCTCATTCCATTCATTTGTGTTTGTGGATTTATACTGAAGCGTCCTGCTGCACTGTTGATGACAGATGAGTATTTAGAGTTTTTAAAAGTTTAAAGTGATTTAAAATTTATTTTCCAAAGGGGAAAAACTCCACGTCTGATTTTTTTTCTCTCTCATATTAAAAACCACAGAGAACAAAACAAGTAGAAAGAATAATTATCTAACCTCATATATGCATTTCTTTCTTTAATTTGCTGTTTATTTACAGCATGTAATCCTCTGTCTTACATTTGGAATACAGTTCCAAATGCCATTACAGCAACGTCAACAGTAATCTTTGTAAATAAAGATGTTTTTTTGAACCCGTGTTCTGCCTCTGTAGAAATTAGCCACTTAAAAAAAACAAAAAAACCTGGACTTTAATTAACCAGTTGTGTTTAATCGAAAACGATAAACAAACATCTTAATTAAAATCATTTTTATTATCTGGCGCTAAGATGACTGCTGATATCTCACCTCTTAATTGCACCACTTATTGAAAAGGCGATATTGCAGTGAACTGGGAGGGAAACGTTACACACAAACGAAGGAAAGAGGCCAGAGATGAAGATCAGAGGATGTCACAGTGTTGCTGATGAAAGTGCAGCAGCTAATATGTTATGGATTATTGTCATTTTCTAGCTCGTGAGCACTCAGCCTGCATATTCACCAAGTTATGATGTCTTTATGATTTTCACTGCCGCTCAGAGCTGCAGCCCCACTCTCTCACCGCACTATCACATCCAATTTATAGCTGTGGGCGTTCCAGCCTGTATAAAAACTGTGTCCAGGTTCGGGTTTGGTTTATGTCTCGCCAACAAAGTGATGACGCTAAATCCTGCTGAAGTAAATAATATGTAGATCTCCATGACGGGAAGATATATAATCGTTATTCCGAAATAAGAGCCGCACTATTTCACACAGTCATAGCACATTTATAAGTAAGACAATTTACAGCGGTTAAACACATAGCTGCTCGGTGTTTGGCATGCTTACTAAATCAAACATTTTAAGAGGCTGCACTGTTTCCAAACAGACCAGAGCCAAAGTCTCAGGCTAAAGATGAGTTTAGTCGCTGTGTGATACTGCACTGCAAAATTTTTTTTATTTTTTCTTATTTCTTATTGTCTTCGTGTACCTTATCATATTCTTTAAAAAACAAAAAGTGAAAAGAAACATCTTTGCAAGCAAGTTCTGTGGTGAAAAAAAAATCTCAAGAAGAAATATTTAAATAAATATAAACAAAGTAGATTTTCCTTGAATCTCAGAATTTTACTTTTTTTCCTCTGCAATTCAGAATTAAGTAAAAAGTCAAAATTTGTTTTCCGATAAATGATTCACATGTGGCTCGTCCTGCTCTTTCTTTATCCATAAATAAAATATTACAACTAACTTTAAGCTCTAATTACCAGTAAGAAACTAATCTTCTAATAGAGAAGACACTGAAGATCAAATTTGAACCTTTTTATTCTTTTGCTAATAAATTATTCTTAGATGTTAGACATTTGTAATTAAATTCGGCTTAATCAGGAAAAGGAACTCTCATTTTAAGCAAACTTTTCTCGCACTGTTGATGAAATTTCTGTGCTTGTGATAAGCACAACTTTAAAAAAGAATTCTGTCCAGTTTTGTCAAATTTTTGTCCTTTTGTTTGAAACGGCATATTGCATTCTTAAAGTGGATTTACAACAAGCTAGTTTTAGGAATTCTACACTGCAAAAACAGCACTAGTAGAAATAGGCCTGATTAATTTAAATGTTCTTGTTTTAAGAAAAAGAATCTTCCAGTTGGGTAAGTAATTTTCACTACATATATAATACATAAAACTAACCCCACAGCCACGTTCAACCTGTTTTGTGCCTTTATAAATGACCTTATTTCTTATAATTAAAACTTAAAGTAAACAGACAAAGCTTTGTATATATAATAAATTAGATTATTTTTCTGGTGCAAAAATAGCTTTCATAGATTATTTTTCTGTTTAGGCAAGAAATAAGAACAATTTCCCAGAAAAACCCAAGCTGCTTTTACCTTCTTATTTTTTAAGAAAATATTTTTTTTTCAGTCTAGCCAACAAAATAATTATTATTGGCTGAATTTTCTGCCAAGAAAACTGTGATCAGTTTCAGAATATTTGGCTTATTTGTAGCAGGGATGATTTTACAGTGTGGGAGCATGGTCCGGAACGTTACACAGAAAATAAGCTTTATCTTCAGCCTGCACCTTTTCGGTCTACTTCTTTATGTGCAGAATGTTGCTACTTTATATATATATATATTTATTTATAAGAATGTCGTCACACACAAATGTACCCGAATTTACTTGTGAATAATTCTGACTAAAATAACCTAATAAACAAAGATTTCTGAATTCTGAATTCTAGAAGTGAACTTCAGCGGAATGTTCCGTCATTTTCATCTTTTTCATCATGTAAACACAGTGTGTGTCATTTTCCCATCATGCACCTGTATGCTGGACTCAGCCTCAGGGTGGTGTCTTCTCTGGTCGACCCCAGACTCTGTGGTTCTGGTGCTCTGGGCTTGTTCTTGTATGATCACTGTCTTTTCAGGCTGCCCCCCTTCCCTCACCTCACCCCAGCCCGTCCTTTTTTCTTGCCACTGGCAGGATTTCTTGATGTCGGCCTCTGGTACGTCCCATGGAGAAGGACTTGATCCTCCATAATATTCAATCTTCCTCCTCATCATCCTCTGGTCCTCTGCTGCCCGAGGCAGTCTCTCAGCCCAGGGTGGCCACTTCACCAACGTATTCCCGGATGTTCCTTGTGTCCTTCTGGATCGCGGCTCTGACGGTCACTAATCTTTTCCCTGTCTTGTTTTGCTGCTCGCTGAGTCTCAGGGTGTTGGACTTTGGCTGGAGTTTTCATGCCGTGACAACACTGGACTTTCTCTTCTCCTGAAGCTAAAGTAAAGACGACAAACAGCACACGCTTGTGGTGTTTTCAGGAATATTTAAAGTGTGCATGAAGCAAATACAGGTGGAATAAAAGAAAACTCTGAAGTCCTCACTTCAGGATTTTCTAGGTGTCTCTAATAATATGGCTCAATGACGCACAATGCAGTTCCAGCACGGCTTGGCTCTACTCTACTCAGTTTGGTATCAGGGATGTTGTTTTACTATGTTACTATAGTTCCTTCTGAACGTGGACAGGGTCGTCACAGCACGGCTGCATGAAACTGCCATGATTTCGTTTTATTCGAATCACAAACACACAAACACGTGACGGTCAAAGCGGTTGTTTTCTTTGTACCGAATCATTTTCCTCAGTTTTATAAACAGATGAGTTCACTGAATGGTTCAGTACTTCCTGCATGAGCGGAGCACAGCCTCCGTCTGACACAGTCACTGAAGTGAAATATGGCTGAACGGCTTGTGATTGGGCTCACCATCTCCGTCTTTCAGCAGCGCTGTCGCTAAATACACCAGACTCCTCTGTTAAATATGGACATTTTACAAATGTCCTCGCTAAATGTTGGAGATTAACGCATGTTTTCAGGATTTTGAAGTCTTTTTAACTGATCTACAGTTCAACATTGTTCGCTTTGATTCTTGTGTCGGACGTCGCGCTCATGACTCTTCCAGTGACGGCGCTCTCTGACCAATCAGTGGCCGGGCAGTCTGTCCACGTCACATTTTAGCATCAGCTCAGCTCGACTGGAACCTCGACAGAATAGGTATTAAAAAAACACTGGTAATGGTAAATCATGAATAGTTCTGTTTAGTTTTTAACCACAGACATGTTTGCTACACTATTTGTGCGCCCAAAATACCATGTCGAGTGTTGTTATTGGCTGTACATTTCTGACACAGTGAACTGGGCGGTGACATCACTCCCCGGTCTGATGCGCCTATGCTGCTGTCGACGACTTTGTCCCAAGACTGTGTCTTACCTCGATGGAAAAACAGAAAGGAAAAAAAAAAAAGATGAGGAAATGAAGTGGAGAAGAAGAAGAGAAAGAAGAGCAGACTCCTGCTGTGAGGCTGCAGTACCACCAATAAAGAAAGGGGGAGACAGAGAGCAGGACTGAAGCTAAACCCGAACAGTGTGTTGTTCAACTGTGACCAAAATGGAGAAAATGTCGCTTCTCTACTTGTTTTGTGTAAAGGATTTAATTATATTTGTTAGAGACAACCCCATTGTTTCAGAGCAAACAATGTTGCTGAATTTTACATGATTTTAAAACCTAATTTTAAACAGGCTGCAACTTTTTTTTTAATCATTCAAAATTGGAAAGGTGGCTAGAAACACATTTTCCTTTGGTTTGACAAAATCAGTTTTCAATTTTTATCACATGACATGGCCCTAAGCAAAAATAAATGCATTTCAGCACATAATATAAAAAAAAACAAAAATCAAGTCAAACCTACTCAAAGGCTGATTAAACATCCAAAAATAAACAGGCCCCACAGCTGAGGGAAATGCGACGCTAACACCTAAATTACAGGGACTTTGCAACTTCCGCACTAAATGTAAACACTCCCACTCACTGTGTGTGAAAACAAACAAGGCACGGTTTAAACAAAATCCCACTCATTTCAAACAATCTGCTCCAGGGGGAAGAAAAATCAGCACATGAAGTGAAGATTTATTTTCAACCTACCTGAGAGAAAAATGCTGCCACAGAACCCAAGCATAACCAGAAGTAATCAATTTGGCAATCTACAATAATAATAATAATAATAATGATAAAAAACCCCACAGTGCAGACACAAAACAGTAAAACTCAGAGCTATTAAAGCAGAATAAAACAAAGAAAATGATAAAATTTGGGCTAAATAATGTAACAAAAGCAATGGATGTACAGTACATTTAGAGGAAGAGATTCTTCTTGTCTGAGATGTAAAGGGAGGGAGTTCCATAATCTACAAGAGGAGAAATGATTCATAAAATCTTCAAGATCAAGTTGAGGAGCCATGTCTGCCATGATACTGTTATAGAACAGAGGTCTCAAACTCGCAACTTAATATCAAGTCAGGATTAGTTGTTTCTGTCTGTTTTTTTTTATTATAACAAAACAAAACACAAAACACTTTTATTTGGAAATTCTGTTGACTATCGTCATGAGTATCAATTTGCATTATTGTGGCAGAATATTGTGAAAATAATAATTTTAGGCTAATATCACCAGCCCCTACTGAACTGTTTTCTTTTGTTTTTCACGAACTGTGTCTTATTTTCCTCTGAATAATAATAATAATAATAATGATAATACACTTTATTTTTATAGCACAAATGTTACAAAGTGCTAATCGTATATTACAGGGCGCCTTGCCTGGTAAGAAAAGAACAAACCCAACAGTTCACACAGTGAGTAAACAGTAGAGACAAAGACAACAAAACATATCAACAAACAAACAAACAAACAATACAAAAAGTATGTTGGACTAAGTCTGACAAGAGAGAGGGGAAGAAGACCCAATAACAAAGTAACAAAACAAAGGAAAACAACAGTAAAACACAAACGACAGGCACAAAACTAGAACATGTACATGAATGATCCCTTATTCATGTACTGAAAAGATTCTCATTGGACTCAGGATCATGAGAAGTTGAGACCCATTTTCTTTGTTTGATCCCATTGAATCCTTTCTGTGATTTCAGCATTTCAGCATGAGACATTGATTTACCTGTTTTTATTGGCCGACTTGTTTATTTGTGTGGTTTATATATATGTTTTTAATATTCTCTACAGTATTTTATTGTTTAATTGTATGTTTTGTTTGTTGTTTAGGTCCTTTAGGTGGTATATGTTTTATTTACAGCACTTTGTTGTTGTGTTTAAAGTGCTGTATAAATAAAGTTGGATTGGATTGGATTTCTGTGAAAATGCAGTGAAACACAGCTGCTCGGAGTCTGCCTCTGCACTTATCTGGACCATTTCGTCTCCCATCTCTAAAAGACCAGTTTGATTAGATGTCTGATTATCGTCGCACTGCAGTGGCCCATGGAGCTCGTGATAGCAGCCTCATCCTTGGACACTATCAACCCACAACATGGTTCGGACGCGTCGTGCCCGCATGCGTCAGTGATTAAAGGCCTCGGCCACTGGAAACTGCTCTCCAGGGCTAAACCAGGCTATCGGCAGCGACAATTACTGCGCTGTAAGACTTACTCTCGCAGCAGCAGCAGCAGCAGATAAGATGAGGATGAGATCAAAAATCTCTCCCTTCTTCTTATCTGACAATTACTGGGTGCTGGGATGATTGTTGCCGCGCATGAAGGCTGACCCTCGTGTTTTCATGATGTAATTCACGTGTCCTGTGAAGACAAAATAGAGCCGAACTTCTTTATAGGAAAAACAGCAGCCAAGAAAATGCTTCATAACGAATGAAAGACACACGGAAAGTGTCTTTAAAAGTCCGACTTACAGTGGAGTCAAACGCTTCTCACTCACTTTGAATGGGGAAAACGCCATGCACTGCATTGTGGGTTCTTTGTTATGCATGACTATCAATTATTTTCACTGTTGATTACTTTGCTGATGAAGAAAAATGTCAGAAAGTGTTGACCAGCGTTTGTCAAACCTCATTATTACGATGTTTTCAAATGTCTTCTTTGCTCCACAAACCAAAATTATTCCGTTGTAACGATTTCTTTCTTAGACGGAGCATAGAAATCAGAAGATATTCACCTTTAAGAAGCAGAAACAAATCAGCGAACCTGTTTTAATTATGAAAAAAACATTTAAACTGATTCATAGATGCTTAAATAACTGAACTGAATAACTGAACGATGGTTGATGTGATCAGTAACACCTGTTCTCCCATTAGTGTCACTTTGTAACAAATGGAGGACGAAGCAACTGTTTCCCAACATCATCAGAGACCTACGGTCTTAAGCCACATACAAACCTTTTATTCTAAAGGCCTTTGCATAGCAGAAGAGAGATTTCAATAAACTGCATTAAATTGCAAATAAGAGCCAATTTCTTATATTATGTATTAAAATGGATGTTTTCCAGTTGCAAAACAACCTCCTGTTTTGAAGCCTCAAGGTTTACGATTTGACCGGTTACGACAGAGACGTCAGTCACACTGTGTGCCATACTTTATCAGATTTTTTCCTCTAAATGGGAACCTACAGTATTTTACGAAAGGGACATTTGTTTTATTGAAGAATCCAGCCGAGGTTCTTTGCGCTCCCCTCCACACTATCATTTCAGATAATAAGTTCAAAACCAAAAACAAAAAAAATTCTGTTAAAGAGTGATTTACTGTTCAGGAAAATGTTTGCTGTCAGACTTATGGAGCAGTGGTGTCGCCCCCTGGTGGCTATTCAAGTTATTACTTCCTGGTTTGACTTGGCCTGCAAACAGAAGACTTTGTCCACTTTTTGAATAAGGTCTGTGATTTCATTGTACCATCTCTGGTCACTCCATCAAAAAAAGAAACGGATCTTTTTTTTGTATGTGTGTCAGACAGTTTGAAGATTTTCAAAAAGGTTCCGTTTTTCCTTATCTGAATATTTAAATGTCACATTGTCAACAAAACATTTACATTTTACCAAGCGGAGATAAAAAAAATAAAAGCCTCAGATTTGCTCAGAAAAATCCTGTCATTGATGTGAAAACTCACATTAACTGGATACAGGTTCAAAAAAAATACTATTAAGGGGCAAATAAATTGCATGAAGAAAAAAAAATCCTTGGATGCGCAAAGGCCTTAAGGCTACGAAAATCAAAGTTTTTATTTTAAAGCAATTATTCAAACTTACTTACTGGGTAGTACATTCAACTTTTGCCAACAAACCACACACTGAAGCAGATACAGGAAATGGAACAGATACAGGAAATGGAACAGATACAGGACATCTCTCCTGCCACATGCCATCTCATTGTACAACTCACCTCTAACTGATTTACTGTCACAAAACTTACATGTCTTTGTATTTTATTTTGCACATTACAGTTTACTTATCCAGTAATTCACTTATTTGTTGTTTATATACTTTTTATATAGTTATTTATTTATTTTTTTCTCCATCCTCAATGTGAAAATACAAAAAATCCATTTAATAATTCTATTTTATTGGTATAGTGTGTTTTTAAGGTCTGTAATTTCACAGTTTGGGATTAATAAAGTACATTGAACTATCTATAAATCCGTGGAAATAAAGTGCACATACTGAAGACGGAGTCAGTGAGCAGAGGCAGCACAGTTAACATGTTTTCTGTTGTGTTTATTCCATGTGTCATGGGCTCTGCCTCCTCATCAGAAGAGCCTCTGATCTCTGTGTTTCTGTTTCGTCTTAACGTTGGGGGCACAAGCCGACCCCCTGCTGTTCCTGGTGATGCTGAAATGATTTTGTTCTTTGAGGAAAATTTGCTCTGACAGTTTGTATTCCCCCTTTTGGAGGCTGGGGCGATTGGAACAAAAGCAAGAGTTATGGCTTACCATGTGGCACACAAATTGCTTTGGATGTCTGTGTCTTGTTTTTTACTACACTGTTTGATCATTGCTGGGTTGCATGTGATGTTGCGTTTGAATCGTTTTTTATTTTAATGTGCAATCATGCAGAAAAATGCTCTGGATGTATGAGAATAATTCTTACAGAATGTGTTTCTCTTTTTTAATTCAACACTGTGTGCAAATGAAAACACCGAGCCTGTGAGAATTCATTCAGTGTGATGTAGAGAGTTCATTTGCTAGCAAGAAAAAAAAACAAAACAAGGAAAAGTGATACAATTCACCACTAAAAAGGGTGTTTTGGTAAAACAAAACCCATTTTTGCACGATATTTCTAATACATTACATTTCAGAGGCAAACATGTCCAAAATATACTGAACTTATAGTATATACTAAAAGGACAAAATAAAACATCCCATAAATTTTGGCACAGTCTTTTTGCAGTGATTCCCTCCAACAGATGGTGGTGCTAGGGTTGAGAAAACAGACTTAGCTGCTATGAAAAAGACAATCATGAGGTTCTGCACTGGTTTGTTTGTGACCAGTTTACTTGTCCTTACTGGGACCAAAGCCTGGTCCTTACAAGACTTAAGAAAGACTGAAAGGAGATTTTTTTTTGACCTGGGCCCTATGTTTATAAATGTGGGTGTATATGTGAATCGTACTTACAAAAGGTTTCATATTTGGTCCCAGGTGCCAGGTGCCGTGTAGTCTCTATGGGGCAATCTTGCAAGAGTTATGTCCGAGGTATTGCCTTAAAAAAAGTGCATGATTTCATCATTAAATGGCTCGGATTGTTATTGTAAGAGGCAACATGACAGGGGAAATCATCTGCCGTGGTGACACAGCGTTGTGTTGTGTCCAACATTTCCCTGGATACATAATGACCACTACTTTTGGACATCAGCAGGTCCCGCTCTTCCTCCACAGCAAAAGTGTGTCCGTGAGCTCTTCGTCCATGTACTCCAGTTCAAACAAATGGGGACGGCCATCGAATTCATTGTCCACATCAGGTATATATTCAGCCAGACTCTGAGTGAAACTACTGCTCCAATCATGTTGCCAGACTCTTACAACAGACCGAGCCATTTAATGGTGAAATCAAGCACTTTTTTTTATGGCAGTAACTCTTGCAAGATTGCCCCATAGAGAATACACTGCAGCCAGTGCCACCTGTTACAGATGCTGCCTTATACGATTTACTGGACCAATTATGAAACCTTCTGTAAGTAAATAAAAATAAAAAAAACAACAAACAACAAAATTCTCCTTTAAGTTTTTCTTTTTTCTTTCTTTTTTTTTTTTTGAGGCAACATTCCTGCACTGCAAACAGTGTGACACGTTTTACATCATGAGGTGGAAACAGCACACAGTGCGACTGCACCGGCATATGGCAGAAAACACCAAGATGTACCTGTGAAACGTTTCAGAAGTGGATTCAACTGCTAATTATAAAACTCTAATCACTATGACAACATTTGCTGCTCACAAAAGTGATTGTGGGATATTGAAAATTCAACACTCTTCATTCAGTTCTTCCTAACTACTGTATGTGCCTGCATGTGTCAATGTTTCCTGGATGCAGTTTGGACAAGTAACGTTATGTTATACAACACATAATTTACAAAGGCTTAGGGTTAGGGTTTCAGTACAGAATGTTGATATCAGCTGCTATTGCTAACTTTGACTAGCCAGAGATTTGGTTGAATCTGTGTTTTTTCTGACTCCTCAACTGGAATAAGGTCAACTAAGATGCGATGCCAATTCCATTTCCCAGCTTTGGACTGTTATAACTTAAATGGAGTGTATGTAAACCACTTCTATAAAATTGGTGATCAACGCTTCTTGGCTCAGATGTTAAACCTGGAGATTAGAGTAATCACTGAAGGAAGGTTTAAAGGTGGATTAGGAATAAAGTGTTGACTGCCTCATACAGGAAGTGAAGCGCTGCTGCTTCAGTTCAGAATATAATTTTGGATGTTGGTGTTGCTGGTTGTGATGATGAACCTGGTCCCTGTAGTGATGGCGCAGCAGCGACTTGTATCATCAGTGTGAGCAGTGTGGACTACAGTTGTGAAATGTCATTGGTTAATGGAAAAAAAAAAAAAATGGTGTGAAGACATTAAATGGTGCAGCAGCGGCTGCAGGCATGTCTCCGTCCACCACACGTCTTAATCTGGTTGTAACGTGTTGGCACAGATTTGTCGTCTGTGACGGTGACGGTGCTGCTTTGTACCTCTAACAAATGAAGTGTTTGTTTTTTTTTGCAGCAGCTACGGCTAAATGAAGCGGAGAAGCTCTGGGAAAACACACACACACGGGCAGCTCTCAGAGAGGGGGGAAAAACAACTAGCGGAGCGGAGACTTGTGTGTTGTTTTAGTGAGAGCAAGATATTTGCCTCATAATTAATCCATTAGAGATGACAGTCCAAACAGTGTGTGGGGATAATGTGACAAGCTGTGATGAGGACAGAGACGAGCCGCGGCCTGTAATTACACAGCACAGGACATGGAGGGATCAAACCGACACTTCATCCACATAAACTCAAATACTCAAGTCATTACGGACCACACACACACAAAATGCATCTAATGTAACCCAGTGGGCCACATGTTGCTCTCCAGTCCATTTCATGTAGCCCACCATCTAATATCTAATGAGTTATTTCCGTATGTTATAAATAAACTTTTATTTTGAAATTCTGTATCACTATTGTGACGGAATATTGTGATATAATTTTAAGCTCATATTGCTGGCCTCTACTGAACAATTGCTCTGGACATTTTTTTTTCCCCCCACTTGACCGGCCCCCTCACTGACCAGACTAGACGCTCAGTGACCCCCAGGTCATGTGATTTTGAGACCCTTGTCTTCATAACAGGAAGCAGCTGTACCTGGGTTGAACAAATTGGCATATTCTGCCCCTGAATGAGGAAATATCCTTAATGGCCTCTTTATTAGGAACACATGGTCTCAATGTTCTACATGTTGTGTGTTCAGAGACGATCATCTTCAGTAACAAAGTGGCAAACAGTCATGCACAGTCATGACGTCACCCGTAAAGAATCTGAACTCCTGTTTCGGAGCTGCATAAGTGCTGCCATGTTGACGTTTTGCAGACAGAAGTTCAGAGACGTCAACTGCAGGTTCCTATTGGACGGTACCAACGGCCAATCGCTCCGGTGTCCAGTCATATGTGTCATATTTTACCGTCTATTTTAATCCAAATTAGAACGTGATTTCCAGAATTGACATTATGTTCTGTTGAAGAAGACCTGAATCCTGGGGAGAACATGCAAATTCCACACAAAAAAAGCTCTGGGTTACAAACCTGGACCTTCTTGCTGTGAGCCAACAGTGCTAGCCACTAATCCACTGTGTGACTATATAGGCTGTATATCTCAAACAGTGTTACATTAGCATAAAATCATCACACAAGTATACGAATAATATCACCAATAATTCCATTACAATATTTTCTTAGAATTAATCATACATGTAAGATAATAACTGGACTATATATATATATATGAATTAAAAATGGATAAAGGCACAGTTTGGGACAAGGTAAAAGCTCATTAAAGGACTGGATTGTTATCTCAATTTAGGGGATAAAGTGTTTGGTAAAAAATAATGTCAAATGTAAAAGTTTTAGGACAAAGTCACAGTTCTTTTAAAGTGTCAGATTTGGCTGCTGATTCCATGTATATAAAAGAAAAATTATGGCTCTCTGCTCATTCATTTGGATAAAAGCCTGGTCTTGTTAGTCTGAAATGGCCGCCGAGTGACCAGACTCCTCCTGGAGTTTGATATTCACCAGTTTTCATAACTTTGTTCCCAAATGGATCAGATAAAAAAAAACAAAACACAACGCAGACTCAGGCTATGAGACTTTGTAAATAAACATGGTTAGAGTTGTAGTGTAGACAGTGACTTTGAGGACACGGTCCTGTCTCTGTGGACGCTCTCAGCGTTGGACCGTGACGGAAGAGACGCACGGCTCATTCCAGTGAGGTAAACCTGCAGAGAACCTGCAGTCTCACGTGGAGAACAGCGAACCAACGTGATGTTAGGTGATTTTCACGATGGACCTCGAGTCCAGCTGCGATTGATTTACTGCCTCTGTTCAGAAAAGGCCTGAAGGAAAAGGACGAGGGTCTGGACGTGTGTGTGTGACTCTGAATGTCAGATATTTATGAAACAGCAGAATCTTACGATTCACATAAATGAGTGAATTTATGCCAGTTGTAAATAAACTAATAATTCGATCACATTTACAGCTTTGTGTCAAGTGCAGTTTGTTACTTTTAGAATTTTCGCTGACAACCGAGACTAGTTTTTGTTCCTTTGATTTATTTCTGTTAGCTTCAGTGTAATATCTCCAATGACTGCGTCTTACTGACGCCTGTAAATCTGTGAGTTTTTCCTCATTTATACGGGAAAATGCAATTCTCAGGAGTGAGACTTGTCAAGTGTAAAGTGAGAAGGACACAACGGATGGTTTTTAAAGGCGTCAAAGACAACAAATGAGAATGATCTATTTTCCTAAAAACAGCAAGTTCTGTCAGTGAGGGTGACAGTGAACGTATGATGTTAAACGTTCACGAGTGAATGAATGAATGAATGTTGCTTCTGAGACTGTGGAAAAAAAAGTACATGTTGAGACCATAAAGTTAAATAATAATCTATTTTGAGAATTCATGCTCAAAATAGATTATACTAAGATGGTAAAAGGTCAAACACATTAAATCGAATAAAAATAATGAGTGACACTAAATGAAGAGGTGAAAAAAAATGAGTAAAATAGATCAAACATAAAAAGGTATGAAGGAAGTGTGATAGAACTGCATGTCATTTTGCTGTATGCATGTGTGAATGAATGGAAAATTAAAGCGTGACTATGTCAATCGATGTTTTTTATTTTATAATTGTCTTTTTCTTGACCACATATCGGAGTTCTTTTTCACCTGGAAACGTGTGAGCTCACATGTATCGGTGGTTTTGCAGAAATGTACACTGGCAACTTATTCCAGTTAACTGGTTCAGTAAAAGAAGAGAAGTTTCTTAGGTTGAGTAAGTCAAAAATAAACAGTAAAATAAATAAATAAAATGTTTTAATGTTGTAGCCAATCGATGACTGATCTCACCAACTGTTGGCTGCGACGTTTAATGTTCAGTCTGTGGGCGATTTAATTAGTTATGAAATATTCACGCTGAAAAATGTAAAAAGAAAAAGCCTCAACGTGATTACATTTAATAAATGACAAGTGTTTTGTTGCAATTATAAAAGAAGTGGAGGAAAATGGAGCATTTATAATTCATACATATGACAGGAAAAAAAAAATATAGCAAACCCATTATTGTTGTATCAGTATCACATTACCATAATTATGTTATAGTTCATTTAAAATGTAAAGTAATTAGATTGGAATCATACAAAGCAAATGATTGCATTCATCTGCAGGAGCTTGTAAAGGATGTTCCTCCTCGCAGTGCTTTTGTTTGGACGTCAGATTCTGGAAACAGCCGAGAGAAACTTCTGCGCCGCTTGAATTATTGAAGGATAAAACTGCAAATGTGGAGTTTTTCCCTCCAAAGAACACCTCGGCAGTGTCCACTGACTGCAGCGCTGACACGGAGAACGCAGGCAAATTACATCCAAGCTGCTCTGAAGCCTCATCCCTCGTCGTCTTTGCAGCAATAAATCACCTCTCACACGTCAATCAGCTGACACACGGGCAAATCTCTCCTCTAACTAAAGTGAACACACTCCCTCTTCCTCCTCTGCCTCCTCTGCCTCCTCCCATGGCCATGTCTCATGCCCCGCGGCTGTGATGTACTGGCTCGGGTTGATGCTGACGCCGCTCGAGTGTGTGTGTGTGATGTGAAAACATCAAACCACTTTGAACGCGATGACAAAGTTGCACTCTGATCCTCTGCAGGCTTTTTCTTGTCTGATCACAGGAGTGAGAGCTTTGTGAAGCTGCCACATGACACCCGGCGTTTGTCTTCACACGGGTTCGAGTGCAACATCTGAAGAAGGGGGAAGTCTCACGCGCTGATAGCAGCTTAGCTGTCGAGATCCAAATGTGGGAGTGTCAGTCCACAGTGGGATAAAGTCATACGTCCATCCTCAGAAGGCCCCAAATCCAACCCTCAAAGACAGTTGTCACTCTAAACTGGACACTTTAAGTCTTCTTCAATTTGATTCATTTATTCCAAACCGTTTACAAACAATGACAGATGAAAAAAGAATAGCTTACACTGCAAAAAATGGGAACTTGTTCTTATGACTTTTAACGACAACATTTCTTTGCTCAAGTACTAACTATGAAAGTGGCTGCATGTACAAGCTAATTTTTAGCGTAGAAAAAACTGGCAGATTTGTTTTTTAAAAAAGCAAGAAAATTCAAATGAATCCAAGAATATTTGGCTTATTTCTAGTAAAGCTGTTTTTACAGTGTAAACCCTGTTTTCAGATACAGATAATGATTTTAGAGCAAAAACTCTGACTAGTCTGGAAAGGGTGAAGTCACCTCCGGCAGACTTAGATGAACACGCCTCTGTACGCAGTTGGACGGACCAACAACCAATCGGACCAATGATCATGATGACGTATGCAGAGTGATGGAAAACGAGTACGAGTGATGGCTCTCTAGTCATGACGTCTAACGACTTTTTCTTGGGGCAACTCCATGCGGCAAGACGCTTAAAATGGAAGCAACAGTGGAATCGAAAGGTAGCTTCTCTACAGTGGCCGCCATATTGGATGTATATACAATAGCTGCTAGACCTCGCAAACCTGCTCAAATCATTTACAAAAGTACTTAAACTGCTACGATTATCCCCAAATTAAAGGCAATGCACACACATTACCCAGATGCCACAGCAAAACCATATGAAACGTCTTCAGGATAACAACCTTTTTAATCATATTAATTATATTTAAGTTGAAAAAGGTTTGTGTAATATCTTACCTTTAAGGTCAGGCTGTTGTAAAACTTGTAGAACGTGTACAACTTTATACAGTCAAACCTCACAAATTCAGAATCACTCCCTATTTCTTCTTTCTTTTTTTTTTTCCTGAATTTTAACGCCGTTTTGACTTTACCTACTTTGTGAAAAACAGCGTCATGTGGTGGCATCAACAAAAGATTAGTGCGACTCAAACTGGACTTTAAAAAATACATGTAAATATGTTAGTCTGACTATAATTGAGCTAAAGCAAATTTGTTAAAGTTGGACAAACACAACCAGATGCGAATGAAAGTCAAGCTACTACATATTCTAGATACATTCAGTCAGAATGTAATGTAATGGATGGTACAAAACATGCTACATGCTAATCCAGAAACTGCCCAATACTAAGAAGGTGAAAGGAGGCATTTCGCCACCTAGTGGAGTGGAGGTTAGAGTGCAATTAAGTTAAACTATGGCAGTAGCTTCACCATTTTGTTGTACTACTGACCTCATGTCAGTGTAAAAACACTCGAGTCTCTGACTTCTTTTTCCAGTTGACTCATTACGTCACAGACCAAAACAACAGAATGGCCAGACGCCATTTTGTATCTTTCTAGCGTAACTTAAAAATATGAAATTCTTTCAGCTGCTTTAAGCATAATTTTAGTCCTTGTATTCGTCCAAAATTGCAAATGTATGGATTTTTTGGTATTTTACTTGTGTTTTACACAGACTTCTTCTGTGAAACAACAACAACTTCCTCTATTATTTTGGATTCAGAGCGAGAACTGTGGCACAAGTGCAGAGCACGTAGACTACTTTGGGTCCAGATGAACATAAACATACAATAGTAATTCAACTTCCAACCACATTGTTTGGTGTTGCTGCATGTGAACGACTCCAAACGACTCAAAGTTGACCTCTCCTTGACATCTCATGTCCAGTTCCAGTTTTTTAAACGACCCGGCTTTGTAAAATGCTCGCAGCTCTGCCACTGGATCTCAGTTTTTTGTTGTTTTTTTTCCCACTTCCTACAAAGTGAAGCTCGGGAAGGCAGAGCTGCTGCCGTTCAGCCATTCGACAGAATTCAACTTGAGAAGTGTCGTCCAAGAGGTTACTGCGAGTCAAGTCAGCAGCCAGAGAGCAAGACTCACGAGAATAAAGAGGGAACATTATACAGCACATTACAGTCTGAGCTATGACTTGTCATAAGTGGATATTTAAATGACTGGATGTGACTGCATGATGAATGCACCTGGTGTTTATTCACATCCTGCCTCTGATAAAGTACATTTCCTAAAATGCTCAGATGGATGTTGGATAATATGTGATTAGTTTATGAAACAAAAACTCGGTTTCAGTGGCAATGGTGTGGTGTGGTTTACTGCTGATACTCTTCTTCCTGTATAAGCAGACTCAGGTTTATATTAGGTAACCGTCCTTCAGTGTTTGGTCTAATTTGACCAACTTTACAAATTCCCAAAAACACTATCTTATCTTATTTCCGCAATACTTCATGATAGCCTCCAAATTATTATTTATTGCAGAGAATGGTAATAGCCTCGGGTATTTATTATTATTATTTGTTATCCCCTTTATCATGGGGAAAATTTTTCTTGTTGTTCCATCTGCCAGTGGCTCAACACGTCACACCAGACTGCACTTCACTCCAGATCTTACACCGACAGAAATCACACCGTGTCTTTCTGTTCGAGACAAATTCTCCCGACTAAAGCTTAACAGAGGATCGCTCCCGATAAAAATTGACGTCTACCACAAAAACCACCAAAACTTTGCTGTGGAGGCAGCGTCTGTGTTGATGACAAAAAGAGAATCAACAAGCTGGTCAGAGAAGCCGAACACTCTTGAGGACATTCTGGGAGAAGAGAATGAGGACAAAACTAAAAAGCGTGTTCTACTCCTTGAAGGCCATCCTTTATATTATGTCTTCAACAGTCATAGAGCTCTTTCGGTGAACAACTTGTGATGCCTCAGTGCTCTAATGAGAGTTTCAGAAGGTTTGTTTTTTTTTTTTTGTTCCAGCAGCAGTCATATTTTTTAAATGAGCACTTTTAGCTGGAATATTTATAACCATTGCCATGCATTAGATCATGTTTTGTATCCTATTTATCTATTTATTCAATTGAGTTGTCTGTATTTTTGTACTTAAAAGTTGTATGGTGGCAAATAAGTTTCCCTTCTAGGTGATCAATTCAATTTCTCTAATCTAATCTAATCTAATCTAATCTAATCTAATCTAATCTAATCTAATCTAATCTAATCTAATCTAATCTAATCTAGTAATTTTTGACTCCTATATTAGCTTCTCGGCCTACTGAGTGACAAAATGTCCGCAAATTTCAGCAAACTATTGTCTTCACTCATCGAATAGTAGTCCAGAAGGTGTGCCTCTGTGTATTTTTAATGGACCTGCTCTGTATCTCAGGACATGCTGTCGCTATAGCAACCACTCGCCGCAGGCGGCCACAGACAGATTAGGCTGCACAAAGGGAAACACAGTGACGGCCACATGTGTATGTGCACACATGCTCACACACACACACACACACACGCACACACGTGAACCTTTCATACAGTCGACCACAAACTTCATCAGATCGTTTCAGCTGCTTCTTCATACACGTTCAATGCAGCTGTTTCAGAAAGTGAAACTTTTCTCGGCGCTTTGAATGTTTGTAATGCACTCTTTATTTCAGCAATGTGCCGAACAGGTGCAAGTGGCAAACGTTTTTGAAAACTGTATAGATATGTATCAACATTAGTCACCTCCATTGTTGTGTCTCTTCCCCAAGTTTACAAGTCTACAGCAGGGGTGTCAAATACATGCGGCCCGTGGGCCAGAACCGGCCCCCCGGATGATCCAATTCGGCCCACATAATGAATTTATGAAAGTTTCCCATCATGATTAGAAACTAATCAGTATGTGAACTACTATATTTTTCAGTTCCAGATACCTGTGACAAATGGTTTAGTGCCCTTAAGTTTTAATGCACATGTGATGTGTAAATAGTAAAATTAGATATAATATTACAATTATTTTTCTCAAGAAATTTCAAGTTGTTTGTAATATGTTTTTTTTTTTTTTATGTAAAAAGATACTTCAATAAATGCAAAACATAGGGAAACATTTTGATTTCTGGTTGTTTATACGGTCCACTTGAGATCAAAGTGCACTGTATGTGGCCCCTGAACTAAAATGAGAGTGACACCCCTGTTCTAGAGTAAAGTACAGAAATGTTGTGATAAAATTGTTGATCAATGACGCCAAAAATATGTTGCCTACCTTTAACAAAACAACGAGAAACTGTCAAAACAGGTAACGTGACCATATTATGAGGATGGGCTGAAAAGGCTGCATCGGCTGCAGAATGAAACCTGGCCTGCATTAAATTCAACCTTCGTGATACTGACTGTGTTGTTTCCTTTCACATAAAGCCACATTTGAGACCTAAGTGGGGATTTAAAAGTTAGTACTAGAGACATTTTGTGAAGATGAAAGCTGACCCAAGGTCTGGACATCCCACCACAGCCATCACCCATGAAGACATTGATGGTGTTCACCACGTGGTGATGGATGACTGATGTTTGACTTTTAATTAGATACTTAGCGCTGTGCTGCAGAATGAGATTGACATGTCGAAGGTTTCTGCTCGTGGGTGCCACAGTTTGTGATCAAAAACACACCCGGCTGCTGATGTCGCTGAGAACTTGATACGTTTGGAGGCAGATCCAGGTGGTTTTCTTGTGTTGTTGTGTCCATCACTGTAAGCCTGAGACCAAAAGACAGTGGACATATCTGCTGTTGAGGACTTTTTGACTTGTGGCTCAGAGCTTCTACAACAAGGCATCCAAGAAATACAGTGTATAGACCTCGGAGGAGACCACGTCAATTTCAACCATTGCATCATGAACGTTTGTCTCTGAAAAAGGGCTCAGTCCAGTGGACTCTCGCTGAGGTTTCATGAGTTTTTAGCCTTTTAGAAGGATTTCTAAATTTCATAATAACAACACTCTCACTTCCGTCTCAGCCTACTAACTAACCGTTTCCAGTTGTCTTCACACGCATAAATGCAGATTATAGATACGCCTATTTACCTTTAAGCCCACCCTTGTAAAGAACGTGGATTTTGAACTGATTCTATTAAACCATAAATTACAAATAGTTAAAAAGAGTCATACATTAGCTGATCTTTTGAGGTTTCTTTGTGTTTATCCAAAAAAAAAAATCATCTCTTCTCTACATTTTATTCTGCATATTTCCTCCTTTTCTCTCCCACAGTGGGAGAGTCTGATGAGTTTTTTTCTTACTCAAATGGAAATATTCCAATCTAGGAATTATGTCCAATATGCAGGATCCTATTATTATCTACACAGGCGAGGTGTAAGCGTGGTCAGCTCCTTCGTGCTGTCGTATGTTTGCTCAATAATGGGCTTCTGGGAAGAGCGGTTCATGCAAAAGTCAGCCAACCGCCATTTTCTCTCAAAGATGTCATTATTGTGGAAGGTACATTCTATTTTTACAAACTGGGAACAGCTTTAAATGCCTTTTTTTTTTTTTAGACTTTACAATTCACAAAAACATAAACACAGGTGTTGAGACACCGCCAATTACGTCAAACCATCAGGCAAAATGACTCTGCCGTGGTTGTTTAATCACCATTTAACTGCACAACAGGGCGGGTTGATCAACTGTGTGATTAAAAAGAAGCCGAAGTTTGGGTTTAAGGCTGCGTGTGTGGAGAACATCCTGGCAAATCGAAGCACTCGTCTGCACCATGACTCTTATTTCTCCAGTAAACTCCCATCAGAGGAGAAATCAAGACACTTGTGGGGGGAAAAAAAAGAGAAAACATAGGTGTATATTTCAAAGTGATTTATGTCCTGAAATGAATATGTGAGCTGTATGACGAATGCAGTCGCTATTTATTTCACAACCTGCCGATGATAAAGCGCATTTCTAAAAATGCTCCGATAAATGTTGTAAACGGCACTCGCAGTGCAAACGCCTCGGGCCACCATTAGATCTGCTGTTGGTAACAATGTCATGACCACATATGACTGTCAATCTCTTAGTTAGTATAAAAATCAGAAAGTGCAAAGCCTACATTCAGAAAAACCTACCTTCGACAGACTAAAGTGTCAAATATTTTGTGTGACCTCCCCTCGCGTTTGAACAATAGCAATATGTTTATAATCAATTAATCTGCTGATTATTTATTGAAGGGTTAGTAAGGCTGGGCAGTGTATTTATATTTTATTTATATCGTGACGTAAGGCAAGATATGGACTTTTGGATATTATCATATCATGATAGGTCGTCAGTGATGACTTTATCTGGTTTTAAATTCTGTTGCACTAATAATCACCATATATTAATTTGAATACATTTGTGAAATACACTAAATGTTTTATATATACAGTATATGCAGTATATTGATTAAAAACTACATGGAATCAACATTATATTAAAAAAGGCACTCATGTGTAATTTTAAGCCTAATTATTTGTGTCACTGTCACTGTTTCTAACAAATGTAAATGTCCTACATTTAATATTAAAAAGCCAAAGAAATAAAGCAGGTATTCCCTGAAATGAAAGGTAATAATATGTGTATTTTAAGATCATGTAATCCGGATCATAAACAATAGATATTTTATTTTCGAGGGTATTTAAAGTGAATTGTCAAACAACCCGTGTTCACCTTTATATCCCCATATCTCCTATATCAACAGATTATTTATCAGCCATGCTTTATTAATTTGTTTTTTGGTCCATAAAATGATTTCCACACCTGGTATTGGTAATGCTCTTGATGTATTGTTTTGTTCCGCAACTAAAATCATTCAGTTTTAATGCTTTGTTGCATGGAGCAGAGAAACCATATAAAATTCATATTTAAGTAACTGAGAAATAATTAGAATCAATGACAACATCTGCACGTGTTCTATTTTTCAGACATTTTTGGTCTATAATAGAAGATTCATTTAAAACATGCTTGTGCATTACATTCACATTTAACTACTTGGAAGCGAAGGCTGCTAATATATACAGTGAGACCAACTATTATTCAAATCATTTTGTTAAAAATGCCAGAAAATTGTAGTTTTTCCAGCAGCAAGGCCACTCTCAAAGAGAGATATAACTTTGCTCAGAGAAGTGGAGGCCCGAGATGTTTGCACAGAACTGCGTATGTTTAGTTCCTGTATAATTACCAGTGGCGTGGTATTTTCCACACTTTACATGTTCCAGATTTTGGTCCATGTGATGTACAGCTCCTCCTCGGTCCCTCTCCAGTTGCTCACGGCGCACAGTCGCGCGTTTATACATTTTGCATTGAGTCGCCTGGAGTCAGACTCTTATCAGTGCCTCCATTTTGGCTCAAGGGGCCGAGTCCCAATATGAGAAGCCTTTGCCATACATTCTCCCAACTTTGATCCATTACTGCCACCAAACTTTTTTATTGCTACTTGGATCTGAAAGTGACAGTCCTGCAAAATTGATAAGAAAGAGGCTGCTGGTCTGTGTGTGTGTGTGTGTGTGTGTGTGTGTGGCTGCCAGTGCTGTGTTGAAGAATTCATTCAAAATTTACAGCTAGATTTTTACACTTGGATTTTCTTTTTTTTTTTTTTAAGATTGTGCCCAGATAGTGTAAACATGTACATTTCATCTGTACTAAGGATGGAACAACATTAAAATTAAAATGTCATCATTGACTTGAGTGCAGTAATGAAAAAAAACTGGTTAAATCTTTTTGGCTTTTCTTATTTTTTTTTTTAAGATTGTGCCCAGATAGTGTAAACATGTACATTTCATCTGTACTAAGGATGGAACAACATTAAAATTAAAATGTCATCATTGACTTGAGTGCAGTAATGAAAAAAAACTGGTTAAATCTTTTTAAAATGGTTTTAAAACCCAGTGAAATCACTTAACTGCACATTTGGTTAAAAGACATTAGTTTAATGCATGACAGATATGAAACACAATTACTTCAATGACGATAACAACAAAGGTTTCATATAATAAAACACTGAGTTCTCACTCTTTAAATTTCTTACTCACTGTTACTTTTAATGTTGAAAGAAACAAGATCGGATAAATTTTTATGTGTCACACATCGGGGGGAACCTTTGTGGCTTTAATGCAGCTCATATGGTAATAGAAATAGAGATTAAATATTAACTTGAGAGAAAATATTGTGTAAATTGAGTGTAATTGGAAGATGACGTTGGGGAAACTGCACCCAGCGACAAAGGACGTCACATCATTATCATCACTTTAGCAACATTAGCAACTCTTGCTACGAACTCGGCCATGAAAGACACAGTGCTGCAAAGCTCCGGTGGCCACGAAGCGTCAAGCCCCGCCCACTGTCAAGTGTAAAAGTGTGTGACTCCGCCCATTGCTGTAATTCTACTGCTGCACATCAATGCTTGATTAATTAATGGGAGAGGGGAATGTGAAAAATGTGATTTGCAGAATTCTTCCAGAAGCTTCTTGCCATTTACTGCTTTATTATTGGGGCCCAAAAAGCTAATTTTGCTTCGAGCCCCGTGAAGGCTTGGGCCGGCCCTGACATGAAATAACAGCAACTATCATCATTTATGATTATTGTGAAGAAGGAAATTTACCAAGATTGTTACTGCTTTTAATGAGATAAATAGACAGATAAACTTTATTTATCCCCGAGGTGAAATTAGGTTATCATGGCAGCGGTACAAATAAATCAGAAATACAAAAAGATGTCATCCACAAAAATATAATTGAGAGGTTAGGGCAAATATTTACATTAACAACAGTATAATACACAATATTTATATTAACAACAGTATAATGCACAATATTTATAATAATACACAATATTTATATTAACAACAGTATAATACACAATATTTACATTAACAACAGTATAATACACAATATTTATAATAATACACAATATTTATATTAACAACAGTATAATGCACAATATTTATAATAATACACAATATTTATATTAACAACAGTATAATGCACAATATTTATAATAATACACAATATTTATATTAACAACACTATAATACACAATATTTACATTAACAACAGTATAATACACAATATTTATAATAATACACAATATTTACATTAACAACAGTATAATGCACAATATTTATAATAATACACAATATTTACATTAACAACAGTATAATGCACAGTATTTATAATAATACACAATATTTACATTAACAACAGTATAATGCACGCTGTTTATATTAAAACAGTACAATACACAGTATTCAATACTATGTACTATATGCAATAAAATGCTTAGATGCTTTAATCTTATTCTTATTCCAAGAATAAGATTAAATACCAAGCAAAGTGGAGCAGTTTTAGTTACAGTGATCAAATTTAAGTAGCTTATTGTTTAAATGATGGTGTGTATTGCGTGGGGGTTGCTGTGAGGTGTTGTACAGTCTAATGGCACCAGGTAGGAATGACTTCCTGTGTCATTCTTTATGGCAGAGTTTCATGGAGGGGGTGAGAGACATTGTCCATGATCACCCGCACCCTGCCGCCTCCTCCAGGGTGACAAGTCTGGAGCCAACAACAGGCCCCGCCTTCTTAATGACTTTATTGAGTCTGTTTGCGTCCTTTGCTTTGATGCCCGCAGCCCAGGACACTGTTGTTGCAATGCTGTTTGTCATCAGATTATGTCTAAAATTAACCATAGCTACTAAAACTTGTTGCTCCGTGATTCATTTATACTGGTTAAAATTGTATAAATGCACATTTTCTTCATCCGAAAAAAAATAAAAAATAAAAATAAAAAATATATATATATATATATATATATATTACAGTCAAATAAAAATGCCATTTTCAGACAGATTTTCAGTGCGGAGTGGTGCACTGTGTAATGCATTCATTAAAAAGACAAATGGTGGTGAGTGGAGATAACAGAGGCGGTGAGGACACACGGAGGTAAAGTGACATTTTGAGTTATCATGATCCTTTATGTTCCAGCGTGTGATGGATGCAGTTCCCGTGCAGAAACAGAAATGAGAACGCTCAGCATGCACCGGCTGCTCCTCATTTGCTGTTTTGACTTGATGGAAATGTTTTTATTTAACCAACCCTTTCATTAGAGTAATGTCAGAGAAAACTGGCCTCCAGGTAAAGTGGGAAAGAAAATGTTTTTTTCTGCTGCTTTTATTTTTTTTTAATATGAAAAAGCCAGTGTTGCCTGACAAAGAGGAGTAAAAAGCAAATGGGAGCCTCAGTGGTTCAGAGTCTAAAGACACAAATGTGAAGCCTTTCATGCCAATAACGATCAAAAAAAAGAAAAAAGAAAACACACTTTCACTGATAAAAAAAGCTTCTCTCCTAAAATCTTTTTTAAACATATTTTTCAAGAGACTTTTTCAGCACTCGACCGAGGCTGCGATCTTTGTCTGCGGGTCATCAAGGTTTTCACGTTTGACTTTTACATCGTTGCAGTGTCAAAGTAATTAAAGGGGTGTGAGAAAAGCCGTATAAATACTCATGAAAAGAGCTTTCATTCTGCCTTTTTTAATCCGTTTAAATGCAGAGTGTTTTTCCGACATCACATCCCAAACCTTTATTTTATACCATCTCTGCACCTTGTTGACTGAATTTATTTGAATTTCAACTGTGATTATATTTTAATCTTACAATTGAGGCTTTATTTGGTTTACATTTGAATTCTAATTACCTTAATCCGTCAATTTGATCATTTTGTGATATTAACCGAATCTTTCTTGCGTCCTACTTTTGAGGATTTGCCAATTTTACTTGAATTTTACTTAAAGCTAAATTTGAAACAATTCAGTTTAAACTTTAATATACATTTAAGTTTCTCTGACTTGATGTGTAGCCGTTTGTGCTAATTCTTTGACTTCTTCTTCTTGACTGCATCAGGAAGGGCACTGCAGTGTAATACACTATCTTTGCCAAATCAAATATGAAGATCGCTGAAAACAATAGATGATCTGTTGTGGCGACCTCGAAAGGTAGAGACTGAAAGAAGACGAGCTTAAAAAAAAGTAAAACCCTGAAACAAACTGGATCTAATCGATTTGAATTTCACTGCAAGTTAACAAAATCTTTGTGCAGCCAGATGTGTTATATGACTCATTCTTTGGACGTTTATGGACCTTGTTAAGGCAGAAACGTAGGAAAAAACCCGTTGTCTGTGTTGTTGGTGTGTCGCAGGCGCGGTGTATTTGCAGTCGCAGCCTCCGTGCCATCGAAAGGTCAGCCACATTTCATGAGTCTCATTTCCAAAATGGATGGGCCTAATGAAATCTGCGAAATTAAAATGTGTCATCAGCGCGAGCGGCAACTCTCCGCAGTGTGCTGCTGAAGAGTTGCTCCATTAATTGCAGCGGGCTGTGATTATTCACAAGAGTTCATAATTAGGAGGGAGTCAGGGATGTTTTATGGCGGGTAATTGCACGCATCTGCCCCGCCACCACTTAGCTGGGGAGCAGTAAGCTACGCTACCATTGTCAAATCGCGGTGGTGGTGGTGGTGGGGGTGGGGGCTGACCCTTGTTGCTTGAAATTGATTTTGAAGTGCTCATCACCCAGATTGCTTTTTGTAAACATCACTCATCCTTAATTTTACAGTCTCTGATGACACACTGTGGAACTATTATCAATTTTCCATTGAATTCTGTTGCATCAGCGAGCTTCTCACTAAAGTGTTTTTTTGTCTTGGGGGAGGAAGAGGTGAAGACTACAGAATATGCAAACCGCTCCATATTTCTCACTCAATTTTAAACCTCAGACCGAAAAATACAGCCAGTCGTGAAAGGCCGGGCAGGGGGGAGAGAGCATGTCACCTTCACTTTCTTTGTAATACGAAATAAAAAGAACTAAATGGCTACATGCAATTTTATCTGAAATTGTGTCCTTGTCTGACATGAGGAACAAAGATGTAGTAGAACTCTCATTTGTTTGGGAGAAAAGAGCAGGAGAAAAGAGCATTTTTCACTGCGGCCTGTGCCCGAACACTCTGATTCCAACAAATTTGTAATGATTTGTAATCAATAAACTTAACTGAACCCACAAAAAGGCAGAACTCCACAAGTGAAAATTGTCCCCATTTTCACTTGCTCACTCCAAACGAGTTCACTCTTCCAGCACTTTGTACGCTTTAATGAAACCTGTCCACACAAATATGGCTGTGTTAACACTTCCCAGTCGCATTTAATTTTTTTTCCGGCTCTGCATTTCCACCATATGGTGCCATGTGGTGCTGCTGCAAAAAGCTGCTCAAAATGCAGAAAACTTCACATTCATTTTCGCCTTTAACGTCGGGGGCATTCGTTTGGATTTGCCCGACGTGTCACAGGGGCCACATGGGGACTTGAGTGACGGAGTGTGGGCAGCAGGAACGCAGCAGCTGGTCACGCACCTCTAAACCTGACGGACCAGAACGAGGTACAGTATGTAAAAATGAACCACTATGAATCAGCAATCGATTATTAAGTCAAAGATACAAATACAGTGACAGTGTAAATGTGCCATGAATTGACTGATGCCCCATCTTTTAATATTATCAACTGGTTTAATGAAGCTGTTATACTGTTACTCCTCTCCTCGCTGCTTAGTTTCAAAGTTTTGTAAAAAGACTTCCAAGACTCGGTCATGTTGCCTTTCTTAATTTGAATTTATTTGGCTGAAACACTTAAAGCTACAGGACATAACTTTTGGTTTTTGATTTTTTAATTTTTCACCAAAGGAGGTTATGTTTTCTCCATCGTGGGTTTATCTGGAAGTTTGTCCTTCTGTCAGCAACTTCCACTCTATAGTTTTTTTTACTTTTATTTTTTTTTTATTTTTTGTAATGGGTACATGATCACCCAAGTATTGACTGTTCCATTATACAGTTGTACAGTTCTTTCCCTTACGTGGGCAGGGTCGTCATAGCACGGCTGCACGACAAAGCAGTTCTTTTCTTTCTACTGAATCATTAGAATCGGTGGATTAAAAAAAGATGAGTTCACTGAATGGTTCAGTACTTCCTGCACAGACTCCGTCTGACACAGTCACTGAAGTGAAATACGGCTGAACGGCTTGTGATTGGGCTCACCATCTCCGTCTTTCAGCAGTGCTGTCGCTAAATACACCAGACTCCTCTGTTAAATATGGACATTTTACAAATGTCCTTGTTAAATGTTGCAGATTAACGCATGTTTTCAGGATTTTCAAGTCTTTTTAACTGATCTACAGTTCGGCATTGTTCACTTTGATTCTTGTGTCGGACGTCGGACGCGCTCATGACTCTTCCAGTGACGACGCTCTCTGACCACATTTTAGTATCAGCCCAGCCGGTACCAGGTAATAATAATATAAAAGCAAACAAATGACTTGAGTCAAGAAGTGCTAAAATGTTTAATTAATGAAAAAACAATTCACATTTTCAAAAAAATAAATAAAAAAATCCCCATTTCTTATAATGGACAAAAACTGTTAAAAAGAACAAAAAGAGAAAAAGAAAGAAAGATCATATCTTTGTCAAAACTCATTGGGTGTCAGGGCAGATGTTATAATTTATGCAAGAATTTATGTATGAACAAGTTTGAATTTAGGCACAATAATGATTTATCAAATCAAATCCACTTTCATTTGTATTGCTGCAAATCACAATGTGCATTATCTCAAGGCACTGTACATTCAGTAGTAACACAAAAACCCTTCCAATTCTATATAAAGAGAGGAGAAACCCAACAGTTTAAAGAGTAACCTTTACTTTATTCCTTTTAACTGGGATAAATCTCTTACAGAACCAGACAAATATAGTAAAACAGTGAACATATCTTCCCTGAATTGGACTTTAGCCCATGTATGTAGCTACACGAGGAATTTTCCTCTAGTACCAAAGTTACCAGGTCGTGAACGCCCACTACAGGAAGCAAAGTGCTGCCTCCTGCCTTCTTCTCAAGCAAAATGGAAGAAATATCGCCATTAGATAAGATGTCAAGAGACACAAGAATGATGACTGCTTTCTGTGTTAGTCATTACTCAGCAGCAGCAGCAGCAGCAGCAGCAGCAGCAGCATTTGCTCAGTACACAGCTGCACTCATGTTTTATTTGAAACGGCATGTTATTGAGCTGTTGAACCCTTCAGAAAATATGCTTTTCTTGATGCTCCAGGACTCCATGAAGAGCAACTCCACTTGTAATTGTGTGGAAAAGCAATTTTAGGAGGCTTGCACAAGCTATTAAATGGAGTATTTTATGCCTCCATCAATGGGAATAATTCTGAAATGGCTTTTTACTACATTCTGATGAGCTTCATGAAACACTGCAGGAGATGAGGCGGTCCTGTCAGCGCGGTGGGAGAAATGACTTCAAAGCCTTGGAGCAGGTCAAGGACGGCACAGTGAACGGGGCTATGAATTTAATGTTGCACGTCATAAATATTCACATCCAAAGAGAGGCATGAAAAAAGAAAACCCGTCGTGCTGTTGTCAGCATCTATCACTGTCCGGCAGGAGCGCAGGCTTAGGACAGTGGGCTCAGCAAACTTTTGCTCACTGAAATCAAATTAGGGTCTGGAACATCGCATCTGACATAAAAAGAGACGTGGCATTATATTCGCCACCCTCATCGATGGTTAATTAGCCGTCTACGAAGCAGATATGTTTTGAGTAAATGGAGCAGTTAGTTGCAATTTTCCCCAGATCTCATCAGACGAGGGAAGGTGAAGAATGTAACAAGCGCTAAATGCAACGGAAGTTAAGTTCCTGTGTGCAACATTAAGGAGAGCTTAATGGAAGAAATGGAATATATGACAGATGAGTATGTCTATATCTTTTAAACAAGGCTTCGAACCAGTTCATGGAACAAAAACGAAAACAGAAACCTTATATATTTTAAGTTTATACTTTTTTAATGTTCCGGAACCGAATTGTTTATTTAGAATAATGGCAACTGGTTAATACTGGTATTTCTTTTGTTCTTGATAATTTTCTTTTTACAATGACCTGTTGAGCTTCACTTCCTGTCATTCACTCAGTGAGTGAGAGAGCGGAGAGAAGCTTCACTCGCAGGCAACCAGAAGATCTATGTGGTGGTCTACCAGTCTTGATTAACCATAAGAGGTAAACATTGTAGTCTACCAATCAAAGCCCTGTGTTAAATGAAAATTGTTTGGTTTTCATCGCCTTAAAGAAAGTTTTTACATGTACTTTATGGCCCTGCTCTATTTAGGCTGCCAACAGTGGCACAAATGAATAAACCAGCCAAGCAAACCAAGTCAACAGTATTCATTCTGGAATATTACAGTTACAATATTACAGTTAGAGTCTGTGATCTCACCATTAGATGTCACTATTTCTTAAACCCTGGACCTTTAAAGCTTGGACCGGTCATTTGTTCCTGGAACATGTTTAGTGAAGTTGTTTTTTGGGGGAAAAAGCTCTTGTAACACTGTAACATTATCGTGGACTGTTTGCTGTAACTAAGTAGCCATTACTGTAGCCATTAGCTTTTAAAACCGGTGGAGACTGAGTTTAAACTGTGTCTGCTCCAAGCAGCGGCAGAGAATTCTCATATAAGAGAAGAGGTGACAGACAAGGCAAAACCCTGGAATGTGAAAACATTATATTATAAATTTGTGCATGAGACAGAAACCTAAAGCTCCATTGCTCATCATATCTGCATCTGTCTTAAAATTCATCTTTGCTTTTTTAGCTGTCTACATTTTACAGAGGAAAATGGTTGTTTTTTAAAATAACCATGTGACCAAAGAGTGACAAAACATAATTTAAATATTTTTAAACTGGAGTGCAGTCCTTGTGTCAAAGTCAAACTAAACTTAATCAAAAGTATTATTACTTTTGTACCGTGGGTGTGAATAAGAAACATGCTGTCCAACACAAGATAAAAAGCAGGCAAACGAACAAACAAACCTAATAATTCTGTCTACCTCTCTCTCTCTTATCAGACATCTGACATAAATCATATTAAATAACAAAACTCACAAATACACTAAACCAAATTTTATTTCACAAATATAAATACTACTAAAAAATACTGCTAAACACTGATCTAATTGTGAAGCTAAATAAAAAAAAAACTACTTAAATCACTAATAACGCTATCAAATTAACATCTAATTATCTAACGAACAGCTTGTACAACGAGGCATTTGAGGTTTGGATTTGTTTGCGATTTCACATCTTGCAGTTTTCAAGTAGCTCGTCTGGCAAACCTGGTGTTAAAGTGCTGTGAGCATGATAACGTAAACGTTTTTAGGTTTTGGTTTGTGGAGCACAGCTTTGATGGGAGCTTTCAATTTATTGGTTGCCATTTTCAAAAGTGTAGCACGGTATTGCTAACTTGTGCACACTTACACACCAATGACTGACCAATATAGCCATGAATCACCATGTGTGGTGTCATTGTTGGCTTTACAAAGAAAAAGCAAAGCCACCAATGAGAACTGGTTTCACAGCTGGACTGAAGCAGAAATCTGAAGACAAATTAAACAATGGTAGCAGCCACTTAAAGGATGATTTCAAATTGTGGATTTCAGATCACCCCGTCATTTACCAGCTCCATCATTGACTGCTTGTTTATTCTCCTTTGATTTCATTTCCATTCTTGCCAAAGCTTCGGCGGTACAAGTCTTAATTCAGATTCAGCTCAGAGAATTTCTTGTTACATCAGTCACAGTTTACTGAGCTAACAAGAAAAAGTGTCACACAAGTGTGAGCGGTGTCTCCCGTAACCAGCATCCCAGTCCTAATTACGGCATTGGTGATTTGCTGAGCAGGTGCGTCCATATGTTCACCCCCGTCTTCTGGAAATGTGGCTTCTGCAGTGTCCTGCTAATTTGCAGTGAGAAGTCCAACCCTGTCCGCATTATGTATTTTATGAGGAAATGTGACAAACATTGAGAGTGAATGTAATTACAATATTCCCTGCCTGCTTTCCATGCAGTATATGTTTGGATCCACCACAGCGGGATTGGTCTTTTCCTGAATGTGTGGAGCTACTCGCAGCACATGCTTCCGGTCAGGGAAAGATCAGGGTCCTGATATGGATTTGAACAACAGCGATTGGAGCATGTTTGTCCTTTGTAACCTTTTAGGTTAGGGTAGGAGTCACAACGACCTGAAGCCTCTCCAAGAAAGGGTCATCCCATTGAAATACCAAGTTGTTCAATGATATAAAGCCTTGAATATGAAGTGTTAAAAGTGATATTTAGCCAGTGGGGGGACAGTTATCCATTTCTTTGCTTCTAACTCTGGGTCTACTATAGTTCTGGGAGTGTTGAATGATATGTTGTTTTACTATATACACAGATACGCACCTTTAAAATCTATTGAACTAATATCCATAAAGGTAACAAGCACAGAGTCTGCTGTTTGACTCACAGACACGAGCAAATCTGGTAAGCCTTGAAGCCAGATAACAAAGTGGTCTGTTGGGTTTTAATCAACATATAGGCCGCAGTGACGTGCAAGTCTGTGAAATGCAGGTAGAACCGACTACAGCTTCAAATCTACTGGCAGAGGAGATGAATTTGTTTGGTCACATGTGAGGACTTTGTGACGGCGGTTCAAGAATGGACATGATGCTAAATTGTCCATCCAAAGGGAGTTTTTGAGGCAATAACTAATTGTCCTTCTAAAACTTCTTAAATACTACATTGTACAAATGTTTGCCCACTAATTTAAAGTCCAGACTGCTTTAACGATTAAAAATCAGTTCAAAGATGGTAGATCTTCTTTCGTCTTCTTTCGGCTTCTCTCTTTAGGACTCGCCTCAGTGGATCGTCTGCCTCCATCTTGTTATCCAGGCTTGGGACCAGCACTAGATGTTGTGGGTCCCACCAAAGTAACAAGTTAAGGCTAATAATATCATAATATTGTGGCGTCCCATGTGGACTGGAAGCAAGCACTTATGGGTAATCTGTCAGTAATGGAACAGAAGAGGCGTCCGTAAACATGCTGACATGACGTGTAAAATAGTGTGTGTCAGGGGAGACATTCTTCCTGTTTAGCTGCTGAGTGGTGTTCAAAATAAAAGCCTCAAGTGACTGCTCATGAAACATTGTCCACATGTGGAGGACAAAGTGTGAGACAATGTGTGAGTGAAACAGGAGAGCGAAAAACACTGAAAGAAGACAGAACTGACAGAATCGTATCATCTCAGAGGTGCAGAGTCGGGATTAAAGACACTCCATTTTCCCTATGACAAGTCACTGAGCTATAAAAATGAGTTTAAAGCTCTGCGTAGTTTTAATGTTTGGCCTAAATCGCAGCAGAAACCTCGGCAGACGTGTTTTTAATGCTGCCCTGCCTGATATTCACCTCTTCCTGCTGACCTCGAAATCAAACAGGACCACTCACTGCAGCTTCACACTTTCTACCTGCTGCTCCGTGTCAACACTACACTCCATTAAGGAGGACACCTCGCTCTTCTTATCTCAGCGACGAGCACAGCGGTGTGGCAGAAATGTAGGGCAGATGTTCGGGCGCTCACAGGAAGAACATGGCGGTGTTTCGCTGCAGACCGCCAGTAGCCTTTCATGTAAACAATAGATGAATGTTGTAATTTTGAACTTTTATTAAATAGGGTTGCGCCAAAAATTCTTTTGTTTGCCTCCACAATAAATTCAACATGACAAAAAAGTTATGAGGTCAGAAGGAGTGTTGATCAGAACCACTGTGACTGAGCAACCTGACTGTCTAACATTCATACGTGTTCTAATAGTGGGAGGAAACCCACACAGAAAGGTCCAGACTGGGAATTGAACACAGCACCTTTTTGCTGTGAGGCAACAGTGCTAACCACTAAACCACCATTACATGAATTTTATGTATTTATTCAGTTTTATCTATTATTCCGTACCACACTTTGTTCTGTTGTGGTTGTATTTCAAAATAAAAGTGTTTTAATATGCAACAGTGTTTAGTTTATATATTTATGATGGAAAATAATGATATTCATAAAAAGAACCATGCAGAAATTTCTCATTATAACTACGACATTGTTTGGAGGGCCACAGGTGGTTATAGCTTACTAGGAAAAAGTCGGGCTGGCTTATTGAAAACATATGAACGTGTAGACCAGGCCTATACAACTGGTGGCCCACGGGCCACATGCGTGCCAGAAACAACCCGTGTGTGGCCCAACCCGTGGTTCTGCCACGCAAAAAAAAAAAAAAACTAGTGGGGCTTCAGAAATTCCCACAGAAATTCCTACAGTGGTACTGACAGTGAATGCAACACTCCCTGTAGCCTAGCAACAGTCGTTGTTGTGTGACTAGCAGCGATGGTAACATACTGTCAAACAACAACACAGAAACATAAAATAGAAGATGAATCCCGTCAGTTCAAACCTCTCTGGACCAACAAGTACTTGTTCATTTTACCGGCTCAGTGTTAGGAGTTTTTCATCAGTGTTGATTTTAAATTGTTATTTTAACTTGCTGCTTATCAGTTGCTGAAAAGGTGCGGCCCAGCTACATTTCTCGGTCTGGAAATCTGGCCCAACTAAATTTGGGATTAAATAGTCCTGTTGTAGACAACTGCTAGAGAAAATAAAATGGTGCGACTGTCATGTCACTGTGCTGCACAGAAGTGAGGAAGTGACAGTAAACTGAGATTAAATTGTCATTTAAACGCTCTTGCTGACTGATATAATCACAATCCCCCCCCCCCCCTTTTTTTTTCTTTTTTTTTTAAATAAAGCAAAGACTTTTGACACATTTCAAGACCAATATCATTACCAATGCCCGAAACTACCTCTTGTACAAGAGGTCACGCGCTTCCTGTCACATCAGCATCCATCAGCTGCACACAAACACAGCAATCAAAGTGATGTTGTCTCCAGTGCTGTCTGACACGGCAATCTGTCTGCGACCTCGTGTTTACCAATTCCTGCATAGAGATTACAGACACACACAACCTTACACTGATGGGACTGATGGGCAACAAGGTGACTCTGCATGATGATGCCTCCACAACGACTCGGGCACTTTTAATATGGACAGTACGTGTCCATTTATTGATGCATGTGGAATTTAATTGCATGATTTAACTTATTTATGGAGCTTTTGCTTTTGTGAGAAACGCAAACAGACCACACACAATCACACATGTATAAAATGTATAAATGTATTGCTGCCATGCCAGAATTTTTTTTTAATTTAATTCATTATCACATAATAACATGTAAAGTTTCACACAATATGAAGGTATTTTTGCATTATTATGACATGCAAACATATCCATTTCAACAAGATAGGACAAATTATGTCATTATAATGACATATATATTTTATTTACATATGGTATATTGTTTTTATGTTTTTATTTTTGGCAAAGTGAAACTTGCGCTAAAATGAGTTTGTGGATAAATTGACAATTTAAAGTTTTGGAAGTTATGCTGTATGAAAACCACATTCTGTGATTTACTAAATGTTTTGCTAAGTGAAACTCATACAGTGTGTGGAGAACGCTTAAAAACGATAAGTTAAAAGTTATCTTCTATTGTCACAGTAATATAAGAACGTAAAAATATAAGTAATATCGTGTTTTAATGTGAAAAAACATCTTTACAACTTAAAACCTTCCCAGTATTATCATGTTATTTTTCTGGTGTGGCAGAAATACTCTTTCTTAGCACTGGCTTTGGTCAAATGACTTAATTTTTCACATTTTAGAAATAGTCTTATAGTTTTATACTATGACTGGCGTAATGCTTATATTTGATGGCGGTTCTGAAGCTACCCTGACTCTGTCCCGACAAAATTCACTTAGCTTGCACTTACTGTTTCGCAAAATATATCTTATTTATTCAACACATTTGTATACACAAATGGTCAGCTGTTTCCTTGTTAACCGAGTGCTTGAACTCATTTCGCGTCACTGTAACAGATGTGGGAATGCTATTCGTGGAAACTGATTCAGCAAAATTCAAGTGCTTGCACCCTGTATTGCATTGGTGTGAGTCGAGTTATAAGCAATGGCTAATTTGTGCAGACAGCTCCAGTATGTAATGAAGCCGCGAGTCTTAGCGTAACAGAACAGAAACGTTCTGAAATGAACAGTCTGTGTCCACAGTGAGACTTTGACAAATGGGTAAAGACACACATAATTTCTTTTCATGATTCTCCCTAAAGCTTTTGATTGGTGAGAAGTTTCTGCAATGTGATACAATATTACTGACACACAGAGCGGAGCAGAATTAATCTTTTTAAAAACTTGAATGCGGTGTCAAAATCTGCAGCCGTGGTGAGGAAGACAGGAGCTAATATTTTGTCTGCATCCCGCAGGGTTTCGACTTACTTTTACTTTTTTTTTTCCCAACTCAGCATTGCTAACTATAGAGTTACTAAAAGATGAATCCATAAGACTATTTTCTGATGTGATATTTCCTGCAGATGTGAAGTCCCTGTATTGAAGAGTGAGTGGACTTTGTAAAAATCTGTTTTTACAAAGAACTGTGCAATGAGGTGATGATAATACAGGGCTGAAAAATTAAGCAATTTCACACCATACAGTTCAACTGTCCTGTTTTCCAATTCTGTGTCCCATACTGAGACACGTGAAATGATGAAAACCATTCGTCTTTTTAAGTTCCTATTCTTGCATATATTGTTTTTAATATTTTTCAAGTCCATGGTAATGTTCCTGCACATTTTAATCTGTTACACAGTGAACATTCCAATGCACTTTTATTTAAACTTTATTTTACTCACCTTAATATAAAAATCAATTTTTCAAAAGAGATCGAGCCAAGACGCGGCCATTTAACCCGGACATAAAATTGCAAATATAAAGTGCAAATCAAATTTCAATAGCAATATCAGTCATAAAAATCACAATCAGATACTTTCCCTAACATTTTGATGACGCTGCCATTCAAATATGCTCTCTTTGTGTTTTTTTTGTTTTTTTTTACACAAACATCTCCTCCACTCAGCTCAAACAAAGCTAACGGAAACAAAGCAAATCACAATGCTCTTTAATTAAAGCTGCATTCCTGTCGAAGTCAGCCTGTTTTAAAGGTCCAGTATGTAACATGGAGGACAGAAATTCAGATTCAGACTCCGTTTTAGTGCCAAATAGATGATAAGGAGTTGCAAGGATCAATAAAGATTAAAGCAGATTCAACTATCAAAAGAAACCAAACGATCAAACTAGAAGTTACTACAGTAGCCCAGAAGGGCTAACTTGCCAGAGCATTTTAAAGACGCAGCTTACTATACTATACAAATGAAAAGAAGGACATTCTTTCTGGTATGCAAAGGCCTCCGTAGTTCCTGGACGTTCTATTAGAGGTCACTCAATCTTACACACTGGACTCAACACCCTCTCCAATTGTTCTTTTAGTGTCCAATTCTCAGGAAAAAGACAGTGATATTGACCAACTCAAGCCTTTATTCACCAGATTTGGCTACGTTCCTGTGTGTTTGCTGTGGTCGGTGGGTCAAGAGGTTAAGTTCTGATTCCTGACTGGGTAACATGTTGTAAGGATGTTGGAAACGTTTGTCCTGAATTAACTGTCACAGGCCACAACAGTAAATCCATATGACTGATGTGGGAAAAACAGCACAGTGCACGAAAATGAATTCATCGAAGTGAATCTACCGACTTAATTGGAAGAAATATTATACAACGTTCCATTTGGGAAATCTGTTGATATTACATTAAAGTATCAAGAGTAAGTAATCATTCTTTGTCCTTTCTTCTCTGCATGCTCAATACAGTTGACTGAATAATAATTCCTTAAATTAACTTCAAATGATTTATTTACACTGTCAAACCAGCCTGCGTTATTTTCCTTTGAGCAATGGTCTAAATGACAAATATATAATGTTAAACAGCCCTAAAGGTAGTGGCTGTTTAATTTTCATGAGTCACTTTTGATACTGGTCGTGTGCAAATGAGCTTTAAATGCAAAACCAAAGCTCTTGCCCGGTTTACTCATGCCTTTGCTGTAAACAGTGGAGTATGACTTGAGCAGAGGAAGAATTTGCACAATGAAAACAAACCTCCGCACTAAAATCTCTGCGCCTTGTAAGAAAATTCCCTAATTAAGAAAGGAATATGGAAATAAGGATGATTTAAAAGTTCTGGCCTTAAGGAGCATGTTCTCTTTTGTTTATTTCATCTTGCAAAGTTGAATTTCATTTCCCAAACGTCCCAAACATTTTCAAACATTGCTGCTTCTGGGCCCTCGTACCCTGAAGACCAGCCTGTAGCAAAATGTTTCCCTCTCTGCTCCTCTTCTTCTGCCACATCTTCTGTGTTGATGTCTGACAACCTCAGCACAACAATGTCCTCGTAACATCAGCTGGATTTCACGTTGTTCATAGAAGTCGAGTACAATCTTTTATTTTTTCTTATAATTTTTTTTTTATGTTTTAGGGAGATTATTGGCATTTGGATAAATGTGGATATGCTTACTGGCTCTCCATGGATTGTGGTAAGTAAACTTTGTCTCCTTGGCTTGGACACAACGTTGTTGGGCAGTTCTTGGTTTTAGAAAGGCTTTAGAAATTGGCTAGTAAGTCTCTGGAGTCAGGGATGAGTTAAGGTTGAAGACTTTATTGAGAACGGCTCAATACATGTAGTCATCTATCCGTGACACCTCAAACTGTATCTCCACCAGGACGAGCGGTGAGAAACAACAGGCACCTAGTGTGAAGCTAAGCTTGATCAGTATTTAATCAGAGTGAGATGGACAAAGATGAGACTTTCTTTCCTCACATCAGTCAGTCAGTGGCAAAGAATGATGACCAACCTCAGTTGGCAGGGAAAATATAATCAACTACATCTGAAAAGAGATCAGCAAGAAGGATCTGCATCTGCTTTATCACACAGATGGACGGACATGTGACAGACAGGACGTGTGACAGACAGGACGTGAGACAGACAGGACGTGTGACAGACAGGCATGTGACAGACAGGACGTGAGACAGACAGGACATGTGACAGACAGGACGTGAGACAGACAGGACATGTGACAGACAGGACGTGAGACAGACAGGACGTGTGACAGACAGGACGTGAGACAGACAGGACGTGTGACAGACAGGACGTGAGACAGACAGGACGTGTGACAGACAGGACGTGAGACAGACAGGACGTGTGACAGACAGGACGTGAGACAGACAGGACGTGTGACAGACAGGACGTGAGACAGACAGGACGTGTGACAGACAGGACGTGAGACAGACAGGACGTGTGACAGACAGGACGTGAGACAGACAGGACGTGTGACAGACAGGACGTGAGACAGACAGGACGTGTGACAGACAGGACGTGAGACAGACAGGACGTGTGACAGACAGGACGTGAGACAGACAGGACGTGTGACAGACAGGACGTGAGACAGACAGGACGTGTGACAGACAGGACGTGAGACAGACAGGACGTGTGACAGACAGGACGTGAGACAGACAGGACGTGTGACAGACAGGACGTGAGACAGACAGGACGTGTGACAGACAGGACGTGAGACAGACAGGACGTGTGACAGACAGGACGTGAGACAGACAGGACGTGTGACAGACAGGACGTGAGACAGACAGGACGTGTGACAGACAGGACGTGAGACAGACAGGACGTGTGACAGACAGGACGTGAGACAGACAGGACGTGTGACAGACAGG